>CM021777.1:13959655-14016280 GCA_011076525.1 Nettapus auritus
CCTGTGGTACTCGCAGGTATTCCTGTGGTACTCGCAGGTATTCCTGTAGTACCCCTGCATATCTCGGGGACACTCACGGTGCTGTGCGTGGACGGAGGTGAAGTCATCTGGTAACTGCCCGTCACACAGCGGAGCGGTGATTGTGCCTCGTAGCCATGGCTGGGGACAGGGACCGTTAAATGAACATAACTGGGACCAAGGCATGATGTTAACGGCAGCAGAATGCCCTCCCTTCTCAAACACTCTGTTTATATGCAGAATGCCCACACAGTTATGTAAATAATAAAAAGGTGCCTCTTACATTGGTTGAGTGACGCACAACCAGCCTCATGTGTTGGCCCTGTGGGCCAAATACAAAAAATACAGGCTACAGAAATGACACAACTGATAAACATCGTTAGCGTATTTCATCTCCACACAATACTTAAAACGGTTTTGAATTACTCTCTTATGTAACACTTTTTGTGTAATTTTTGTGTGTGAGTATATAAATGGATTCTGGAATTTCCCAGTTTCTTCACAAGAAGTCACCCTTGGCGCTGCTCTGGACGATGAAACATTTCGACTGATCTTTTCTTAAGCGGTTGAAGCTTGGAGCCAGTTTACTTCTTAAGCAAGTTCAGCCCAATGAGAGTCTTCTCCAGAGCCCCTGCGTGCTGGAAGCCGCCTGAGCTCCTTACAGAGCTGTACGGCTGCAAGTTAACATCTGGGAGTTAGGATGTAGATATTCAGCCAAGCTAACAAGTTGTTTAAATCTCTGTTGTACTCAAGTTCTTAAACATGTCTTGTTACTGGCACAAGTGTCAATATATAGGACACATCAGTGTTGTTGTAGAAAGCATACAAAATGTGTTTTTAATCCATATTCTGCCGACAACTATGCACAAGAAACCTGGAGGCAAAACATATCCTGTTGTGCTGGATGCATGCGTATTTGTTTTAAGGATTACCAAACCCCATGTGGATGTTCTCTGGATGATCGTGTTATCTGTGGTGCTTCTCTTGAAGTAGGTTCAGTGCTGTGTCCCTAATCTGTTGCTTGCTTTTGGGTAGCTGAGGGAGATAAAGGGGAGGAGGAAGAAGTTTCACAGATAGTGAAAGACACGGGTGAGTACAGTTTGCTGAGGCTCACCCAAAGCGTAGGGAGGATGGCAGGGAATCGGGCCTGGGGCTCCTGAAAGGCATTCCAGAGGAGCAGCTGTGCTCCCTCTCCCTGTTCTAAGGTTAGAAAATGAAATCATGAGGATGCTGTAAAATTAATTCATGTTAAAGGTGCTTGTAGGACATTATATAGAATTAATAAAGCAAAGTATCATCTTAAATATTTGATTTAACTAGCAAATTGACTTAATTGAGATGAACGGATTTGCTTTGCGAAGTCTAGTGGCAGTCAGCATTTAGTTCTGAAAATGCCTGCCTTTTTTTTTAACATCATATTAAAAAAAATAACTTCTGAGTGACCAAATTTTGGTTCTCTAGCATTCTTTATTTAACTGAAGTACTTACAGGAACATCACTGAAACCTGGGAGTACCAGTGTTCTAGAACTATTTGATTCCATTTTGGAACGGACCTTGCCTTCTGCTTGCATAGGTGATGCTGAAAGATACAGTATTGAAAACTCTTTCTAGTGTTCTAATTTAGTGGCTTAAAAATCAGTTAGTAGCAGAAGCATGGAGATTCTGGAGACTTCATATTCTTGTTGCAATCATTTGGATGCGCTGATGAAAGATCTTGGAGGCTTACGGGATTATTGCCCACACTGAGGACAAAGCTCTGTTTTTCAAAAAGTATTTTTGAGACCAAGGTAATCTGAAGACAGTCCCCTTTAACTGTCTCTCCTATTTGTCCAGACTCCATGGAGAAAAATGCTTTTAATTTCATTATAAAACTCTCCTAGGAAGGCAGAGGATCATAATGAGGCTTAGTAGATATTTAATTGCCATCTAAACTTCAGCCATTAACAGTGGGATTACCTTTGGTGGCTCATAGGTAATTTGCTTGCAGGGACTGGATTTATGTCTTTGTTTTCTTGACCAAGTACCATCTCAGGGTGCATAATAAGAACACTGGTACTTTTTCTGTAGTGTCAGTGATGCATTTTTGCTTCACCCAATTACTTGGTTTGGTATTGCATTGCTTTAATGTCTGTATCTTTGCTTCCTAGGTCTCCTTGTGGGAACGTTAGATGTAGTTCTGGATTCCAGTGCCAGAGTTGCCCCGTACCGTATTCTGCACCAGACTCAAGACTCTCAAGTGTATTGGGCAGTAGCGTGTGGTATGTATTGATGTGACTTGTCAAAGGCTGGATTCATGTTATTCTATTCTCTGTTATTTTCAGGTGATCAGTTACCCACATAGGAGTATTCTGTGACTGCTCAGGAGATTTTGGTGGGGCAGTGGGTGATGCCAGAAATGGCAAAACATCTTGGTGTTGTTTAAACTGTAGGCTGTGAACATAAGGCTCTGTAACAGCTTCCATTTCTGCAGATGTTATGAAATTTCTGTCTTCCAAGATATATCGGTTTGTAGGGTCATAGTGGATTGCTCAGAAAATGAAGCTGTGATGACAGAGATTGCTGTGGGATGAGTGCTGTGCCAAAACCTGCTTACCAGGAACACAGTACAAGATGGGAACGTGTAAGGGCATTCAAAGAGCCAAACACTCTTGTGGAAATCTTCTTAGTGTTTTGATCCTTTTTTTTTTCTTCTGCTATTTCTGGATGTATAGCTATAGTATATCTGCAAAATATATTAATATATCTTTTTTTAAGCAGCAAGAATTCTTGGCCTCGTTTACTTGACAGATGTAACTGCTGCGCTGGAATATTGTGGTACAGCCTTCTGGTAACCAGTGGTGAACTTTGCTTAAGGCTTTAAGTCCTACTGGTTGCTGAAAAGAAAATATCTTAAGACATATTTGTTTGACTGACTTTGTTTACAATAAGCATCTTCACTTCTCACTTTGTGGTTGAGAAGTAAAAATCTGAGCATGAAGTCATTATTTGCTAAGCCTACAGATGTTGAAACCTTGTTTTCCCTGTTCCCATCTTGTCCCCAGGCAACCAACACAAGCTCCCTTGCAGAGCTGCTTAAATTCTGCAGGAGAGAGCTTTAGAAATTGCAGTGTTCCACAGGAACTCGGTTTCCCTTTTGACGAAGGAGGAGGCAGAGAGGAAAATAAGATGGCAGAACAGAAAATGAACGGGAAAAAAATAAACAGAATATTTAGTAGCCACACATGGTGCAAGTCATTCTGTAGTATCTTGACACTCAGTGAGTGAGTTTGTGTAGAATTTCAGTAGTGCATTAGCTGATATTCTCAATATTTCAGTTACTCTGAAGTGATGCAGCATGGTAGAGTGAGATGGGCTATCTAGCAACTGCATGGAATTTGATGAATTATTATACTAGAATAAAAACATTCTGCTCATCCAAAGAACTGTTTTTAATCATATCACATATTCTCATCTTACTGTCAGAAGAAGAGTACTGGCATTCACTTAAAGTTATAAAATTTACATGGTTATCTAGCTGAAAAATGTCCATCTTTAATGTATGGTTTGTCATGCGTACATACTGGTGGGCAACGTTCTGGTTATGCATGCAGCTTCAGCCTGCAGCACGTTGTTCTTAGAACTTCCTTTGTAAGGATTGCAGAATTTTAGTCGTTTTGTGTGTGTTATTCTACTGTTGTTCGTAGAAAGACCTCAACTATTGAGAACCTGTCTTTTAGCAGTGTTTGCTGTCTCTTGGTGAGAGATGCAGGTCATGAAACAAACTAGAAGGTGGGATTTATTCCCCCGCCACTACTACTTGACTGGTGGTGTGTTTGGTCGTTGTTTGTTTTTGGTGTTTTTTTTGATGACCAAAGCATCCTGTCATTTATGATTCTGTGCTCTTAAAATTAGTCATTTAATTCAAAATTAGTTATGCTTCAAAAACAATGTCAAATGGCTAGAACAAACATCGAGTAAACTTGTGCACAAAAGCAGAAGAAACTATATGTGTTGTCTAATCCCTGGACGTGTACACAGAAACTCAAATTCACAGTCCTGCAGTCCTCTGAGACAAGACAGCCGATTTGCTTCTAGTTTTTGGTTTCGGTTTCTGGAGTTGTTTTTGCTTATGAAACCACAGATTAGCTGGGGTTTGGTTTTGTGGCCAGGTATCCAGCTACAAATACACAAATATTGTTTCTTTGCTGAAGCAGCCTCTTGAAAAAGAAAGTCAGGTAGAGCAGTGGCTTTAGGGGACTGTTGGTGTTTCCTGCTGTTTTCTACAATTCCATCATTAACCACACTGAGGGGTTTAGTGTTCTAGCAGAGAATTTGAGTGGTGGGAGGCATGCTGTTAACATTTCTACGTATCCCATTGCTGGGACCTATTTTTTCTTTAAGAAAGCAAAGAACTTTTTGTTCTGACATTGGAATACTTTGGTTGCTTTTTGTTTTGTGATTGTATGCTCTCTGCTGCCCAGGAAAAAATGAAACCCCTTTGGAGGTGGAAAAAGTTCGATTGTTCTGAAATCTCAAGTTTCTTCTGAAGGTTCATTATTTTTATTCTAGACAATTAGGAATTAAAAGAGTACTTCTTCTGTGGATCGTAGCAATGCTTTTATCTGGGAAAAAAAACCCACTTTGCTGTGTAATTGCAAATAGGATGATGTGTTGGCAGTGTGCTTATTGTCCTCAGTGGCAACTGAGACATTTAATGAGAAACATAACGGTGTGTATATAATATCCTCAATATGCATACAATTGGTGTGTTCGATGTTTGATCACTGTTGGTTAATTATTAATTTACTGCTATAAACTCGGAGAAAAAAAGAGCTTGTTCTAATTTCTTTTTTTCTTTGCTCTTCCCTTCATCTTTCACCCCTTCGACTAGGATCATCTCGTAAAGAGATCACAAAGCACTGGGAGTGGCTGGAGAATAACTTACTGCAGACTCTATCCATCTTTGATAACGAAGAAGATATCACCACCTTTGTCAAGGGCAAGATACATGTAAGGGACGTGTTTCCCTGAAGGACTTCTAGATCCCAATAAAGACTAGGGAGGGTGGTATTAAGAACTTTTTTACCCTTGGGAGGGAGGAAGCAAGAGCTCCATTGCAGAGCTTCAGCCATAGATTTGAAATTGTCATGAAACATGTACAGTGTTGTCAGCATGATATTACGTCCATAATGCTGGACAAATGTTGAGTGGGGAGGTCATGGGCAGTAGATGTCAAGGAACAGCCTATGTAGGGTAACTAATTAAAATCTAGTCTCTCATTATAATTCTTTTGAACTTTTGACACAGTTGACAAAGTTGATCTAGGAACAAATACGGGGGAGAGAATTCTAGTTTGTAAGCCATGAATTTGTGTTCCCATGATGGTCTAGAAGCCATCTAGGATGTAAAGGAACTGCACCCCAACTTGCATGGGCGTTCAGTCAGGTGTCTCTGCTTGTTGTGCAGTTAACACACTGCAGATGACCAGCCCACAGATTCTGCGGAATAGAAACTTAACATGCTTTTTTTTCCAGCAGCAGTTTGAGGTTTTTCTAATACCCTTGTCAGGTTTCTCTGTAGTTGCTGTGTGTCTGTGTGCGAGAGAGATTGTGGTAATTTGTTTTTCCTTCTGGCCGGTCAAGATCTGACAGCTTGCAGAGTTCAGTGCTTCCTGACAGACGATGATCTTCCTGTTGAAGAAGTGCGTTTGCAAGTGAAAGCAGACCAGTTCTCCTGCAGGGTGTTCAAAGTGTTACCAGACCAGCTGTGAGAAATGCACTCAAATGTTAAACGTGAACACTCGGTGCATGTGTTCAGGAGTGGATCAGCTCATAGACTCCCAGGCTATCTGACTGCTCTTTCTACATGTCTTTACTGCTTCTCTAACTTGACAGGAGAAATGTTAACTGCTGTGTTGTGTTTCTTCTTTCTGTCTTCCGGATTGCTGCTGTGACCTTTAGCTGTATATTCTGTCTGTCAGCAGGCATTTCTTATCTCTGTGTCTCTCCTCCCATGTCCTTCAGGGAATTATTGCTGAAGAGAACAAGAATCAGCAGCCCCAGAGCGAAGAGGATCCAGGTAAATTCAAAGAGGCTGAACTGAAGATGCGGAAGCAGTTTGGGATGCCAGAGGTGGAGAAGTTGGTCAATTACTATTCCTGCAGCTATTGGAAGGGGCGTGTGCCCCGGCAGGGTTGGCTGTACCTCACTGTCAATCACCTCTGTTTCTATTCCTTCCTACTGGGCAAAGAGGGTGAGTTATAAACTTAACTAGTTGTTTTCCTGCTATTTCCCATGATCTTTTTGATGTGGGTGATCTTTCATGGGGACTTTTTTTTTGTTAAAGCTGAATGGTGTTTTGTTCTTTTTTCTCTCTAGGAATCCTTTGAGCTCTGGCTCAACTTGTAGATCTGTCCTTACACTCATAAGCACTTCAGTGAAGTTTAAACTGCCAGGTTGTACACCTGGGCTTGTACTTTCTCTGAATTAGAGAACCAAGCAGTTTTTTGACTTCAGTGAGTTTTGTTTAGGAATCACCACTTAGTATTTACAAAGCTTAAAGCCCTGAGTACAAAGTTAACTTGCTAGAAAGAAAGAATTGAAACATGAGTAATTGTGATTGAGAGCATTTAATGGAGAGAAGAGAGTCCTTTGGAGCCGCATTATTTCTAGTCCAGCTGTTCCCAAAGAATATTTCCAAGTATTTTTGGAGAACCCAGAAAAGTATAAAGAAAAGAAATATGCACGTGTAAGAGGAGAAAAATACTGCTACATTGAGAGCTTTCTTGCTGCTTGTGCTTCATTTCTGATTTTTGTTTTGTCTCAAATTGTAATAGTAGCTTTTTAAACTTTTTTTTTCCTAGTGACACTGGTGATTCAATGGGTGGATGTAACCCAGCTAGAAAAAAATGCTACACTGCTGTTCCCTGAGTGCATTAAAGTGAGCACAAGGGACAGCGAACTTTATTTTTCCATGTTTCTTAACATCAACGAGACCTTCAAGTTGATGGAGCAGTTGGCTAACATTGCTATGCGGCAGCTACTGGATAATGAGAGCTTCCTACAGGACAAGTCCCTCCCAAAGCCCAGGAAGCCTCTTAAGAACATCTCTGCACTAAAAAGGTGTGTGTTTCCAGCAGTGAGAAGAGAAGGCAGGGGAAAGGGGATTGTAATAATAAATCTGCACTGCTGTGTAGCTCTCAGGTGCCCCTGGGTTTCTCTCACTCGGTAACGCATCACTTAGTTCAGTCATTAGCCCTCTGCCTGTTGTTTTTTTCCATCCCTAATTGGCATTGAATTCACATAAGCCCTCATGTCTTTCTCATGCATGGAGGTACAGACTAGAGGCTCTCAGAAGGAATTTTCGACTTGAAAATCGTATTTAAAAAAGAAAAGTGTGAAAGAAGAAAATGACACTGCCCCCTTGGCCTGAAGTTCAGAACTTATAAAAACAAATAAATATGTTTATTGCAAAACATCCTTCCACTGGGGAGTGTTCTTAACAGTTTCTGAATCTGATACAACATTTAAGTTTCCCAGATTTCTGTTCTGAGATGCATTTGCCTATTTTATCTTGTATTGCAGGACATACCTTGTCAGTGAAGCATGTCAGAAGGCTGAAAGAGGAGTCAGATAAGGGGTGGCATCTCAGATAGAGAAATGAATAGTAAGAATTCACAGCGCAGTCTGGAGTTTGTTACTGGAGCAAACACTGATGCTAGTGTTTGTGTGGGTTTTTCAAAGGAGGAAAAAAAAAAACTCTAGGGACTGCTCTCTGCTTTTCCCCAGAGACCTTGATGCTCGAGCCAAAAACGAATGCTACCGTGCCACCTTTCGGCTGCCCAAGGATGAGTGCCTGGATGGACATACAGACTGTACCTTGTGGACACCATTCAACAAGATGCACATTCCTGGCCAGATGTTTGTTTCCAACAATTATATCTGTTTTGCCAGCAAGGCGGAGGAGGCTTGTCATCTCATCATTCCTCTCAGGGAGGTGGGGATTTCTTAGCTCTATATTACCCAGCCTTTTCTTGTCTTTTTGTGTGCTTTTGTGTCATACTTTGCAGATAATGTAGAATCTGCTAGATCCAAGTGTCTCCTTTCTTTGTCTTCTAGGTGACGATAGTTGAGAAGGCCGATAGTTCCAGTGTCTTGCCCAGCCCTCTGTCCATCAGCACTAAAAGTAAAATGACCTTCTTCTTTGCCAATCTGAAGGACCGAGATTTCTTGGTACAGAGAATCTCTGACTTCTTGCAGAGAACACCATCCAAGAAACCATGCGGCAGTGACAGGGAATGGAAGTGGAATTTGGGTGATGCTGGATGCGAGGTACTAAGGAAATTGGTGGGAGGAGCATTCGTCTGCCTTTCAGGCAGACACTGGGATAGTTCATGAAGGATGATATAAAGGAGAAGCCAGAACTGTAGCCACCTCTTCTCTACCACCTCTGTCTCCAGTCTGGCAGTTATGTTATGTATGACTATACAACAAGAGAAATACTTTGTTTTTTTATCAAAGTAAATATTTTCATTTTCCAGGAGGTTCCAGAGTTGCCTTCCAGCAGCCCACTTGCAGTTAGCCCCACGTCTGCTCTCAACAATCGACCTGTCAACTTCTGCGCAGGAGAGGTGCCAACAGCCTCCCAGGGACTGCTCAAACTTTTCCGAAGAAATTCTGAGGAGCTCTTGGGACCCAAAGGGGTAAATGATATTTTAATTTAAAGCGATTAACTATAAATAGTGTATAGTAGGTAGCAGATTTCCTGTCGTGCTCTGAGACTCTGTAAATGCATTTTCTCCCTAGCTTCTGTCACCTCTGCAGTATCACTGTCTGTCACCATGATAGTGCTGCATAGATGTAACCTGACCATCAGCTTACTGTATCACTACTGAGATACATGAGTAGAGGCTGAGGAACCTGTGTTACTGTGCTTTTGGGATACAAATGAGTGTCTGTGAAGAACTGCTTTTCTTCAGATCAAAGCAGTAGAGAACTGGTGTCTCTGCTTCCTAGGCAGTCGTCTTAGACCATGGTTCTTGCATTTATGTAAAGATTTGCAAGGTGTAATGTCACTGCACAGCCCACGTTGCTGTTGTGGAGATGACTTAAAGCAGGTTAGAACTGATTCCGAACAGTATAGATTAGCATACACCCTTTTATTCAGCAGGAAGAAGAACATTTTTAGGTGTCACAGTGTGTTTCTTTCATGAAATGGAAGCCTGAGTACCCAGAAATCACTTGTTATGCAAATACAAAATTGCTTTGATCTCCTAAAATGGCTTTGTTTGTTCCTGTGCAGGCAAAGGAGAAGATGAAGGAAGAGTCTTGGAACATTCATTTTTTTGAGTATGGGAGAGGGATGTGTATGTATCGCACTGCCAAGACTAGGGAGCTGGTGCAGAAAGGAATCCCAGAGAATCTTCGTGGAGAGCTGTGGCTACTTTTCTCAGGTAGGAGGTGGTGCTGTGGACACTGGCAGCTGGCAGAATTAAGTGTTCCGCACATCTCAAGGGAAAAGGTATAAATTACAGCTCATTTCAGAAGTAATAAATCAGAAGTTAACTCCACCTGAATGACACTTCATGGTGGTTTTGGACAAAAATGCAGTGATTGCATTACTAATACGACTTTATTTATAAGTGCAAGTAGCTCTTTGGTCTATTTTGTCTGAATTGCAGTGTTGGGACCTACACTCTTAACCTGATGCTTTAACATTGAGTTTGTTTCTGTACTTTCATGTCTATTTGTAGTTGCTGAGTTCGTATAGTGCTTCCTGGATGCATCTCCTCTGACGCTGTGGGCATAGAGTCTGTATTCTGAAGTACAAGAAGTGATGCAGTATTTATTTGTCATGACAGGGGCTTGGAACGAGATGGTCACTCATCCTGGTTACTATGGAGATCTTGTGGAAAAGTCAATGGGAAAGTACAATCTTGCTACAGAAGAAATTGAGAGGGATCTGCACCGTTCTATGCCAGAACATCCTGCCTTCCAGAATGAGTTGGGAATTGCTGCCCTCCGGAGAGTCTTAACAGCTTACGCATTCAGAAATCCAACAATTGGGTACTGTCAGGTAAGAAAGAAGTCTTATTAGCCTGTACGGTTACCATGACTGTATGGGATCTTTTCAGCAGTTCTTGGTTCAGTTTCAAGCTTTTCCTTCTTGCTGCCCATGTGGTGGAAAGAAGTGGTGATGCTGCAGGGATCTCTTAATTATCCTTTGGATACAGCATTTGTATAGACTTTGCACATTTCTGTTACGTGTGGTGACGCATTCTTTCAGTAGTTTTCCTGCTAGAGCTCTACTTCAAGAAAAGCATCTCCTGGTTTCCTTAAATGAGCAATGAAATTGAGTGAATGATGTTGCACATGGGCAGCGTATCACAAATGAAGCCAGTTGCTGGTTTGCAAAACAACTCAGTAGAAATTCAGATTTGTTTTGTGTGTTTCTCTGCCATGAGAGGTTCTGGTTACATTGCTCTGTTACGATCAAAGCTTTTTCTGAAAACTTTGAAAATCGTATATGGTCAAGTTTATTAACAAAAGTGCTTGACAAAGAGTAGTTACATTATCTGCTGCCTCACAGAGGAACTGAAACAGGAAGGTTAATTGGCTCAAGGTCGCCTAGTGACTCAGATACCAGTAAAAGCTGGAAATAAATCTGACTCTCAATCCCACAAGACTGCTTTGCTGTAATATGCTTTTTAATTTTAGCTGATCTGTAATGACAGAATTTTCATGAACGTCTTCATGTTTCTCCCTCTCTCTGTATTTAATCCTGCCGGCACATAGGCGATGAACATTGTTACATCAGTGCTGCTGTTATACTGCAATGAGGAAGAGGCTTTCTGGCTCCTAGTGGCTTTATGTGAGCGGATGTTGCCAGATTACTACAACACAAGAGTCGTGGGTGAGTCTCTGTCAATTTCATGCCGGAGCCTGGATTTTCAGCTACAGTTCTATCAGCATCTTTCAGGAATATTTTGTTTCTTCAGAATGAATTAAATGTGATGGGTTTTAAAGATGAAGCACAAGCCTGTTCCCTTTAAAGTTGCAGGCGTATGATGGCATAGGAAGAGATGCTACAGGCTACCAAACTAAACAGGGAAGATGGAGTCAAGAATTAACTCCATCTATATATGTTGTGTTTATTGGGAACAGGGTAACAAATCTAAACAAATGTGTTAGTTTTAGTTCTGATGTTAAGAAGCTGATAGGAAATCAAAGTGAGCTCACACTGTTTTGTTTAATAATTAATTAGCTTGGCTATAGTACCATGACCCTGCAAATTTGAGTTCTGACATTGTTTTTGTCTCTTTTCCCAGGTGCATTGGTGGACCAAGGCATCTTTGAAGAACTTACACGAGAGTATCTTCCACAGCTGTCAGAAAAGATGCAGGAGCTGGGAGTGATTTCCACCATATCCCTCTCTTGGTTTCTCACACTCTTTCTCAGTGTCATGCCCTTTGAGAGTGCTGTGGTCATTGTTGACTGTTTTTTCTACGAGGGCATCAAGTTTATCTTGCAGGTGTCATTGGCCATACTTGATGCCAACATGGAGAAGTTGTTACAGTGTTGTGATGAAGGTGAAGCTATGACTATTCTGGGCAGGTACCATTACTTGTTCTTATTTATAACTGAATGGCGATCGTACCCTTTTTAGTCATCATTCCTCTCTACCTCTCTTATAAGAGAGAGTCTTTTAAAGTTCCCGTGAATTCCATTACATAACAGGTCATAGAAATTTGTCTAGGATGAAACTTGAGCGCCAGAGATGTTTGCTATTGCTTTCTGCAACAGCTGAAACAAATTTTCAGCTGAAGTATGAGCTGAGGAATCCCGTATTTCTAGAGTTGTTTGCTTTGTGGCATACTACATTCCTGTTTCTCAGTTTGAATGTGAAATCCACAGGGTTGCTTATCCAAAATTCACAGAAGAATTCTAATCCACTAGTAAGAACAAGTCCTGGCAAGAATGGTCTTCTTGTAACAGAAAACTTTTATCAAGCAGATATTTCCCAAGTATAATAAATAAAAGATTTTCTCGTTTGAAATGTGAATCTGTCCTATTTACAGTAAGATCTTCAGCTTACTGCTGGGAGCCTGCTTTTGAAAAGAGTAGATATCCCCAAAATAGAGTGAAAATCAGCTGTCTGTCAGAGATGTCAAGGATAGCATTGTAGCTTAGCTGGGAAGAACTAAATTTTCCTATATGTTTACATTAATAATACAAAGGAGTTAGGAGTGATGCATTTAGGATATTACTGCTTTTCTTTGACACTAATCCTGGAGTCTTGGATCTGTTTGTTTGTTTTTTCCACAGGTATTTGGACAATGTAGTTAACAGACAGAGCGTCTCGCCCCCTATTCCCCACTTGCATGCCTTATTGACAAGTGGAGATGACCCACCGCTTGAAATTGACATCTTTGACCTCATCAAAACATCCTATGAGGTCAGGTTCTGGCTTAGTTTTTGCCTAAGTGATTTTTCTCTCCTAAAATCCAGTTTTATACTTACGCAGCCAGAATTTGAACTGCTCATAGCTTGAAGTGTTCTTTAGAAACATCTGATGTTGGATTTCTCATGAATTCTCTTGTAGGACAGGTGTAATGTAGGACAATGTGAATAAGGAATAGAGCATAAGTTTTTTCTCACCTTTTTGCTGCTGGTAAAAAGCCTTTGGGGGTTTTAGATCATCTCTGAGAGTCCCCTACATTTGTTAAAGATCATGTAACTGAACAGGGATTATTTGTTCTTATGGAGATGATGCTGACCTGGTCTGCTTTTTTTTTTTTTTTTTTTTTTTTGTAGAAATTTAGCAATTTGAAGGCAGATGACATTGAACAAATGCGTTTTAAACAAAGGCTGAAGGTGATCCAGTCTCTAGAGGATACAGCCAAGAAGAGCGTGGTATGTGACTCCCAGATTAAATGAGCTACCAAATGGCATATTAATGCAATGTGTTTTGCTTTAAGAATCAAGCAAGTTTGCTTTGTAGCAAACCTGGTTTTAAGTCACTTAAAGAATGGCACTTAATGTGAGAAATGGATTTACCGGCTGGAATAATGGATTTTCAGTTTTCTTGTTCATGTAGGTCTAGTTAATCTGATAAAATGGTTTAAAGTGATGGGGCATGATCAAATGAGATACTTGGCAAGGAGGGAGATAAAAACCACTTATAGGCCTTGTAATAGTCTCCACTGCCTAACACTCTCTGTTTTCCTATTTGCCTGTAATCTTTGAGAAAAGCTAGATAGCAGATAATTATTTTTCTCCCATTTAGAGAGTATGCTAGCATGTTGGGGAATTTTACAGAAGGGTTCATGGCCAGAAAGGAGTATTGACATCTATTGCAACTATCTCCCACATCCCAGGTGGAGAACGTTGTCCATCTGTTTCTTTTGCTGTTGTTTTTCTGTGCATCTGAGTCAAATATCTGAAGATAAAAACAAGAAGGAGGAGCAACATACGGTTCTCGGGGCTGCAGAAACAGGAAGTAGTCAGTAAATTTTTACTAGCTGCTTAAAATGACAGTGGTTTCTGCTTGACCAGAAGCTGTCTTCTTGACCTGTAATCCATAGCAATGGAAGGTATTGGAATGGTTATGGTTTCTCTCCTCCCTGGTGTCATAGCTCCTTGCAATTGTTCTCTTCTTTGTTACACAGATATTTCAGTGAGTCTTATTTGATTTGTCTAGCTTTGAAATAAATAGCTCACTCTGTTTTCTCCCTAACTGTAGGTCCGAGCTGTGTCTGGTGACATTGGTTTCTCTATTGAAGAACTGGAAGAGCTGTATGTAGTGTTCAAGGTAAGAACCTATAGAAGCTTTAGAGTGAGGAAGAATGTGTTCTGACACAGAACAAATGCCAGAACAAGTCAAAAATGAAGTAACAATTCTGTTTTTATTCTTGATCCACCTTGTTAGAAGCAGATGTGGGGTTCTGTTTTATGTGCTGCCACTGAGACTGGCTCTATTACAAAATGATTCTTGGGGGGCAAAGATGCTCAAACCGAGTTCGCAGTATTTGAATGATGCTTCTTCAGAGAGCCCAGTCAAGGGAAAGGAATGTCACATAGCACTTAGAACGTGGAGCTAAGACTGACTTATACCTCAGTTTTTATTCTCAAGTTTGCCATGGAGTTGCTCTGTAACTCTAAGTGCTTTGCCTCTGTTTGCCAGGGTATGCATTGTTTAGGGAAAAAAAAACATACCATCGAAGTGCATTTACCAAAGTCACTGCAAATTCTGTGCCACTAAGCTATAGACTCAGAGGCCTAGTTCTAAAATCTGCGTGTAAATACCGAGTTTCATTTCATTCAAACCTGAAAAAATCTTTTTTGTATTTTTCACTTAAATATGTTCCATATGGATTCGTGAAACCCCTGTCTCTTCCTTCACATCTGACTTATTTTGTAGTGAAATAATGCTAGTAATAATGGTTGCTATTCTTGAGCTATAAGAAAGTCTCCACCCCCATGGATTGTTGTAGTATAAAATAATCTGAGCTATCAACGCTTTCCCTCCAAAGGCAAAGTATCTGATGAGTTGCTACTGGGGAAATAATCGTGCTGCAGCTGCCCGCCGAGATCAGAGTTTGCCCTACCTGGAGCAGTACCGCATAGACATGGAGCAGTTCAAGGAGCTGTTCATCAGTTTGACACCCTGGTCCTGCGGTGCACATACACCTGTGCTAGCAGGACGCTTGTTCCGGCTTCTGGATGAGAACAGGGATTCTCTCATTAACTTCAAGGAGTTTGTTACGGGGATGAGTAAGTGGTATTTCTGGAGATCTTGGAATATTACAAAAAAACACTTTGTCCTCTTCCAAACAGAGAACTAAAAAAATAGGTGGTGATGTTTGCACTATCGTGAAGGGAGGGTTGATAATCTTACAACATGTTTCAGGCAGAACAAAAGATGCCTTTTTCCTGCTAGATAGTCTCCCATTTTGGGAAACAATAGGTGGTAAGCCTACAAGGTGAAGCTTTGCTGGGGATATTTCTCTGCTGCTTCTGCAGAGAGCTTTATTCAGCTTAGCATTTCCTCATTGCATTGGAACTCATTCTGTTTTGAGCTTGTGTGCAGAGAGTGATTCTTTATCCTAACTGCTATTTTCTTACTCTTCTGATTTATTTATTTTTTTACTTGCAGGTGGGATGTACCATGGAGACCTCACTGATAAACTCAAAATACTTTACAAACTTCATCTGCCTCCTGGTGAGTGATTGCTTCCATATACTGCTTCTAGTGAGCTTGGTCTGTTCTGACATGCAATAGAAAAGGGAAGCCTCATGAGTTTTGCTGATGAAATGGGTAATACCACTGCTCAGTTACCTTAGAGATCTTAACATTTCTTTCTCTGTGTGTACAGCTCTGAATCCAGAGGAGACAGAGTCTGCTTTGGAGGCCACGAGTTATTTCACAGAGGATGTTACGACAGAAGGTAATGCACCACTTTCTGCCTGTACCTCTCAGTTTAGGTAGGAGTTGCAGCACAAATCCATGTGCTGTGAATGGTGATTTTTGCAAGTCATGGTCTCATGGTGGGCAATATGTTAAGGTTGCCAGTGGCTTTGAGTTGGCTGCTGTTATTGCATGATGGGAAAGAAGTTTGGAGCTTACACTGCTGAGCACCCATTTCATGCAGGACACAGCACGCTCTGAAGAACAGAGACTGCTGAGGAGCAGTGTGCTTTTACCAGTTCCTGTCTCTCACCCTGATTTGGGTTTTTCATGCAAGTCTCATTGTCTCTCTTCTTGTTTTTGTTTCTTTCTCGGTGTTTGTCTCTGTGTGGCCTTTTCTTCTGTTTTATCTGGGATATTGTCCCCTCAACCCCTCTTTCTGCTGCTCCAGTATCTCCTTTTGTCTCAGAGCTGGATTTCTGCCTGCCCTGTGAGTCTCAAGGTCAGTCCATGGATTATGTGCACACATTGAGCATGGCTGTAATGCTGATATTTTCTGCCAGCACCAACATGCTATTTTAAATGCTCTGAAGTTGCTGCTGCTCTTCTCATGACATTCCCCCTGTGAATAAAGTACTAGAAGTAATTAAACACACTTCAATATATTCTACCTATTGTGTTTCAGCCTTGGCCAAAGTAGGTTTTGTCCATCTTAAGTATGGACAAAGTATGTTGTTTGTGCTTAATGTTTACCAAAGGAAACAAAAGGGGGTTAGTTAAGGGTTAGTTGCACTGTTTGGTGCTAGATGGCTAAATGAATAAGTCTGAGCTCAGACAAGATTTCCTGTGTAGTCTAGTGACAATATGGGGAACCAGAAGTGAAAATCATAAAGTTAGACTCTGCAATTTCTGCCAAAATGCCTGCTCAGCCCATGAGTAATGGGCAGTGTAGACATTAGTCACCCTATTACCCTATGTGCTCAGTAGTGGATTAGTTTTTTCCATTTGTTATCTTGCTTTGGATAACTGAACTTTTGTCTTTAAGCCATGCCATTGCTTAGGTGCCTTTTGTGTCTGTTTCACCCTTTCTGCCATCTCCCTCAGCTGTTTCACCCACTTTTTCAGTGTGGCTTCTTTGTTTCCAGTTTATCCCAACACCCTCATGCTTCTGTCCTGTGGGAGTGTGTGATCTAGCTTCTATTAAATATATCCATACGTGATTTTAATTTGGATATGAGTTGTCTTACATTCTTCATGTGTTGTGTTGTTGAAAATCAGATATTAATGACTTTTTAATAATTTATTTTTAGAAACCCCAGAAGACAAAGGAAGAAGAAATGACAATGGTCAAGAAAAAGGTAATTTCATCATAAAGAGACCCCACATTCCTGTCACATTTCTTTCATATTGTCAACTTCATTGTCCTTTGCTGTATCATGGAGACCTTTCAAAGTGTCCCCCATGGACAGTGATAAAGTGAGATGTGAGCTGCAAAGTAGTCCTCTCTCATGCTTTACTCCTTTGACTCTTTAGCATACCAAGATCAAAACATTTGAAAATTACGTTTGGTTAGTTATCAACTAATAGACTTCATTTATTAGAAGTCAGGCTAATGCAGGAGTGCTAAGATTGCAGCCCAGAAGGCCAAGTGTAGCCTGGGCTGCATCAATAGAGCTGTGGCCAGCAGGTTGAGGGAGGTGACTGTCCCCCTCTACTCGGCCCTTTTGAGTCCCTACTTGGAGTGCTGCATCCGGATCTGGGGCCCCCAGAACAAGAAGGATGTGGACCTGGACCTGTTAGAGCAGGTCCAGAGAAGGGCCACCGTGATGATTAGAGGCTGGAGCACCTCTCCTAGGAAGAAAGGCTGAGAGAGCTCAGGATGTTCAGCCTGGAGAAGAAAATACTCCAGGGAGACCTTACTGCAGCCTTTTAGTACTAAAAGGGGGTTATAGAAAAGATGGAGAGTGACTTTTTACATGGGCAGATTGTGATAGGACAAAGGGGAATGGTTTTAAACTAAAAGAGGGGAGATGTAGATTAAATGTTCAGAGGAAATTCTTCACTCAGAGGGTAGTGAGACACTAGACCCAGTTGCGCAGAGAAGTTGTGGATGCCCCGTCCCTGAAAGTGTTCAAGGACAGGTTGGATGGGGCCAGGTGCAACGTGATCTAGCAGGTGGCATCCCTGGGGGTTGAAACTAGATGTTAAGGTCCCTTCAAGCACAAGTTATTGTGAAGATGTTTGCTCTACTGAATTTTATCAGATAAACCAGCAGAAAACAATGCAGCTTTCCTGATAGATGCCTTCCTGAGCTGTCAATAAAACCTGCTTCCAATGTGCTTTTTTCTGACACGGGGTTGTCTTTGTCTGAAACCATTAACCACCTGGCAGTAGTGCCTTGGTCTTGTCTTGCAGAGGAGAAAGGTACCAGTCCACAGGACTATAGATACTACCTAAGAATGTGGGCCAAGGAAAAAGAGTCCAAGAAAGAAACTATTAAAGATCTCCCTAAAATGAGCCAGGTAAGAATTGAACCTGAAGGTTTCCAGTTAGATGACTGACAGCTTATTGGAGAATTCAGCGATATGTGGCAGCTGTTTTGCCAGCATGCTCAGTCATTGCCAGTAGATTGCCTTACTCTTCTGGTCTGGTGAGCTTTAGAAGCCTCTAGTTCTATACAGTTGTGTTTAATTCCTCAGTGGACATGTAGCTGGCTATCAAACTGCTTTGTTTCCACCAGTCAAACATATTTGCTTCTATGCCTCCAGGATCATCTTTTCCCGTAAGACCTGCAATCTGTGTTTTCCCTCTAGAGCAGGATGTTTCAGATATGCCATCAGTCATACAAACTTGTCTGGCTTTTTGTTATTGCATTGCCTGAAGTTCAAGCTGCTTAGTAGAGAGCAAAGAATGCGGTTACAAGCGAGTCTTATGACTAGCACTATCTTTTCTGTCTCTAATTTCCTTTACGGGTGCTTTTTATACCAGTTTAGAAGTGTGTAGAAGCTGACCACAGAAGAGAAGCAGGGCAGAAGTAAAACTTCAGGTTTTCTCAGTTGCGAGCATGTGGCAAAATACTGCCACTATTAAATTCCTAGCTGTGTCTCAATTTAACCTCTGCAGCAGAGAGTTTGCCTGTATTTGGACTGTTCTGGATCAGTAAAAGTCACTACGTGATGGGGAGGCAAATAAATGAAGAGGTAGTGCCTGTTGCTTCATCTACCATTGTCAACTTTTTGCAGCCTTAAGTATGATTTTTGGTCTTTGTCTTTGAAAGGAACAATTCATAGAGTTATGCAAGACCCTTTACAACATGTTCAGTGAGGACCCCGTAGAACAAGAGCTGTACCATGCAATTGCCACTGTAGCCAGTCTCCTTCTGCGAATCGGGGAGGTTGGAAAGAAGTTCTCCAGCAGACCTGTAAGGAAGTCTGAGGACTGCAAAACAAACAGTACCCAAGATCCCGTGAGCGAAGAGGAGTCACCAACATCTGAACAGAGTCAGAATTCGGCAGTGGAGCAGCAACCCCAAGCTGACCACGAGGACAAAACCTGTGGAGATGCTCAGCCTGAAAAAACCCAGCAGGAGAACCAAACTCTAGGAGATGGGTCAGGGGAAGGACAAGGCTCTCCTTTGCAGCTGCTGTCAGATGATGAAACCAAAGATGATATGTCCATGTCTTCCTACTCCATGGTCAGCACAGGCTCCCTGCAGTGTGAAGACATTGCAGATGACACGGTCCTGGTTGGTTGTGAGGGTGGCAGCGCAGCGGCCAGGTACGGCAGTACCATTGACACTGACTGGTCAATCTCCTTTGAGCAGATCTTAGCTTCCATGCTGACTGAGACAGCCCTCGTAAACTACTTTGAGAAAAAGGTCAACATTCTGCAAAAGATCAAGGACCAGAAGAAGGTGGAGAGGCAGTTCAGTTCATCCAGTGACTACGAACTTTCCTCCGTGTCGGGGTGAACTCAAAGCAGTAATTGTCTTTGGGAAATGAAACAGGGAGATAATGTGGCAGATGGCAGGATGGTTTGGTATTTTGTGTTTGTTTTTTTTTTTTTTTCTGTTATTGTTGTTCTTTAATCAGAGACCAGTAACTACACAATTACGATAGATTCTGATCGATAAGGGGCTTCAGACAGTGACTGCTTCGTGTAGGTGCTTTTTTGGCTCCTTGGGCTGGCAGAATTAGATTTACATTCTCAAGAGCCATTAGAACCTAATAGCCCCTGACATACAGAATTACCGCCATAAATTATGCATGTCTGCCTTTTGCTATCTTTTATTTTAATGAAGTTTTATTTCAGACAGTAACTGCTCCTTGCCTGCCCTGTTTGCTGTAGGTTCCTGGGTAACTTGCACAGCAGATGCAGCCTGGCTTGAAACCGTGTTCACATCTGGCTGCAGTCTGAGAGCTCGTGCAGTGTCCTCAAGTGCTATAGGACCCTGACCTATAAATAGTCTTGTAAGTTCTTCAGTGCTGTTCTGTGACCCAGCAGCTATAACGCAGATGTGCCCCACTGCTCCCAGCACCCCAAGATCTAAACACAAACGTTCTCGGATCTGCTGGTTTTTCAGATGTGATTTGGCATTTTCGTAGCGTATGATGATTTTTTTCTCATTCAGCATTCAGGAGACAGTTTTCAGATAAACTTGGTTTTCCAGCTTTTGCTCTTCCAATTCGTTGAAAGCCACTGTTTTTAGTTTGTCTGGGAAGCCACAAGCTCCTTGACTTCAGTGCAGAAGTAATATTAAGTCAATCAGTGGGCCCGTGACAGTTGTAAGGAGGAGGGAGTTTGTTCCTGACGTACAGGTCAGTGAATCAGCCTCAGCGTTGCAGATCTGTGGCACACAGGTCTGCTGGACTTTCCCTGTTGGTACAGAAAATACTCATTTTCTTGCTGAGTCTCTTTATTTTTTATTTTTTGGCTAATTAACCATGGGTCCAATTTTCAGAAAGACTCCTAAGCATACGGTGATCAGTCAGCCCTTGCAAATGCTGGGGGTCGGAAGGCGCGCAGGAGCGCTGTGCTGCAGCTGCTGAGTGTGTCCCTTCTGAGCATCTCGTGTACAAAGTGTCTAACCACGGACGTGCTCGTAGAAACTGCTGCACATCAGAGGGCATTTACACCTAAAGAGGAAGAAGTCGAAGCAGTGCGGTGCTCTGCCATCAGCCCCTTATGGGAAACCCGAATAGACTACATCTCTTTCCAGTTAAGGAGATTAAATAACTGGGAGACTGAGCGACTGCTCTCTAAATCAGCAAAGCCCAGAAGAAACTAAGAGTTAGCCTTCTGGTAGCAGGGCATCCGCTCCGAGGAAGGAGAATCAGTGCTGTTTGTACAGCTGAATTCATCTCAGTGCACAAGCATCTGCCTCGAAGGGCCAGAGCGAGAGATGCTGGTGCTCAGCGAGAGCAAACCCCGCACTGAAGGCGAGGTTTGCTACAGCTTTTGGCTGGCATTGGGAATATAAAGGCTGGGAAGGACGCGTGTGGTCGGATGTGCCCATTTAACACTACTCGGTGTGCTACTCAGTGTTAATTCCCCCTCGTGCCGTTCTCTGTGTATCCACAGCTCGTACATATTTCTTACTTTTCTGCCTCCTCTGTCCTGTATCCGGAGAGCAGCCATGAGTAAAACCGCTTTTACTAATTACTCAGTAATTTATTGTAATTTTTTAAAAAGTACAACTACTACCTGTGATTTTACACTGTCTGTCTGTCTGACCTGTCATGTACTCAATAAACGAACCAGAACCCTGTGGGCACCGTGGGCTGCCTCGTGTTTGTTCCCTGAGCTCATTGAACGGCACCTGGTCCTTGTCCGTGGCAGTAACCTTGAAGGACGGACTCACTGTGGCTGGAGTGAGTCTTTATTATTATTCTGTGTGTTTATTGATGTATATTTACTTAGGTTTGGGGGGCTGGAGTGAATTTTTATTATTCTGTGTATTTATTGCGTGGCGCACACTGTCACAAGGTTCAGGACGGGGTGAGAGCTCCTGTTCTACGGCTACACAGCCATGAGATGCTTTCCCCCCTGAAGAAGGTCCTAGTGCCCTAATGAACCACCCTGCCCCTCGCTGACACCCCTGGGCAGGCAGCGGGAGGCTGCTCGGGCACAGCCCCTGGGTCTGCCTCCATCACGGGGGGGGGCTTCGTGGGCGGGGCTTCGCGAGCTGGGGCGAGGCTTTAGCACGGGGGTGTGGCTCCGTGAGATGGGGGTGTGGTTTGTGTGATTGTGGGTGTGGCCTCGTAGGTTCGGGGCGTGGCTCCGTGATATGGGGGCGTGGTTTGGCTATCTGGGGGCGTGGCTTAGGGAGCCGACCCGTCGGGCTCCGTGCAGAGCGGGAGGCGCGCGGGCGGCGCGGTGACGTCAGCGGAAGGCGGCCGTCGCCATGGCGACGGCGGGCGGCGGGATGGCGGCGCCGTGCTGGGTGCTGCGCTGCTGCTCGTGCCGCCTCTTCCAGGCCCAGCAGGTGCGGCCGGGCCGGCACCGGGACACCGGGGAGCGGGCACCGGGCCGCGGCTGACCCCCTCTGCTCCCCCCTAGGCCAAACGGAGCGCCAAGTGGAGCTGCAGCGTGTGCGGGCAGCGGCAGGCCCTGCTCAAGGTGAGGGCCGCGGCCTCCCCCGCGAGCGGCCTCCGCTCCTGCCTGCCCCCCTCTGCCCTCCGCGCTGCTTCTCCCCGCAGGTTTACGGCCGGGGGTCGGGCCGGGACTGCAGGCACCACGTCCAGAAGTTAAACTCGCTGCAGGGCGAGGCGGAGGAGGCGATCGCTCGGACAGCTCGGTACGCGGCGGGGAGGGCGGCCGGGGCACGGCTCACACGGCCGGCAGGAGAACAGCGCTCACAGCAGGGAGCTGGGCTGGGTGCCGGCCCTGTCCTCCCCTCCCTGAGACAGGCTGCTTGTTGAGTTAGTGGCCTGTTGCACTTCTTTTAACCAGAATAACTTCAGATAAGCTTAGTTGGTCATGTACGTTCACTATGTTTTTACCCACTAAAATACAAGGAATAAGTTTAGGTTTGGTTTTCTTAAGTTGTGCTTTCTTATGCACTGCCTGAGGAGCCAGCTGGCAGTGCCCATCCCGCAGGCTGACGAGCAGTGCAGCTGGGCGCCCCGCGGAGAAAACCCTCTGCTCAGCTGGTGCTGCCTCAATGTTGGTGTTTGGGGTTTCACATGGTGGGTCTGCTGAGTAATCCCTGCTATCGACAGAGTGTGAAAATCTGGATTCCTGCTGGACTGGAAAATCTGAGTTGCATTTTCCTGCTTATTTCATTCCTGAGTCTGTTTATGAATTGCCTCATCTTGAACTGGTCTTGAAGTAGTCCCACTTCCTTTTCACTCAAGGTTACTTTCAGAAATCAGTCAAAGCCAGTTACATAACTTAGCTGTGTACATGCAGTGCTTCAGGGCTAAGCTTTGGGAGAACTCTGTTTGTTCATCAGAAAGAGTTGGTGTTACTTTTCCCAAAATGTTATGAAATAACTTCCCTTTTTACACTCTTGCTCAGGATATAATTAGGGGGTTTAAGCTGTTGTCCCAGAAGACATGCTGATATATCTGTAGTTAGGATCAATTAACATTTCTCATTTCGTGGTTAGTGGCTTTAGATCAGACTAGCTACTCTGTTTGTTAGGAGGAAGGTAGGCTACTCTCTGATTTTTTTTCCCAGTATTTGGGCAATGTATCCTGAAAGTCCTTGACATCTATGATCTGCTTTTCTGTAGATCCTTGTTTTTTGTTTGTTTGTTTGTTTATTTTCTGATAGGCTTCCTACCCAGTGTTCCTATCCATTATTTCTACCCAATCTCTTTTACTGTGACTAGATGATTTGAAAAATACAAATAAGCAGACTAATTTGTTTGTAAGCTGGATGAGAAACTGCAGCTGCAATTCCATCTCTTCTAGGTGCATAGAAGAACCTGTAAATGACAACGAAAATATAGCAGCCCACGGTGAAGACAGTTCAGTCCAGCAGGTAAGATACCTACAAAGCTGAAGTACCAACCCACGCTGACCTCTGGGTGAATCCAGGTGAAGTCAGTGATGCCTTTATATTGGTTCATACAGCTGAGATGTGCAGAATTGGTCTCTCAATTGGATGCCAAAATTGAGAACCTTGTATTTTGCTGTTTTTATTAATTCTCCATCATTGTAGGAAGGACGAGTAGAAGTCAGTCGCTGGAGTAAGTATCTGGACAAGGACAGTGAAGATCAGGAAGAGGAGGAGGAAAGTACAGAAGGGCAACAGTTCTGTTCCTGGAGGAAGAATGCTGTAGAAGAACAAAGGTACAGGAAGAACTTCTTTTTTTAATTCCTACCTCTGAGTGATGACACTCGGTGTAGGGATGTGGGAGGTATTTCATCTCTGGTAGCTGAATGAAATACAGGCTGCAATGAACAGCTTGACTTAACATTTTTATTGCTAGAAGTGTGCTTTTTCTGAACGCTTCTGCTGATTTGTTTGTGATAAAATTCACAGTGGAGTCCTCAGCTAATGAGTCCTCTTTGTGAATGGTTCTTTTGGCCAGGAAAGAGCGGAAGAGATGCCTCTACAGTGATGTTCAGGAGTACTCAGAGGAAAATGGAGCTTTCCAGCTTGCCTACCAAGCCAAAAAGGTTAAAACCTCTTAAGTATTTAGCTGTAGAAGATGCTTCCTAAGAGTAAAACAAAACAGTGTTCCCCTTGCTTCTTTTATGTTGTTGCAATTGTGAAGTTTACTAAGTCTTCCACTGCACACCTATTTCAACAACCGAGGAGGTGAAGACAATTGTGTTGGGTGTTTCTCTCTGAAAGGTTTTACTCAGGCAAAAGCAATGCCCTCTTGTGTAAGCTAAAAGTGGTTGAGCCAGATTCCTCCATCAGCACAGCTGCTCTCTGTGCTGTTTTGCCTTTGAGCAGCAGCACTTGTGCAGCATGCAGTTATTAAGGTTATTGTGATCACCTGCCCTGCCAAGTGACTTGAGTCTTCACAACCCAGAGTTCATGGGCCCACCCAGAGCATTAGACTCAGCTCTGCTTCAGAGTCCTGGTGAAAACTTAAGTATATTTGAAGGATGGGAGTGCTCTTTCTTAGTCTGCTTCTGCGAAGCTTTACTAGATATGCTGGATTTATAACTCAGCTCTCTTTCTTGTTACAGCACAAGAAATGTTCGGTAGCCGTTCCTGATCAAGGTGACGGAGATGCTGTTTCTGGAGTCAGTGTAGTACCTGCTGTCTGTCAGGCTGTAGTGCCACAGGAAAACACACAGCCCCCAGCTGCTGGTACCAAACCCTCAAAGTGGGAAAAATTTCTTTCATGTTCTGAGGATAGTGAAGATGCTGCCAGGGTCACCTTGTCACCACAGGATGGCAGTGGAAGGTTGGGACTACACAGCACCACTGCAGTAAGTACGGCCACCGGATACTCAGAACAAGCTCAAAGTGCTCTACCTCCAAGTACAGGCTTTAAATTTAGAAAGTCCCATACCAGCACTGAGCAGCTTGCCTTAAAACCGCCTGGCAGCATGCTGCCCAGCATCAGTTGCTCACAGGGGAAGGATGCATTGGTCAAAGAACCTCAAAGCCGGTTGTTACGGGCTGGAACTGGTATCCTTGACACTGCCACAGGACCCCGTACAACTACCCCTGTTAAGTGTAACACTCAGCCCAAGCCTAACAGCATTTCTTGTGACCGCCTCTTCTGCACTGGTGAGGAGTTTGATGATGATTTCTGAGAAATTCAGTCACCTCCAGCATTGCTTTCCTTTTTGTATGTCTGGCGTGTGTTTGGTATATTGAGTGCTGAAGGAAGAACTTGAAGGGGGCTGTAACTGCACTATTAAAGTTGTTTAAATGCTGTGCAGTTGTTGTGTGGGAAGAGACTGCTCCAATGAGCAAGTGCTGGGTTTGTTACCTAGCAAGCATGTTAGAAGTAAGAATGGAAGTAGGTCAGCTGGGGGGGAAGTGAACAGGGAGAAACCTTGGAGTCTCTAAGGATCTCTGACCAGTACAATGAAATTCTGTGATTAACTCCCCATTATAAACTGCAACCCTTTTCCCTTGTTCAGCCTCTTTGTTTAGATCTCCCATAGCAACCCTTTCTTCCAGAGCTGCAGCGCAGGCTCCAGAGCCAACCCAGTTGATTTCCCTTCAGTAGTGCATAGCCCTAAGGGTCTGCTCAAATAAAACCCCCACTACATGCAAAAGAAAAAAACACAGTGCAGACCTAGGCTGCCTCCCTGGTGCTGGGAGCTGCTTGGTGAAGTCACATACTCTGGGCACAGGCTATCTTCCACCCCTTTTAGAGTAATACAGCTCTGATCATTAAACACACAGACTCATCACAAGTGAAAGGCTGGAAGTAGTATTTATTTTTTCTTCCACTCTACAAGCACTTAGGAACATGACAGGAACATGAAACAAACCCTTAGCAGGAAGGAAGATGTATCGCTAGAGTTACTTGTACGGCCTTATCTTGTTTCAGTGAGAAGGAAAGTGCTTTTTGTTACGTAGACTACTACACGTGAGGAGGCTGCTTGGAATACTGGATGGCATCTAGCGCTGCCCCGATGTCACAGTTCTTTGTCTGCAGAAGTCGAGTGAGCCATCCACCCTCATCTGAGAAACCCATAGAGAGCATCTGGGACAGAGATTCAATCAAGCGAGGATCTGCCTCTGTTGAGAGAGGGATAGTTTGAAGTTGAAACACTTTATGTAATTAGCAAACCAGCCAAGGCTTTAATACCACTCAGGAGGTAGGCTGGCACTAATCCTAGTAAATCTAGCATAGCTGACAAGTGCTGGAAGATGTGTTCTCCTTTGTCTCCTAGGAGAAGAGACATTTTGAAATAAAACGTATGTAACCTGCTAAGAAAACTGCTGAGTCAGAATCCTACTGAGTCAGATTCAGCTGGCCTTGCTGTGAGCCTCAGGGCTGCTGGTTTCAGTTAAGCTACACCTGGCATATTAACTAGCTCCTGCCATAAGTGTCCTAAGTCACAGGATGTACTGTCTGCATCTTGCATTAGAAGACTCTTAAGAGTACACAGCAGGGACAGGACTTACAATACCACCTTTTTCATGTTGCTTGAATAGTGTATTAGTACTATAGTCTACATCTGAAGTCTTTAAGACAGCTGCCCACATTCAAGCAGAGAACAACCTGCTAACAAGGTGCAGAGTGCTGCCATACCAGCTAACAAGGTCACCTCTAACTTACATGAGCTTGGTTCCTACCATCTCCAAGTACACTTGCTTGTACTGGGCAAGTTGGCAATTTCTGAGTGGAAGTTACGCTCAACTATGAAACCTACATCCGTTCTCATACCTGGTGGGAGGTGTGGGTAGAGTGCAGCCTCTCGCAGTCCTGTAGGCCCTGGCTGTGGAGGATCTTGGGATACATCCAGGGAGCTGGGACCCTCTGTTTCGGGCATCTGTAGAGACTGCAGTTCACCTGTGGAAGGATCCACTTCTTTGGATGACAAGTGGGTCCAGTCCTCCTCACCCCCTGATGAACTGCTAGACTCACTGTGTTCCTGAAACGGGAAGAAAGAAGGTCCAGGTGCTTTCCAGGTAGGATGCATGCTCCTACTATCTCTAACATGAAGCTTTACATTCACAAGTCCCATCACCTCTGCTGTAAATCAGTAAAGCTGAGGTGCTGTGCATCACTTAAGCACTGACACTCCAATAATCAACCCTACAACACATTTGAATGGCTTTCTTTTCAGTAAAGCCTCAGCAAGCATATTAATGCCATGGTTCTTGTACCTGGGTCTGGAAGCTGCCATCTTCCATTTGTGTGGGCACAGGATCTATCACCATGTCTTGTATCTGCTCTGCAACCGTGTTTACTACTGTAACAGAATCTGTGCTATTCCAGTACGGTTTGGTCTGAGCGTTCTGGTCAATAGTACCGTTGCTTGACTCAGCATTGTTCTTCTCCAGATTGGGAGAAACAGGAGTCACTTTGCTTCTCTGTCCTCCATGTTCCACATCAATATCAACTTCAATACCTAGGAACATATTTCAGACCAAGAAAATCTTAACAGATTTTCAAAAGCAGTCTTAAAGCATGCATTAATCCTAGTATAAATGCTGTAACATTACTGCAATCTTCCGGTTTCCCATTTAACAGGTAGTAATTGAGGTGTGAAGCACCACACAATCACCTTCCTCTAGATGGACAGCCGTATATTTAGAGAGTCAAGGCAGAACTTACTTATCTGCATAGCAAGGCACAGCCCCAAGTCACCACTGACTTAATGTTACTCAAATCCCTCCTCATTGCCTTCCAAAGGAGGACTCTAAAAAGGTACTAAGATGTCCTAAGCCTAGGCAATTTTAGTACAAGGAATAAAGTTAAAGCTTCAAGGCTTAGTAGCATGAAGCGATTCCATCAGCCACAACAGCTGGCGGCCGCTCCTGTTAGAAGGAGCTAAGCCAGTCTCAGGGATGTGGATGACACCGTAAGTAACTTACCCATAGGGCTCAGAAAAGCTGCAACACTCTCCCCAACATTCTTTAAGAAGGTGACGTTGGGGTCCTGCGGCGGGCTGTTAGTAGAAGCTTCTAGAAGAACAATTTATATTAGTACATATGGCAGCCCAAAGGGAGAGAGCACCTATAGAGCATATCCCCAGGAGTTCTCAGTGCTTGTTTTCTGAGAAACAGCTACACTGCACAAAAGCAGTAAGTAGAAAAAAAATCTAACTCTGAGCCACCTCTGGAACAATAGACCAGTGGCATTAGCATTGTTAAGGCTCATTAGCCATGCTGAAAGGCAGATCTAGAGCACAGTAGTGACATGCTTGACCTAACAGCTCTGCTTGGTTTCATTCTACGTAGTCCCTCTACAGCCTCATCTATTACATGGGCCCTAAATACACCTTAAGAGAAACTGCACTCTGTCCCAAAATGTCCTAGTTATTTTAAGCAAATTAGATTAGTTCCTGTGCCTTTGTTTCCACCCAGATTCCACCCTGCAGCCAAGTCCCACCTACTGCAGCTCCTCCACCACCACCCTGTTTACCAGAGCACTTCCTCTTACCTTCGGCAGCAGGTGGACTGGAGGCAGCAGCACTGGCTTGGGCTCGTTCAGAGTTTTGGCATGGACCTGCAGGGCCAGGATACCCCCAGCAGTGCATCCACGGGAAGGGTGGAACACCGTGCCGCATTTTTCGGAGCCAGCGTCCTCGGGGAAGCCACTGTGAAGGGTGATGTTCATGTGACTGCATTCACACAGACAGATTCCAAGTAAATTAAGCTCAGCGCTTACATTTGGGGAACACCCCATAGATTTTGCTCACCTCAAACGGATTTAGCAGCGGGCTTTGAAACATCACCATGTTGTGCTCCTTGTGGATGCCTTTACCCTCACAGGTGCTGCACAGGTCATAGTCTGGACAGACGGTGCACTTGAATCTCGCACCCACCACCGGCCCTTCGCAGCCGTCGCAGATGACATTGGGGTGCACCATGTCACGGGGAGGCTCCTGGCTGCACTGCGAGCGATGCTCCCGCCTGCACTCCTTTTTCTCTGTTAAGGAAAGGGAACTTTGCATCAAGAACGAGGTTACTATTTAAAGGTTGGAAATCGGGCAGGGGAGAAGGAAACACAAACAGCCCTTGTCACAGCAGTATTGACTTACTAGGTCAGTTTATTTTTACGCCGGCTGCCAAACACAAGCCGGGCGCGTCTAAGAGAACTTCAACCAAGCACGAGGGGGTTTCACAGACATACCTGCTCCTCAAATTGAGCATACCTCGTCCCTAGCAGTATCTTTCCATATTTATTTTAGATGAGCACAGCACCGCCCCATTTGGCGGCTCGTCCTACCTCCCTAAGCTCCGCAAGGACAGAATGTTTCTCGAGAGGAAGCTCAGGAGGAGCGCCAGGAGGCACAGCAGCCAGCACGGAGCTGAGCGACAGCCCGCCTGTGTCAGTTGGTGGGCTGCTCACAGAGCTCTGCAGGTGTCCAAGCAAACAGAAGGGACTCGGGCACAACAGCACACCCACAATTAAGCTGGCATTTGGGCTCAGCATGACCCTGGGACCGGTGGGAAGGGCTCCCAGGGAGGCGGCTGTCACTGTGCCAGGAGTGACACAGCTGGGACGAGGCCCGGGGTCTGCCCACCTCCCCTGGGCAGGGTGGGCTCCCCTCCAGCCCCCTCCCCGCCCCTCAATTCACCTCCCCCCGGTAGCCGTTACCTTTGATGTACACACGGAAGACGCCGTCCCGCACGTAGGGCATGGCCAGCTCCAGCTCCTCGTCGCTGGAGAACGCGATCAGGTCCCCGTCCTCATCTGCAGGGGGGCACGGGCAGGGTCAGGCTCCCGGCCGGAGGGGCTGACACCCCCACCGACACCCCCACCACCCCCCCGAGGCGAACCCCCCCGTCCCCGCTCACCCCGGTAATGCAGCCTGAAAGCCGGCGGCTGCCCGGCCCGCAGCAACCCCTGGAAGAGCTCGGCCACCCGCTCGCAGACGGCCTGGTAGCGGACGGGGGGAAGCAGGGAGAAGCGGCGGATCTCGCGGGCCGCCTCCTCCTTGCCCAGCAGGTAGGCTTTCACCGTCAGCGCCGCCATGGCTGTGGCGCAGCAGGAATTGCCGCCGGGACGGGGCCGGACCGGGCGCTGCGGGGCGGATCGGCACGGAACGGCGCGGGGCGGGGCGGGAGCAGCGCCGCGAGCCCCCGCCTTATAGCAAAGCCGCCGCGCCACGCCCCCCGCGCGTGGGCCACGCCCCCTCATATGCACGCCACGCCCACTTATCCATATACGTCGCTCCCTTGTCCTTAGGCCACGCCCATTTATCCGTAAGTGTCGCGTCCTTGTACTCAGGCCACGCCCACTTGTCCATATGTGTCATCCCCTGACCTCATGCGCCGCCCCCGGTGATTAGGTAAGTGATTAGGATCCGCCATCATCAGGCCCGATTTCCTCGCACCTCGGAGCCCGGTTCTTGTTGGTCCCCTTGGCCTCAGCGAGGGTCAGGCTGGGAATTCGGAACCGTTTCTTCTCAGAAAGAGCGGCCAGGCGTTGGGACAGGTTGTCCAGGGAGGTGGTGGTGTCACCGTCCCTGGGGGTGTTCCAAGAAAGGCTGGAGGTGGTGCTTGGGGACGTGGTTATTGGGTGACATTGGTGGGAGGGGGTCATGGAGTCTGAGAACCATTCAGGTTGGAAGAGACCTTCAAGGTCATCTGGTCCAACCATCGCCCGACCGCCAATGTCACCCACTAAACCACATCCCCAAGGACAGTTGGACCAGGTGATCTTGAAGGTCTTCTCCAACCCTGATGATTCCAGGCTTCTATAATGAAAACCTAGGGAACACATATCATGACTTACCATCCTCCACAACCAAAGGAAGGGAAGTTTTCACCTCCGTGGTGGGGAGGGAGCGTATATCTTGACCTGCAGTACGTGTGTTAAAGCACTGGGCCACACGGGTACATTTTTGGCACACGCTTGGCGATTTTGAAATCCCAACCCTTTTCTGGAAAGCAGTATTTATAGTACAAAGGGTTGCCCTTTCTAACTTTAAATATTTTCTAGCAGTGTTGATTTCTGTGCATGATGTGGCCGTTACTTCACCATGAGGTGATGAGTTAAAGTTTAAACAGCAGAGGATTCATGTTTGGACATGAATGATGCTGCTCTGGGAGGGTTTCACAGCACGAGATATGGAGAGGTTTGGGTATGCACCTTCCCTTTCATCTCTTTGCTGTCTGTATCCTTATTTCTGGAAATGTTGGTGAAGTTTGCTAGGTTGATATCATTGTGTTTGTGCTTTTTTTTCTCCACAAAATCAGAAGAGGGGCAGGCGATAGCAGGGCACGTAGTACAAGACTCTGTGCCGAATCTGCCTTACCAAGCATCACCTCCAGCACAGCCATCTCGTGCCCTATTTCTGAGCACCCCAAAGGCCACTTTTGGACAGAGCCAGAGACCCGTCTTTTGGGAACCAGCTCCGTCACAATCATTCCTGAGGCACCGAGTTGCAGCTGTGCTGGCAGTGCCGATTCCTTACTCCCCTCTCCATCACCCTGCCTGGGGGGTTTGAGGCCCCCTGGGCTGTCCTCAGGCTGCTGGGTCTTTTCACACTGGTTTTGCCTCCACATTAATAGATGCATTTATCAGTTGATGTACCACGTTAACACCAGAAATCCTACTTTTCCTCCACGTGAACTTTAATCCAGCTGGCAAATATGGAAGGGGCCAAAAGCCAGGGAGAATTTCCCTTCTCCTGGTGGCTTCTGCTGAGTCACGCTCGGCTTTCTGGCCGTGACATCATGCACTTTTTTTCAAAACATAAAGAAAACAAGGCTTTCACCAGCCTGTGATTAACTTAGCTCACCGATCACGGGACAGGGTGACTCAGTGTGTCCCCTCCTCCTCCTCCTCCTCCTTCAGGTCGGGGATTTCCTCCCAGCATTTCCTATTGCCCCAGCCCTTGGATGTGCCCTCGGGGGGTTCTCAGCACCCGGAGGGAGATGCAAGGAGCTGGGCTCCATTCCCATGGCACTCACCAACGTGTCCTTCTGCCTTCACAGCTGGACAGATGGACGGATGCCTCCCCACCCTGCCCATGCACAGCTCCCCAGCCTGAGATTTGGCTGGAGCTCGAATTAGCCCTGGGCATTTTTCCCTCTGTTTGCTGGAGGACCCGGGTGTGGGATTCCCAGCATGAAGAACTGGCCTCGTGGATGTTTTCTTACAGTTCTTTAGGAATTCCGTAGCATTCAATTGCAGCAACCCCTGCCGAAAAAGCGGTTTGGCAGCCCTAGTTTCTGAGCAGCTACACAGATGGATGTAGCAGAGGGACAGCAAAGGGGATGGGGAAAAAAAAGCTGTTTGAGTTGAAAATATCAAAGTTACAGAGGAAGGGCTCAAAAAGGAGCAGTTAGCATCCCTGCAGTTCTCTGCTTTCTCTCTCCACCCACTTTCTGCTGGGAAGTGTTTAAAAATATTTGGTGAGATGCTTGCTCTGAGGGCATGATCACCAGCAGTGCTCCTTATGGCCGAGCTTCTCGTGCTGACAGCAAAGTCCTGGTGGGATTGAGGGGGGAGAGGAAGGGGCCTGCTCTTTTTCCACGCTTGCAGACCACAACAGATTTCTGCTGGTGATTTCTCAGAGGGAATTATTCTTAACTCACGGCTTTGGCTTGAGGCCTCATCAGTTCCCCATCACTGCCCAAGGGGGCTGCTGCTTGGTGGGGCAGGGGGGTGCTCGACCCGCGGCGAGCAGGCGCCGGCTCTTTCCGGAGGCTTCTGGAGAGGCACGGGATCCTCTGGATGTGCGGGGTCAGACAGTGGTGACTCAGTCCTGTCCCGTGACAGCTTCCTTTCTCCTCCAGCCCAGCAGAAATGCTGCTCGTCTGCTTCTGTGCTGGTTTCAGGCGATGCCAGAGGCCCCGGCACTGCTGCAGGGTGCTTGGGGCACCCGGCCCTGGAAGAGCTCCTGGCCAAGCCGAGCTGGGCTGCGAGGGTTGGTCACGCTCACCGTGCATTCAGCTGTCTCCTGCAGCTGTGAGTTTAAGAAATATATACATATTTGTATACATCTATACATATAAATATGCATAATGCATTAATATAGAAATCTAGCTCTTTTTAATATACAAATATTGCTCTTAGGTGAAAGTTATAATCAAAAACATTGCTGAGGAAAACTGGATGCAGAAGCCCGCCCTTCTCTACAGTGTGGGCGGAAGGGAAAGCCACGCTGGGTTTTTGCTGTCTCATTTTCAAAGTTAGGTTTTCCTGAAGGTGAGCTTTGAAACATCAGGGTGTTTACACAGGATATCTCTTTCAACACCGTTTCTCATTGGTGTAACGTGAAACTTTTTTTTTTTTTAAGGGCAGAAGACGCTGGCACTGAGAGGAGCAGATGGGAAAAACGAGCAGATAGCAGGTACAAAGTAGAAGCACGCAGCCTGTGTTGTGCAACTACGTCAGAATTTTGTGTTTACACAGGTGAGAAGGCACTTTTTGCAACCTGGAGGGAGCGTTACTTTCAGGACATGATTTACAGCTTTTGCCCCGAATTAAAGCATTAATGAGTAAAACAAGTCCTGATGATGTTGGAACACAGTGACCTATAAACACACAGGAAATGAAGGGGCTGTGTTTTCGGATGAAATAGCACTCGTGCTTTGTGCAGAGCAGCCCAGGAAGGACAGCGCCCGACCTGCTAGCAGCTGGGCCAGAGTCAAGCTCCGGAGCCACGCTCTTCCTTCAGAGAGCTACATAAAATCAGCTATAAATCTGGATTACATTTTCTATCTAGACCCAAGATATATTTTCTCTTTAATTTTTGTCAAGGCCTCGGGACCTGTGGATTGCTTGCAGCAGACAGCCCCAGTTTCTGCAGCCTGCTCAGTGTTTGCCAACATCAACTGGTCAAAGGCCATGAGATCACCTGAAAAAACAGGTTCTCTCTGTTTATTTGCTGTTTGGGGTTTACAGTCTTTGCAGTTCACATTTTAAACTTTGCTCTGCAAAAGCACCCAGAAGGTTCAAAACTTACCCTTTTTTTTTTTTTTTTTTTTTTTTTTTTTTTTTTTTAACATAATAAAGGCAAAACAGAGGTGGGGGAGGGCCTTTAAGAGTCCATGTGAACTTTGCCACACCGACACAACCAGGCTGACGGTTTTGCTCTGTCCCTCGTTTCTTCCAAGAGAGCCCGAGGTTTTTGTCATGCAGCGGTGGCATAAAGCTCATTCATTTCTCCAGACTTTTATGAAGACAAAATATAACAGCAGAAATTAGATTAAGCTTTATTATCGGGGAGAAGCCTAATTAATTTTCCTGCGGAAATTATTAGCGTTATTCATTCCCGCTGCATATGCACCACCTATCCCATGCAGTAGGAGCGTTTTGCACATCTGAAAATAAGCACTCAGCATCATAATGTGCCATTGTATTTGACTAAACTCGGATGGCTGTAGGATTTCACGTGTTGTCCCACAAGATTTATTATGCACCTGCTGCCCCTGCAGAGTTTTCCCCGTTAATTGCCACAAACCCCTTGCAGGCTGTGGGGTTTTGCAAATGGCTTTAGGGTGAGCAAGCAGAGTGGGTGGGGGTCGCTTGCTTTTTCTAGTGCTGAAAATACGGGTGCTGCTGCTGTCCCTGGGGCCGAACAAAATCCCACCTCTGTGGGTGCCCCAGCCCCGCTCCATCGATGCTGAGCACCCCGCGGCTCCCTGAGCGCTTCCCCTGCCAGCTCCTCCTGCCAGAGGCTCGCTGCCATTTCAAGGCTTGAAAAAGGGATTTATTGTGCAAACTGGACAAACAGCTAAGGGTGCAGGGCCTCTTCCTGTGGGCAGGGGCCGTGGCTGCCTTCCCCCATGCACATGGGTTGCTGCAACTGCAGCGATGCCCTGGCATGGGGATGGACCCCAAGCATCACCCGTGCTGCTGCGCTTCGCACGTGCAGGCCTTGCTTTGCACCGCTATCTGATCACTCCAAACACCTCCAGCAGCAGACTTTGATCGCTGGAAGGCAGTCCCACAGCATCTGCTTGATTTTTATGGCTAAGAGAGCTGGGGGGAGTGAAGCAGGACGGCTGCAGCCACGCACCTGCCTGACAGTGTGACTACACGCAGCGCAGCAGGGGCAGGTTTGGGTGGCAGAGGAGTGCGTACTCATCATTTTGAGCCCAGCCTCGCCATACAGCTCCTGTTGCCCATGATAAAATCAAGCAGCAGAAGAAAGCACATCCAAAGTACCACTTACATCCGATTCCTTCTGCCCTGGCCAACAGCTTAAGGCCATAACCACTGAACGTTGAGTCCTTCGGAAGGCAGATGCTGGCCTACAAGGCCACAGCATCTGCTTGCGATACCCACCTGGCGTCGGCTGGCTCAGTAGATAAGGGCTGTTCCCTTGGTGGAGGACCCGGGATCCCCAGCCCGGGACCCCCAGCCCGGGACCCCAAGCTCAGGATCGGGCCCGGTGCCCTCATCCCTCCCCCCGCATCCTGCCCAAGGGGGCCAAGCTCCCACCCGGGACAGCCCACGGGGGGGGAATCTCCCCCCCCCCCCCCCGTGCCCGCGCCCTGCCCCCCCCCCCCCCCTCCCCCCCCCGGCTCTCCCGCATCCCCCCCACCTTTCCCCGCACGGGGGCGCTCCCCACCCGCGCCCACCCCTCCCCGACCACGCCTCCTTTAACCCCGCCCATTTAACCCCGCCCATTCTAACCACGCCCCTTTAAGCCCCACCTCCTTCACCCGGCCCGGCCCGGCCCGGCGCGGCGGCTGGGTGCGGGCTGCGCGCCCCCGCTCCGGGCTCGCCGCCGCCGGGCCATGCGGCCCCCCCCGGCGGGCAGGAGGCGATGAGGCTCCGCGGCGGCACGGCGCTCACCCTGCTGCTCGGCTGCCTCTGCGCCCTGCTCTCGCTCTCCTGGTACGGAGCCTTCGGCGGGCACAAAGGTAAATTTTGGGGGGGTGGCGGAGGGAAGATCCCGGTACCTCCCCACGGGGTTGAGGGGGGGTCTGCGGGAGGTTTAAGGGTGCTGGGAGCCGGCCCCGGCTCGGTGCTGGGGTGGCGGTGGGATGCGGAGCTGCGGGGGGTTGTGGATAGAAACCGGGGGGATTCGGGTCCTGGGGGGTCCTGCCTCGGGGAGGTGCTGGGGGACGCCCCGGTAGGGTAGGACCCGGTGGGGTCCCGATCCAGTGGGGTCCTGAGCGCCCTGACCCTGGCACTGCACATCCCCTGCAGGGTGCTGCAGCCTGGGGGGGGAGTGGGGGTCCGGGGGTGTCGGTGGTGCTGTGCTCAGACCCAAGGGTGCTTTGGGTTTTGCTACTGAAACACGCTTTGTCCCCATGCTCACGGTGAGAACCTCTGCGGGCAGTAGGAGCCCCTGGGTCCACATCCCCGTGGAGAGGTGGGACCCCAGCGCTTCGGCACCCCCGGGTGCTGGGGGTCCCGGGGAACCCAGCAGCCCCTACGCCACCGCTGGGGGCTTCGGAGGCAGCTCCCATCCTGCGCCACGCGCAGCTCTCGGGGCTTGGTGCTGCGGCTGGGGAACTTGCTTGGGACAGGTCGGGCTCAGCCCTACAGCATGAGGGCTGTCGGCTTTGTCGCTTACAAACTGCTGAGGGTTTCACCCCACGTAGGCGAACCAGGGGTGCAGAGCCTCGTCCCGCCGTGGCACAGGTACCAAGGAGTTTGTCGCCGCGAGCTTTTCCTGACGGCATCGCAGTCGCTTTTTCCCATCCCGCCGCTCGCAAAAGCAACACGCCCGATTTATCCTGGCCTGCAGGAAAATTCTGGTGGTTGCTTCGGAATCGTGCCTGCCTCGCACGGCGCTGCAGGGGACCTCTCGCTCCCGTGCCGGCTGCTCACCTCTTCCAGGTTGTGCAGTGGAGGGGTCGGCAGCATGGTGCTCTGGCTGCCCAGCCCTTCGGCCCTCTGCAGCGCTCCCAGACGTGACCACATTGCTCCGAGGTGTGGGGCAGGCAGGGGGAGGTCACCCTGTTAGAGATGCTGTTGCTTTGTAATAACCCCGTACAGCCATCTCCGTCCTTTCTGGCAGGACCTCGCTGGCGTACGCGTTTCCCTCCGGCACCTGGAGGTCACCGCTCGCTGCAGCAGGTTATGGATGACACAGGTCAGGCGGTGTCAGCGTAGCAGGTTTCCGGGCATTGTGGTCACTTGTGTGCGTATCGGGCTGTTACGAGCTGGAGAAGACCTTGGGAGGTCATTCGGTCCATCTCCTGCTCCTGCACGGGATCCACGATGTCTAAGCCCTTCCTGACAGATGTTTATCCTATTCCCTCATAAAAACCTCAATGACAGGGATGCCTGAGCTCCCCGTCTGATGTGTAACAGCCCTACCATAGGATTTTCCTTACGAGCAAAGCAGAGATGCCTTTTCCTTCAGTTCGGTTCCCTGGTTGCTCCTTGGCTGTTTTTCGGACACGTGCAGGGAAGTCTCTTCCCTCTTTAGGGAGCTGGTTGAAGATTTGGATGTTGCTGCTGCGTCTCCCCTTAGTCCCTGCCAATATGGATCATGCTACACCAATTCCTTTGATCATTCCTTTTAGGTCGGTGTGCTTGGTCTGTGGTCTCGTTGCTCTCCTCAGGGCTGTCACCTTCCTGAAGAGCAGCACTAACTGCAGTACAGGTTCGCCGCTGTGCCTGTGCTCAGAAGCGCGAGGGATCACTTGGGATCCTTACCTAGTGCCCAGTGTTCGCTTTTTACCTTTGCCACAGATGACTCACATTTAATATTTTTTTTTTAATCCCATCTGCCCCCCAGCCATTCTTCTCCAGAACTTTTCCTGCTTTCCATCCCTCTTTGTGTGTTCGGCCGGTTAATTATTCTTACCAAATCGCATTACCTCACGCTTGTCCTTGCTGAACAGCGTCCTTTTTTTTTTTTTTTTCCAGGCTTCTGAAGTGTCAGGATGGTTTTGAATTCTGATCTTGTCCTCCCGCGGGCTGGCAGTCCCTCTCAGCTTGCTGTCACCTCCCGGCGCGGTCGGCACGTCGTCCGTGCCGAAATCCAAGTCCTGAATGAAAGCATCGGGCAGTGTCCCATCTGGGATGTGTTCCCTGTGCCGTGCTTTGTGCTCCCTGTCCATTCTCTAAATGCAGTCACCAATTCACCGTCGGGTATCCCAGCAGTGAGACACCCCCGTGAGGAAGCCCATACCCCTCCTGCCTCCCTAGCTTTGTCCTGGGGATGTCGTGCCCGGAAACAAAGAAATGCAGAACATTTGATGTGATTTGGTTTTGATAAAGAGGTTAGCTTCTGCTCGAGTCCTCATTATTGTCTAAGTACTTCAGTTGAAGTTAAGCTGATTATTTTATAATATCCTGGATCCTCCTCATCCCCAGCCCCTTCTTCTTCACGACAGGCCCTCTGCTTACCAGCCTTCTGCAGCGTCAGCCGGGGATGGTCCTGGTGCCCCCGGGCTGTGGGATGCCCACATTCAGGATAAGGCAGGGAAGGTGCCCACAATGCCTCAGGTGGGAAAAAAATGATTTTAAAGCTCAAGGAAAGCGTCGCAGAGCCTGCTTGTCTCTGCTACCCTGCTCTTGGGAGGACAAAACAATTAAGTGAAGGAAAATAAAACAGGTCAGACCAGCACCAGAGCTGCACTTCTGTACCCAATTAGGGTTTGTTTCCCAGCTAATAGTGTTTTGCCGCGATGTGGTTATTAGCAAAGTTTTGACCCTGTGGTCCACAAAAGCAAACACTGCCTCTTCCCGGCTGTCAGCAGGCTCGAGATACGGCACCGAGCAGGGCTGAGGAGGCTCAAGCCGTGGTGGGGCTGAGCACCGGGGGGGACACATGCTGAACCCCAGGGGTGCGTGTGGTCCCACCTGCTCCCAGCCCCACCAGGAGCTGCGACCCTGCATCAATGTGCTTGCTCTTGTCCGGGCTGCGAGAGAACCCGAGGTGCCCTCAGGTCTGCCGGTGCCACCGGTGGAGTGAAGGCAGCGGTGGCATGGGGAGGTGTCTCTGAGCACTTGTGGTGCAGCGCAGAAAGCCGTGAACTCAGCCCCTCTCCAGAAGCAGCAGTCACACCTTGGGGGACGGCTCCATCAGCCGTATCTCCTGCCGCAGCATGCGGGGCTTCCCATTTCTGCCCTTTCACTTCTGTTCCCTGCTCCTGTACCCACCTGGCTGCAGGGCTTTGTGGTTTCCCTTGGAGGCCTGGGGGCATCGGCTGCGGTGCCCTGCTCTGAGCTGGGGGCTTTCCTGCCTCCTGGAGCCTCTCTGAAGCGTTCACCAGCAGCTGCAGTGTGACTTGTGGTAGCTGAGAAGATGCAGGTGGGGGCTTGGTGCTGGAAACTTGATGTTAAAATGCACGACAAATAAAGAAGATACGAGTGTTTCTGAGAGCCCCTGCTTGGTCTGTGTGGTGCTCGTCAAAAGTTGTGTGCAGTGCATGGCTGCAAGCAGCAGCTTTTGCAGAGTTATCCTGCCTGTGGCTTGACCAAATTCCATCCTGCGAGCGAATGGCCCCACGCAGTCTGTTGATTCGCATTTATCAAATTAAATCTTTCATTGCCTGGAGTCAGCTGTGTTTCTGCTTATACTTCTTGGCAGTTTTTGTTGGGTTTTTAAACTTAATTAGAGCTGCACGTGCACTTGTTTGCGTCCTTTTGGTGCTCCGACACAAAGCGCTGTCGTCGTGTGGTGGAGTTTAAATCCCTGCTGGCGGACGGGGCCCTTCTCCAGACTGGGGTAGTGGGACGTGGGGGACTTGGATGTGACTCCAGCTGTGCCATATCCCTCCCTGGGGACATCAGTCAGCTTCATTCACGGCACCCCCTTGTCACAGGGGTCTGGAGGGCAGAGCCGTGCTTCCTGGAACAACAGAGGCTGCGGCAGGATGTAGGAGAGGAGCGGGTTAATGCACCCCCCCCCCCCCCCCCCCATTATATCAAGTGCTTCTCGTGGCTTACTTCTCTTACAGAACAAAACCATTTCTAACTTGTGATTCCGTTTGATTCATCTGAAAGAAATCATTGATTTGTGCTTATATCCTGGATGTTCATTGATTATTCACTTAGCGTTTAAAGTAAAGCACATCTATAGCTTGCTAGTTTAAGTGAAGCTGCCAGTCATCTCCGGAAAGCTTTGAAGCCTGCTAAATTATGAAGAAATTGCTTTAGCGATAAATTGGGCAAAGCTGCTTCGCTTGATAAACTCCAGTTATTCGCTGCGGGTATCGGGTCTCCCTGCGGACCAGAGCACTGGGAGCCCTTTGGGTTGGTGCCGTGCCGAGGCTCGGCCAAATGCCCATCCCATCCCATCCCGTCTCACTATGTGTGGCAGAGGATGGAGAAGAGCATCTCCTGCCGGGGGAAGAAGTGGACCCAGAGTCATGGCTGAAGCCTCTTTGGGGCCGAACTGCAGAAAACCTCTGCTCGGCCTCGTTGTAAGGGCATGAACTCGCTTCTGCAGCCGTCAGCCAAACGCTTACCCGCTGTTGGCACCTCGAACGCTCGCCGAGATTTGCATCTGAGTTAGAAAAGAGTTAACGGAAAATGCCCCAGACTCTGGGGGGTTCCAGGCAGCTCCCTTTGCCTTGCTTCTCTCTCCCAGCCCTTGAGTTTAGGCGTCCTGCAGGCTTGGATCAAGGGTTTTCACAAGTGGAAGCCTATGGGGTCAGCGGGGCTCAGTTAAGGGCAAATTAAGGGGTTATGGGAACTATTAAAGAAAGACAGGGCTTTAGCTGGGGCTTGGAGGTGAGCCCTGATGGAAGGAGAGCCTTACGGGGCTTGGTGATCAAACATCTGCTTAATAGCTTCCTGGTCTGTGGAGAGGATTGTTGCTCTTGACAGATGGAAATGCTTTTCTCTGCCTTTTTTATTTTAATTGAGGTGTCGGGGGCTTTTTATTCAGCGATGACCTTCTTTGTTTTGTTTTTGAGCCCTCACACAGAACAGCTCACGTCAGGCTTCCCTTGCAAAGCAAGAAAACCCGGGAAGGGCGGGTTTCTGTTTCAAATCATCCCTTTCTGTGTGAGTTGTGGCATTGGCTGCTTTTCCTCCTGTTTTCCTCTCGGTGCCGAGCCACATCCGAGCCTCCAGGACCGGTGTGGTTGCATGGACGCGCCGCTGGTGCGCATACAGCACCGTGACTGCGTCTGCCATGGGGTGACCCTGCTGTGGGGTGACCCCGCTGGTGTTTCATGTCCCTCCTCTCCTCTGCTGTGTGCCCCCTAAACAAGGGGCTCAGCCTTGTTGTGGGGTGACCGGGCACGTTTGTGCAAGTTTTCGGTTCTGCTTATTTTAGAACGGGCAGCGGTAGCGTTAACATGTAAATCATTAGGTTTTAAAGAGGTTTGTGTGCAAAAACCAAACTCCACCTGTCTCTTTTTTTTCCATTATGAGTTCAGCTGAGTTGCACTGTCCATACACTTTTAGCCATGCCTGTCAGGCTCCTGCCTTAGGGCTTGCTGGCAGTGGGACGGGTGCCGAGCTGGGGCAGAGCCTGGCCTGCCTCACACCTCTTCCTCCAGGAGGTTTCAGACCACCGTGACCACATCCACGGCTCTGCCCTGAGGAACAAGGGCTTTTCTTCTCTCCCTGTGGTGGTGAGAGCTTTCTGCAAACCAGGTGTAACACGGAGAGCTTTTTGTTACTTGCTGCCTCTGTTTGCTGTAGCGAATCCTGGGTGTGCAGTCACTGCTCTGAGGAGTTTTGTGTCGTAGGAGGAGAGGTACCAAAAACATCATGTAGCCTTCGAAAGCCTTTGTAAATTATCAAAGAAACACTTCCAATGCTGAGAGGTGACCTGTGATAGCGATGTGTGTTTGTATAGTCTGCTTTAGTGGAAGCGTAGTGGGAACGCCACCCTGCCAGGACAAGAACTGGTGCAAAAGCAGCCAGGGAAGGCTATGAGCATCCCCGGTGCATGTCACCATGTGCACGTGGAGAGCGAGGGAGATATTTGACTGCATCGATTGCCTGGTGTACGGATGGACTCGGGTGCTGTTACGCTCTCAGACTTAGCAGCTGCCACAGAAAAGTAGCTGTCAAGTGAATCAGTCAATTAGTGCTGGCGAAAGCGGTGGTGGCCTCCCCTCCCTCCTCTCGGTGTCCAGGCTGATCTTTTTGCTTTTGTTTGATCTTGCCTCTCCTGTTTTAACTATTCCTTTTTTGTGCCGCCTCTCATTGCATTTTCTCTGGTGTTGTCTTTGATATCTTTCCCTCTTTGTCTTCCATTTCCTTCATTCTCCTCTCTCTCTTCTTCCTTTGATTTTGTAGAAATGATCAGAACAAACTTCTCACGTGTCTTTCCTTCTCCCGTGGGTTCATGGATCCCACCCCAGGGTAGCCGTAGGACAGGTTCCCTCTTTCTGTGGGTATTTGTGAGTGATGGTGAGGCCGGGTGCAGCAAAACTTCGGCAGAAAAAACAGTAGAAGAAGAGAAAATGAGCTGAACCCTCATGGTCTGAGCGTGCCACGTGGAGGGGATGCTCGTGTCTGTTGGGTGGCTTGTGGGACTTTGGGAGAGCTTATCCTGCACCTCGCAGGTGGAGCTTGAAGTAAATCAAAGGACAAGAAAGTGCAATCTTTAAAAGCTGATTAATTTGCTGACTTTGGGGATGGAGAGGTATTAAACTAAAAAAAAAAAAAAAAATGGAAATGAGCAAATTCTAGCTGAATGCAAACTTCTTAGCTTGATGGCTGAAATCCTCTGCCTTGTTGTTCCCGTGAAGAGGCACGAAACGTGTTTTCCCCACGCTAAAAGGCTGACCTGGGAGGGAGGAGAGGGTAAGTAACCAGAAGGGCTGATGAGCATAATTAGGACATGGATTGTGGGTTGGCTCCATATAGATCAGTTTGTGTTTCATTAACGTCTGGTTCCACCCTGTCTGTCGGTTTTATTAGATTAATTTATTACTTTCTGAAAGTGCCTCTCCAATGAGCTAAAATATCTATTTACTGGAAGTATTTGGTTACCATGAAAAAGTGTATTTGGCATGTCCTCGGCAAATATTAACTACTTTCTTTTCTTTCTTTTTGCAATTTAATTGTCTATTTATCTTGAGTATTGATTGCTGAAGGCCTCGGTAATTATTTGCTGATTTTGGAAATAATGATTTTAAAGGATTGGATTACATTTGCAATATTAATCATTGCCGTGGTGTGCTCGTCTCGGAGGATGGGATCTCGCTGCCGGCTCCGGTTGCAATGTGAACATTTACAGTCTGAAACTCTGCTGCTGTCTGAAAATAACAAAATCGTTACTGGGGTTTTGTTCCTGAAACTGAGCAGATATTTGCAGAGAGGCAAACCTGACGGTTGCAATTAGCCTATAAATCCGCCGTTCCTGCTGGCAGTAGGAGTGGTCAGGCTCTGTAGTCAAAGATGATTTTGTTTTATTTACTCCGTGCTGCTCCACTCTTCTCAAAATAACGTAATGCCGTGTTGGTCCCTCCTCCAGTGCAGGGTTGGTGGGGAGAGGGACTACCCCTGTGCAGTGGCGATACAGCAGCGATGTGTCCTTGTTTTGGGGGGGGAGAAGAAACACCCTGCAAGGGTGTTACACTCGCAGGGAAATGCGCTGCCATGCAGCGCCACATCTTGCTTTGGGGGAAGGTGAGAAATTGGAAAGTCTCTGCTGGGAGCTGAGTAATTGGCACCTGCTATTATTGTGTCCCTCCTCCCCCCTTTAATAACTTGTTTATAGAGATACCTCTCCTACAGATCTCATTACAAAGCTGTAAAACACCCTTTAAAAAAAAAAAAAAAAAAGGCATTTTTATTCACATCAGGTCTGCATACCTACTTATTTGTTTCTACAAGGGGGAAAGACAGCTCTTGTCTCGTCCAGGAGTCTCCTCGTTTCCTGCCGTGGGTGCCCACGCAGAGGTGAGAAGTGTCCCGGCCGTCCCTGGAAGGAGATGCAATTCCTCCGTTAATACAAAACTCGTGGCTGGGAGGGGAATGTTGGCTCGTGGTGGTTTGAGCCTTGATGCAAGGGATGGTGCTGGCTGTTGGAATCATACCGGGTGTATCGCTGTCAGCTTGCACAGTGACGTGTGGCTGGAGAGCACGGACAGCGACATTTACCAAGGGGTCTCTCCTTGCAGCAAATCCCTCTTCTTCCTGTTGCACACGGTGAATTGCTTAATTGCTTTGAAGAGTTTCATCTCTTTTTATTATTATTATTGGATTCTGGTGCAAAAGGAAGCTGGGAGCATTTCTGGATCCCATCCTGGACCTTTGGATGGCCAAGTCCTGCTCAGCTTCATCCCCACATGGGTGCCCCCACCTCAGCCTCCTCCCAAACACACGCGTCGGAAGGAAGAGGAGGAGGAGAGGGCAACGTCATGTCCATGGCAATTGTTTTCTGATTCTTTTCGCTACCTTGCAGAACAAAATGATAAAGGGAGCCTCAGAAAAGAGGGCATTACAGCAAGCCCCGGCAGGGATGTAATCTCTTTTCTTCATACCAAGGTATAAAGATAATTCCGATCAGGATTGAAACAGCGGATGGCAAATAATTCTTGAACAATCCGCTTATGGTGTTCCAGGACATGAATGAAAACCACTAATGGGATAAAGAAGGATCTAGATAATTATCTCGGCTACGTTAAATCCTGTCGTTTCAGGAGAGTGCTCTTGTGTGGATGCTAATTTCATGTGTACAAAATACTAAAGCTGACTAGACGTTTCCAGAAGTTAACTCATCCCAAAATAGAGACATCACTGCTTGTTGATCATCTGTCTTTTATCTACCTGGTTGGTCCTAATAAATCTGATTTCTGGTCTCTGCTATCCCATTTCCTTTTTTTTCCCCCTCCCTACAGCAGGTTAAAGCAGAGACACACATTTTATCCAGGGCAGATTTGAAGCCTCCTTCATCCTTTTCCTTTTTTCATTTGGGCTGCTGTTGTGGGAGAGTTTCTGCTCTTTTTTTTTTTTTCCTTTTTTTTGGCTGATAATGCTGTTGTTTTAAGCCTGACTGAGGAGCTGCTTGCAATATTAAGGTACGCAAGACATTTTTAAATTTGATCTATTTTTTTCCCCCAGCAAGAGCTCTGCCTTGCAGCGCGGAGCACTGTGCTGTGCTCCAAAACAAATCCGGTTGCACGGTCGCTTTAATGAGGCTCTTGTTGCAGGCTCTTTGCTCCCTTTGTGTCTGCAGCTAATGGTTGCCCCACAGACGAAGCAGAGGATGGCAGAAAGAGAAAGGAACAGCTTTGTATTGACAGCAGCCATGACGTTTGGATGGGTTTGGATCCGCTAGCAGTGTTCCCAGCCCCATGTTACGGAACAAGAAGCGTGGTCTCTTTTTGTCTTGGCGATGTGCTTCTAGAGCAGGAGCTCTTGAGCTGAATTGCTCACACAGAAGCCTCAGCACCAGGATTCCTCCACCTCCTGCTCTCGGTTCCTGTGGCTCTGGGAGCTGGGCTGAATTTTAACCGCTGTGCCTGGCACAGGCTTTGCCCTCCAACCGCTGCCATTCTGCAAGAGAAACCTGGCGAGGCCTGCCAGTTGACCCTTAAAAGTCAATCGATGGCTGTGTAAGGCAAGATGGCCATCTTATCTCTGAGAACAGCAGCTCTTGAATTGCACAGAAATCTTAACGGGGACTTTTACCTGGGTCTTGGTATCGCTGCGTGCCCTCTGAATGAACCACTCCCTGAGGCATCTCATGACTTGCTCATCGTGAAGCCTCCCTCCTCAACCCTGTGCTGAGCTGGGGACGGCACGGTCCCCGCAGCACTTAGCTCCTGAGAACGCTCTCAGCTCTCTGCCATCTCCTGCCGGGCCCAGCTCTCCCCAGGGTGAAACATCCACCTTGCTGGGTGTCTGCACAGCCCTCAAAGCATGTGTTCATCCTGCGAGTCCCTCGAGAAAGGTGTCACACCCCAGCCATTTGAAATGCAGGTCTCCCGGTCAACGAGGTCAGGATCGCTGGTCCCCAGCAGGAGAGTGGGAGATGTCGGCAGCAGAGGGCTGGTGGTGGGCGAAGCTGGGATTGCCAAGCAGGGCAGAGCAGGTTGGGAACAGCTTCTGTTAGCTGGCATGTGGCACGGTACAGAGGTGTGGATGTTTTTGTTTAGTTTGGCTTTCAGCAGAAGTCCTTATTGCTTCTTGTGCTGCCAGCTTCCTCTGAGTTGTCCTCTTTCCCTCTGCTCTGCCTGTGTTTCGTGCTGCTATTTCAATTATTTATAGTATTTCATTTTCCCTTAAACTACTCCGCTGCGTGAGCACTATTTAAACAGCTGTCACTTCCCGAGCCCGTTGTACCGATAGGCAAAGTGACGGGCCTTCTGCACACAACTCGTTAAAAGCATTTCAGGGCTCTTCAGGATGGGTGACCACATGAACGTGAGATTGCCTTTGGATCTTGTGCTGTGGACGGCTCGGATTGCCGCTGGTGAAATAATGATCCCCTTATTGCTCTTGAGAAATGGGAGAAAACTGCAGAGGGTAACAGAAGGGAAGGGAGAACAGCATTGCAGTTGAACATGCCCCACTTTTGAGGTGAAACTTAGGCAGCCTAAAACATGAGATGTGTTCCCCTCTCTGTTCCATCAGTGTGTGTCCGGAGGCACCTCATTAAAATAATTTAGTTTCATTTAGACACAGCCAGGTGTAACAGAGAAATCCTCGGTGACAGGGTGGCACAGGCCTCTGAGCTGGTTTGAATTCAGAGGCGATGCCGGAGCAGGCAGGGTTAGCTCTTCAATTTGCTGCTCCCTCATTTCTACCTCTGCAGCCTTAAGCTTAGAGAATAAGCAGAAAATATTTGTTTAAATCCCTTTCTTCATTGCTGCCGTGTTCAAACTGAATTAACTCCCTTCCAGAGGAAGTCTGTGCCATAGGAAACATCTGCCACGGCCCAAATTGCGTTTGAGGTCGGGATTAAAATGTATGTAACTGTTCAGCGGTGAACAATGAATACACAAATCCTGCTCTTTGTCAAAAATTGTTTACAAAACATGATTTGTACGCTCCTCTTGTACCTGTGCGGCTACCGGGATGTGCTGTTGGAATACGAACCAGCACGGTGCGCCTCGGGAAATAATGATCGTAGGGTGAAGTGGCTCGCTGGAATGTCAAATGGTTTCTTCTTTCACGCGCCCTTTTATTTATTTATTTGTCTCCTATTAGCAGCGTTTCTGAAGTGCACCAGTAATTTATGTGAGGATGTAATTGTATTGATGGAGGATCGGTGTCACGGGGCAGTATTTATGTGCAAGTGCTGCTACGTGAAATATTTGTTCTCCTCTTGGCTCCCCTCTCCGCGGCGTTGACGTAAGCTCTTGTGGAAGTGCAGACAATTTTGAGAGCTGTTCTCGATAAAGTCCTTACGGGTTTTCTGATTGTGTAACTGAAAAGAGCTCCTGAAAAGATGTAACAAGTCACAAGTATAGACCGGCCAGCGAAGATCTGTTGCTTTGCCGTGTTTGATGTGCGTTCAGTCTGCTGAAGTAAGGAAAACCAAAGCTCCCGATTTATGGGTTATTGTTTGAGGACCAGGACTCACGGGGGGTACTTGACTGCCAAGGCTTTCTTCTGGCTTCGTTTGGGCAAAGACTGCTCAAGCCTGAAAAAAAATTGCTCAAGTTCTTTAAATTGTCAGTGAATTTCAGCAAAAATTGCAGAGATACTTGCAACATGAGCTGAGGAGTTATTGACGAAAATGAATGACGCAAAGTTTGAGCAGTGCCCGCTGGTGCCATGTTTCTGCTGCACGGTGGCAAGCGTTGCCACCACATGTATGTTCGGTGCTGTTTCACGATAATGCCAAATTCCTGATGGATTTGGGGACGTTTCAGTTCAGACTGATGGCACCTGCGGCCCCAGAGCAGCAAGGTGAGGGTGGAGGCACCTGACTACTAGAGATGGAGGAGCACTGGTGGAAAGCAAAGCCTTTCATAGGGTGGGTTCCACTGAGCTCACTGACAGACGGGGAAGTCATGGCACAGGGGCAGTTCCCAGAAGCACCAAACTGCACTGTTAGGTGCATAAACCCCTCTGAAACCCCCTTCTGACTGTCCCCTGCAGCCTCTCAAACAGCAGAAGCAGCAAGGCCAAGCATACTGAGGCTTTGTATTTTTCTGCTGACACATGTGCAAGCAGAGGAACAGCATTGATTGGGGTGCTCCGGGAGGTCTACACTTACATTGGGGCTGGAAAATCTGTAGGGCTTGGGGCAGGAACCTCGAGAGCAGGCGTGTAGGACAGATGGACAACTGCCCACATACCTGTGGTGCTGCAGAGGGGCTCGTGGCAGCATCTCGCCCTGCTCAGCTGTGTTTTCTCCAAGAAGACTCTCGGTGCGAGACAAAACGTGTACGGGAAGGCAGCCGGTGCCAAGGCAGCAAAGGGAAAGCAGCAGCAGCACGCTGATGATTTGCGGGGAGGTTGGGCCAGGAGGACTCATCCTGCTGCTTCAGGAGGGTGGAGGAACAGCAGGACAGCACCGACGGGTCCGCCAAAGCACTGCCGATGCAGGAGGAGGAGAGAGGCTTTTATGGTGTGTGGCGCCGCTGTTCCTGCTTTGGAAAAAGCTCCCTTTTTATGTGGCTGTGTAAATAAATGAGTTATAGCGCAAGTGCTGTGACTCTGAGCAAATCCTACAAATGGACTGTGGGTTTTTACCACGTTCAGCCGGTGGCTTCAGGTTGCTGAGGGTTCTGCTCCTCTTTTGGTGTTTGTTTTTTACTGCATTTAAATTGGTGATTTTATATAACTTTGGAGTATTGGCAGGCTTGCGATCACTTTCTCCTTTGTTTTCTGGCTAAGTTTTTTTTTTCTAAGGGAATGAAGCTTATGTCCTTCATCCAAGTCTCCTGCTCTCACTGTAGCTAGGTTGGGCAAGGGTTTGGGACCCTCAGAAGTGATCAAAAATCCTCCAAGTATTTCTGGAGGTAGCCAGGAGGGCAGAAAAGAGAAGGACTGTTAGTGGCTTTGCCAGAGAAGAGTATGAGCCCCTCCATCAGGTTTCCGCGAGTCCACCCAGGAGGCGTTATCTTTGTTAAGCCCCAGATACAGGGGCTGAAATAATCAAAGCTTGTATTTGACAGCAGTACACCAAGATGTGGAGCTCCCCGGGGAGGTGTCCATGGCCACCACTACTCTCCATGCCTGCTAGCAGCTCAGCCAGTCCCTTGTAAAGCCCTGCCCAGCAAAGGTAGTAAGCAAGGCTCTTTTTTTCCTTCTGACACCCATAGCAAGCAGTAGGACTTAGCACAGAAAGAAAATGGTAATGGCTCCATCCATTTTGCTCTCCCAACCTGTGCCTAATGCCTCATTCTCTAATTTTCGTTGCTCCGACTGCTTTGTTTTCCTTCCTTGCAATCAAGATAATGCAGTACAATATTGCACTAAGAATTTCAGCTATTCAATTACCTTTCAGAAGTTGGCTTAATTGGCTCTTTAAGTGATAGCTCTCTTTTGTATGCAATCAGCACGACTCAAGGAGGGAACAGGAAGAGGGTAAGGACTTTGTTTCTAATCAATAAATAAAGGTCTTTGAAATAATGCTACTTGCAATTTGTACCACTGGTTAAATTACACCGAAGATGATAGTCTGTGCGTTCGATGCGGAGCGCAGCTATAACAGAGCAATAAACCTTTGCTCTCAGCAAGCGTGCGGACTGCTTTCCTGTACGTTTCCAGCAAATTCAATTCTCCCCTTGGATTTTTTTCCCCCAAGTATTAGAGAAAAGCAAAACAAAACTGCTGCAGAGCCTCGCACAGATGGTTTGGAAGAGGCTAATATGTAATGACTAATCATTTATTTTGCACCTTATGAAGTATGCAAATGCATGTGATACCTGATGATAAATAATTCAAAATGGAGATGCAAGGGGAGGTAATAGAATGAATGTAGGATAAAGGAACTTTTCAAAAATAAAAAAGAAACAAAAGCCAAATTCCTTCAAGCTGTGATCCATAGGCACAGCTTCGTGTTGGTGCATGTTTGCCTACAGTGCTTGAATTTGAGGGACTTTTGGCCAGCAGGATGTCCATGGCATGCAGACAAACATCAGCAGGAATCAGCAGGCTCAGGCCAAGCTGGGCTTTTGTTGAAGATGCTTCCTCCTTTACTCCCTACCCATCCTGGTATGAGCTGCTGATGACCCTTTGACACGGCGTGCCAGCTCCTGCTGCGGGAGGTGGTGGTGATGCAGATTTACAGCGCTGCTCCGGGGGGCAGCTTTAAGGCTGTTGCATGTGCCAGCTTGTGGGAGCTTTCCTGAAACCACACAGGTAAATTGAGCTAGAAGCAGCAATGCTACAGCCTCCTGGCTCAGCCCCATGTTCAGCACAGCCCCAGATGCCAGCAACCCCCTGGCAGCCACTGGGCTGATTCGGTGGGCGCCGTGCCCAGATGCCCCGATGGGGCTGTGACTGTCAGCTGCAGGCTGTGCTGGTGTCACCTCCACTGAGAAGTGGAACTGAGTGCTTGCAGCGGTGGCAACCACCATGGCTTCAGTGTAGTTTTACCATCCAGGTGTTTTCCTGCTAATCCCAAGTACTGGATTGAGGCCACACTGACTTTGCGGAGCACCATGGTGAGCCTGAAGGCAGTGTAGGGAAGGTGGGGTGAAAGAAGAAACTTTTTTGTTATAAATTCTCTCTGTGCTGCGTTTTGGACCAGGAAGGGGCTGTTAGGATAAAGCCTGCTATATTTTAACATCTGCCTACGAAGAATGTAGGATTTATCTTTGAAATGAAATTTGCCTTGCTGCACTGCCAGTGGTTTTTTTTTGGAGGAGCTATTTTTGTGAAATATAACCTGAGAATTCGTATTGGCTTAGCGCTTAAAACGCAGCCGGGGGAAGATGGAATATTCATCTTTATTGTATTTGTTTCTCCTGTAATGAGACGTTACTGTCTGTCATAAAGGAAGCCGTCCCTGAGCCCAGAGAGCATGCCCAGTCATTTTCTGCTTGCTCCATTAGCTCGTGCACAGCTCCCAATCCTTTATGTGCGTGTGTTTTTCTACTTGCTTGAGCCTGCCAACTGCTCTTCTCGTTTGAAATCCATTCCTGTGAGGCTGGGTATTACACAAATTTAGTGAAGCTCTCAGAGCAGACACCAAAGGTGTGGGTCTGGTTTGCCCAAAGAGGACCTTCCAACTTTCTGGCTTTCATCAGGCATCCTAAGAGCTTCATAGGGCATCTCACCCAGGGCATCAAGTGCATGCAGTAACGAAAAAATAAACTTTAAGGAACAACTGGAGTGCTGTTGCTTGAATTCTAATTGGCAAAGTCAAAGCACAGCACAACGCTGGCTCACGGTACCCTGTGGAAATACCTCATGCTCGGGGCCAGAGCTGGTGCTGGGTAAGAGGCTTTCCCTCGCTGGCTTCTGCCTGCGACCTGCAGCCTTTGCCGAGCCTCTTCCCGCGGAATTTAGCACTTCCCTGTCTGTTGTGTTGCTCTGCTTGGTTTAATCTATTGAATTTATCTCTGGCACTTTGCCTGGTGGAGGCTGGTGGGAATGTTGCTAGCAGTGGCAGAGCATGATGCCACTCTGCTTTTTCTTGTTATTTCCAGCAAAGCCTTATAAAGTCCATCCAGGGCCTCATGGCAAGGCTTTCAGTAACTCTCGAGCATGCACATACCTCCTGTTTAGGCAGGGGTTGTGGCCAGCCTGCTCAGAGTTTAGTGCAACTTCATGTGCTTGTGTTAACTTCTGAGTTAACTGTCCAATTCTATTAAAAATAAAAGGAACTGAGCCATTCTGGCACTCTTTGATAGCTACAGCATTTGGAAACTCTTCAGCTTCTCTCTCTTCTCTTTCCTGATTTCTTCCCAAGAATAGTTGCAACACTTTTCTGTTTTAGGACTTTGCCTTAGTAATTACATCTGTGAAGATCCACTGGGATGGGTTATCCCACAAGTGGGAGTATGGCCTTAAATGGAAAATAAGCTGCCGCAACAGCCAGAGGTTGGGAAAAATATTATTGTGGGAAAACAAAGTTGTTAGATGTATTCCATGTTGTGGAGCTGCTCGGTCAGGAAATGCTTGTTAGTGTGGAGAGGAAATATTTGTGCTGTCTAAATGCTTGTTGCGTTCTTTTTTTTAATTGCCCTTAAAATAGGAAAACATACCTCTGTTGAAATCCATCTGATACACCCTCTGTACAGGGGACAGGAGGCATAGAAAAACATTTGAGGGAGAGGAGGAGGAGGACAGTGTGTCTTTATGAACGTTTTAATTTATTTGTTGGCTTCTGTCCCTCCCCACGCCCTACATCCCCCCACCAAAAAAAAAAAAGATGTTTACTATCAAACCCTTAAGCATTACTCAGAGCACTCCAAGAACAGACGATTTCAGTAGCCTTAGAAATTTGACTCTTTCAAACTCCGAAATCCCCAGCCTTGCTGTACTGAAGCAAGAAGCACCAGGGCGGTTAGGTTGCTCCCGTGCTCACATATCTCTCGGGCAGCTTTACCAAAATCTAAAGCAGAAGTGGGGGTTTCACAGCACACCCTGGGTGGTGACCCCCAGCCCCGCAGCTGATGGAAGAGCCTCGGCTCTGGGAAGCACCTGGCCATGGATAGAGAGCACAGCTGGAAGCAGCGAGCTCAACATGCTGCTGCAGCCCCAGCCCGAGCCATTTGGACAAATTTACTTTTTGTGTGCACAAGATGTCCTCTGAGCAGCGAGATGTGAGCACACAGGCTTGTTGCTGAAGAAGTGGAGGTTAGAAAACGCTCGTATCCGTAAATCGCTGCCCTCTCCAGGAAACTGAAGCAGCTTTTCCCCTTTCCCTTCTTCTCTGGAGGATCACGTGGCCCTTTCCCTTACATGTTTGTACATAAATAACCGGTACTTTTATGTATTTCCAAGGTGGAAAGGGCCTCCAGGATCATTTACCGTGATTTCTGATGTGATACCTGTCCCAGGCCTCGCTTTATATTTAATCTGAAACCATCAGGATGTTTTTGGAGAATTCATTATAAAATTGGTAATTTATGCTTATGGTTAGTCACACTTACTATTAAAATGTGAGCATTTTGTGTCAGCTTGAGAAAGAACCCGTCAGCTCTGTGTTTCAGGTACCGTACTGCTGGCGTCGCCTGTTCTCCTCGTGGCATCCATTTCCCTCGTTAGGGAAGCTGTGGGCATTAGCAGCAGGATGAATTTCCCTTCACGTGCAGGGATGTGCTCTTAGAGCTTCATTTCCTCATCTGCTGCCTGATGTTACAGAAAAACCACCACAAACGTATTTGTCTTACAGGTGTGCAAGGCTGTTCTGGCACCCCGGCGTCTCGCTGGCTGCTGGGTGCTTGCACAGCTTCAAGGGCAGTGACTGCCACGGCTGCCAGAACATCACTGCTCTAAGCAGGCTGTGGTCACGGCCATCCATACTTACCTCCTTGCACAGTCACCATATTATAGTTTATACGTTTTGTTTTCCCACGGCCCTCGATCTAAATAATGAAATCCTTTGGGCAACCTTCCTGCTGCCAGCACCGCAGCCGTTCCCCAGAGGAGGCTGCGGATCCAGGACTGCTCCTGCCTTCTCGCCTGCTGTGCTGGGGTCCAACGATGGCTGTGCAGCTCTGCTGCTGCGTTCGGCAGGCTGACGGCCCCGTCTTGATGCTTTATCCATGAAGATGAAGAAAATTGGATTCAGTGTTTCACAGCAACGCAGAGCAGTGATCCTTCAGTGTGAAGCTGATGTGCACACGTGAGGCTTTAGGGAGCTGGGTATGAGGGTGAGTTATTAACCCGGGGTGATTTCACGCATGGATATCTCCAAGGGACGAGCCAGCTGTTAAACGCTTGTGTATGTCCTCAGAGGATGGCCATCGGTACCAGAAGAGGTGCTGATCAGCCCATGTGGCAGTGAGGGACCATTGCTAAGGCAGCATTCGGGTGCACCCAGGGGTACCCACAGGGCGTGAGTGCAGAAATGCCTCCCCAGGCATCACAGTAACACGAAACCTCTTTGTGCAGAGGAAACAGAGGCTCTAAATCTTTGTGTTGCAGGTTTTAAGGGCAATTTCTGTCCAGGTGAGCCATGCTGCTTCTTTTCCCCTTGCCAGCTGAGCTCTGCTTCCCTGCAGTGGGGTTTTCCCTCGATATTTGACCTCCTGGCAGCCCCTGGGACAGGGGGACCACAGCGAGCCTGCGCTCCTCGCAGCAGCTAAACGTGTCAATTTGAATCTTTCTGCAACATAGCTTCCCTCTGGGCGTAAAGTCTGGAAAACTGAGCCACAGCAGCCCACATAGCAATTAGTGTTACCTTATATATGCCACCAGTAAAGGTAACCGTGTGTGAAATGCTGAAAAACCGAATGCATTTAAATAGACACGTTCTAAGGAAATGAGATGTGGGAGCTGCATCTCCGCTCACAGAGAGCGTGAGGTGACTCCGCTTACAAAGGCCAGGACTAAACTGCATTTTAAGAGAAGTCACGAAATTAAGCATCAGTGCTGTGGTCTCGCAGTTCTGTGCTGCAGGAAGGGAAGCATCCCTGTTTTTGGAGGTTGTAAGCAGCCTGCTGTAAGGATGGGTGAGTTGTCCTAAAGCTGCTAGGTAAACGTGAGCTGCCAGGAGAGCCACACCTCTCGGGCTGTGGTTTCACGAGCCATTTTAGCTGCCATCCACTCGGGCTGTTGTCCAAAAGGGCATCCTCATTCCCACATGCTTCCACGTCCTTTGCACCAGCATTCAGGACCACGTCACCGGGATACTCTGGCCAAAAATTAAGCCCACAGTTAGGATGCTTCATTTTCTAGCTGGACCAGCTTGTGGATGTGGCGAGCCATGGGATGGCATGCATGCTGGCACGGCGTGGGGAGTGCTCTGCACGTTTTGGGATAATGAACATTTAATAAACAACCCAGGGCCTAGTAGTAAGACACCCATGTAGTCAGCATCCTCCTCCCCCAGCTGTTCATTGTCTACCCTTGAAACGTCCTGCAGCCCCCCCGTGCTGTGTGATCACAGCATCTGTGCAGCCTCGCAGCAGAGCCGTTCTGCTGAAATAATGCTTCTGCTGAAATAACACTGGCACGGGGCTGGCAAGTGTGTAACCGAGGCCTCGTGGCTCTGCTTCTGTCCCTGTGGGTGTGAGCAGGGAGCAGCCGAGTGACTGCAGGCTGCTCCGGGCAGAGGCTGCTTGGGAGCACTGCCCAGGCTGTACTTCTGGGGCAGGTTTTTTGCAAGGAGAGGAGATAAGGGTTTTCAGCCCTCCTTTTCTGAAGCCTGGCCGGTGTGGCTTTGTGGGAGGAGGGGGTGTCAGCATTATTTGATAAACCTTTCTCATGTTTTCTTGGCTGCTGAATGAGAAAAGGGAGAAGCAGGTCTTCCTCGTCTCTTAGCAGAATGTTTTTCTTCCCAGGAATTATCCTAGCATATAAAATGAAACAAGAGACCTCAGATAGCATCAACACTTATAGCTGGTCTGTGTGTGCTGTTTAATGGCAGTGTCTTGTTTTTTCTCCGGAGAGAAGGAAATGCACCCCATTAAGTGCTCATGTTACAAGCCTGCACCCCGGGGGACAAATACTTCAAATATTAATGCTGAGTAATTTTTAAAAGGTTCTGTGCAAGTTTTATTTTAAGCATTCTGCAAATTATTTAAGACCACTAAAACAAAATGCAGTTCAGATCAGCTCATCCCGTGATCAGTATGTGATGATTTGAAAATCTGCTTCTTCCCACAAGCACCATTGTGCATCTGATCAGGCGTCGGTACAATGGGGGAATTGTAATCTGCTTCGGCTTGTCTGTAGGTAGACACGATGTACAATTTACATAGGCAGGCAGTGAGTGAAGGGAACACTCTAAATATCCTTTCACTCTAATACAGTTGTATGCATTGCAAATGAGTTATTCTTTTGGAAAAAAGAAGTAAAACCTGACTTGCATTGAAGTTCGCTGCTATTAACATAAATGGAGCCAGGGACTCCAGCCAGAACTTCTGTGATTTCCTTGATATCTCTGCGACTTAGTACAGCACTTTAACTTTTCCATATGTGTTCTCTGATTTATAACACAGCAGTACTTTATTTTGCTCTAGTAAAACTCTTTCATACGCTCAGCTGTGCCAAAAGCTTCATATGTTATTGATTAAACAAACTCCCCGTGTTCCAGGATTTGGGCTGTTGTGAGTCTGGTGGTAACTTCAGCGGAGCAACGACTGCGATGGTCATTTTTGACGGGAGACAGGGAAGTGCCCCATCAACCAGTTATCAACCAGTTAGCCTCCAGTTCGCAGAGAGGAGCTGCTTTTCTCACCCCTGCGCCCGCACCTCGGCCATCCATCAGCTGCCCGCGGCTCGTGGTCATCTGGGGGGGACACGATGATGTTGTTGGCTTGTGGTGATGCTGGGAGGAGGATTAACAGGAATTTCATCTCTACTCCTTCACAGGCAATTAGCGACAGCTGCTGCTAGAGAAAGGGCGTGATGATTAACACAGTGACCTTTGCAAAGATCAGCTTGCCTTCTTGGAGGCATTCCTGTCGGATGGACTTGTGAGGGAAGCAGAGCCATCAGCGCTACGGCACGGAGCGGAGTGCGTGGGCGCTTTGGGTTTCGGCGGAGCGAGGCTTGTGCTTCATTAATAACACAATTAGGTTGTAATAAACAGGGGTTTCCTGTTAGAGTGCAAGGCATTTGCTGCGTCTCAGGTTTTTCTGTTTCTTTAAGGCACCAAGGATCGGCCTTACCAGCACCCACAGGAACGCAGTCCTGCGCACTCGGACATCAGCTCTTCCCTTGGGGTCGTGCACTCGGACATCAGCTCTTCCCTTGGGGTCGT
>CM021777.1:14016290-14536101 GCA_011076525.1 Nettapus auritus
TCCCTTGGGGTCGTGCACTCGGACATCAGCTCTTCCCTTGGGGTCGTTTCAGCTCACGGGGTTTTACTCACTGGCTTTAGCACTTGTGAGAACAAGGCAAAAGGGAAAGAAATGCACTTCTGTAACCAAGTGTGCTGTGTCCCTTAAAAATCCTGCAGAGCTGCAATTATTTTGAGGTTTAATGACCCCTGATTTCTGTAGTGCCTTATTTTGTTCACTTTCAGCATGTTTTTATTCCCCAGACAAATAAAAAGAATTAAAAAAAAAACAACAAGAACAAAGCCTTCGCTTCCCATTTGAGAGAAAATGCTTCGAAAGCTCTATTTGTGCCACGCAGGTAAATAATTAGATTGCTGATGAATTAGCTTCACTTTGAAGAATAAAGCTGTGGTATTGCTAATTAAGTTGTGATATGGGAGGAGAGGCGTGGAAGTTTGGGGCAGTTTGGGGACGAAGGGCACTGCCAAACCAGGGAACCACAGGACGTGGTGACAATGCACCCGCACTGCTCGCAGCCACATCTCCTGATAGCTCAGTGCTTGCTGCATCTTCCAACTCTCCAGTCTTGTCTAAATTCTCACTTTCTGTGTTTTTCCGTGGCAGCAAGTTCAGAGAGATAATACGCTTTTTCTGCATAAGACTTTTCCTTTTATCAGTTTGAAATTAACAATATTTGAATCAAATGGCCGCTTATTCCTGTATTTTGAGACAAGAAGAATAGAAGTCTGTGATATATTTTCATTATATCACTCTATTTTATATGCTTTTCATCATGAGCCCTATTATGCCCAATGTAAGATGAATAATCTCATATATTTTCTTTCCTCACAGAGCAGGGTTTTTTTCAGCCCTTTGATCATTTTCATCAACCTCTTCTAAAGCCCCTTTTAAGTCTGTAATAATACTCCTTTTCAGATGAGGTGAAGACTGTTCTGGGATTAGGCAGCATCATTTTAATAATGTTATAATCTTCGTACTATTATTTTCTGTCCCGTTCACCAAACAGACCAACATCTCTGCCTCCCTCTCCATCCCCTTCTCCCCCTGGATTGCCGCAGAGCAGCAGCAAGACACTCTGATGCTCTGGTCTCCTTCCGAGTTAATGTTGTTAATTAAGAACCCTGTGAAAAATACATTGATTCCCCTTTCCTCCCTGATTAGTATTTATCAGCTTCCGTGTCAGTTTACCATTCCGTTGCCTTTTCTCCTGGTCACTTGGTTGGTCTTGGGCTTTGACTAACTTATCTCTGTGTCACCTCTGTATTTTGCTACCGTGCAAATTCACCTCTTTTTCCAGATCCTTACTAAATCTATGAGACAGTGGTTTTAATACCAAACGTTATGGCCTCCTCTTAAACCTTTTGCTATGATGAAAATTTACTGTTTAATACTGTGTTCTTTCTCTTTTGATCAACGGCAGTATTTGCCCTCTTTCCTTCTCCCCCTTCACTGTTTTGCAGCAAAACGAGTTGCGATCTGATGGGTCTGCCTCGTTAAATCCCTCGGACGGGTTGATAAACTCCCAGACAAATGCAGGAGTGGTTTCTTCTGCAGAAGCTGATGCTGGCTTATGCCTTCTGGGGATTTCCTCCTTGTCACTGCTTTTGTTTGCAGCATGGCAAAACCCCAAGGGACTCGTGCTGATCGGGGAGCATTTTGTCTCCTTCAGCATGGCTCACCCACAGAGCTGGGCTGCGGGAGCAGTGCCCAAAATCTGCTCTGCTGGTGCCCGAGAGCAGTCTGATGGCTTCTGGTGCCTCCCCTGCCATCTGACATGGGGTAGGCACAGGTGATGGGCCCGTCCCCGGGTGGTTTGTTAGTGCTGAATTTCTGCGTTTTGCTCTTGGTGCCTGCATCCCCCCCGGGACTCCACAGGCAGCACCAGGGCTGTGTGCATTTTAGAAACACTGATTTTCTTTCATCCCATACTGTGTTTTTGATCGCTTCTTTGGCCACCCCTGCCCACCGCGGTGACTCTGGCTTTCCCCATCAGTGGCTGTGGCATCACCATCACACACAACACGTTTACTTTGAGCTGGGGACCCCTGTGCTGCCTCCTTTCTTTCCCATCCCCTGCCCTGCCTGCCTCTCTCTGCATCTACAGCTGTTTCCCCAGTAATAATGAGCTTTCTAGTGCTGCTAAGGACTCTGCTTTCTATGGTACTCTGTGTCTCATTGTTAACCACAAATTATAACAATGCTAATGGAAAATGAATAAAGAAACTTGAAGTGTATTTTTATAAGCAGTGGCTAGAAAATATCTGTTGTGACTCAGTACCCCGGTGGTTTGGTGCACAGCGGTGTTCTGTCAGATAATGTTTGTTGAATAAAGCAAGTAAAGCACCTGCGTTTGCTGCGTGACAATGCTGGGATGCTCTTTCTGATTACCAGGATGAAGCCAGGACCTGCCTGCTTGCCCTGGCAGTGACGGGCAGTGCTATGGCAGCACTGAGCAGCCATGGAGCTTGGCAGAAAGCCTGCCTGGGACCCTGGGCTGTTTGCAACCATGAGAGCCTTTGGGGATGTTCATCCTGCCCTTCCTGGTCCCTCCTGCCCATCCTGGTCCCACCTGGCAGATAACAGCTCCCATAAATTTGGCCCCGACGTTGTTTGATTTGTCCCAGTGGGTTTATATATCCTAAGTTGTCAAAATACTTATGGTTTTAAAAGACAAGCTTGAGGCTGCAAATACTAGCCTGCTGGCCCCTGTGGCAGGAGGCTTCTCTCTGGGAGTAGGATTTCAACACCTTGCTCATTGTGCACGAGCACAGCTGGTGTTTCTTAAGACCTGAAGGACAAAACCTGCTCAATCTCATCCTGCCCAGCAGGGGCAGAGACTTTTGGGGGATATTTTGGCTGCTGAGCTCTCCCATCTTTTTCCCTCCCTGCTACTAAAATAAGTTTTTTTTGGCCGTCTCTATTTGTGGGCTGTCACAGCTGTCACCTGCAGCTCCACACAGCCCAGCAGTCCCTTCCTTGCGGCTGTTGGGGTTGCTTTGGGATTCTGTTGATGACAAGTATCTAAAGCTGGTTTCTTCCTTCCACAGCCAAGCAAGCAAACGGCAAAATTTAGCTTTTGATGGTATGAAATGTTTATGGTGGAGTTATTGCTGATGGCTGTGTAGCTGTGCAAGGGCTGTCCCAGCTGTGTGCCACGGCAGGACCAACCTTTTGCACATCTCAGCAGCTGAATCGAATTCACCGATGCGGCGCAGTCATTCCTGATATCCCTTTTAACGGTCCGGTGAAATTCCATTAGCAAACACCTAACGAATTCCATCAGGGCAGTCCAGAGCGTGATGTGTGGAGCGGTGCCAGCATTATATAAATCATTAAACATCAAAACGTAAAATCGACGATCATCACCTGGGGCTGAGGGTGCCTGCACCTCCCTCTGGATGAGGTTGGGATGCTCGCTGTGCTCGATAACGTCTACAGAGAAAGTTTAGCTTTCTGCTCTCACTCCCCGTGCTGTGACTGACTGTGCTTGCTTTTGGCTGCTTTATCCCTGGAAACTCTGGTGTTTGTGTTGATCGCAGCACTCGCAGCAGAAGGGTCAAAATGTGCCGTTGCGCTCTCGAAGCCAAGATTTTATAAACAGATTAGAGGCCTGGGAGTTGTTTTTAGTTTTTAAGCAAAGTCTCTCAAAAACCTTCCTAATGAGAGGCAAATCCGGCTAGCAGAGGCAGCGCAGTCTGAGCAGGAGGGAGGCAGCTGCCCGTCACAGCCCTGCCGGCAGAGGTTATCTGCACACAACAAAAGCAATGGGCAAGTGCTCCTGAAATGTGGGTGTACGGAGAACGTGCCACCCGCTCCCCGGGAGGCTGAACGCCATTTGAGGGACAGAACACAGGTTTATAGGACTCTTGACTATATATGTGTGTACACATGGATGAATGACCCTGAGATTTCAGAGTGGGGGCTTTGTCCGCATTGGCCTGATTTTGTGCCCATCTGCTGTTTTAGGCTCAGATTAGGTCTTTTGCTTTGACTCAAAAACTGGAAGTGGATAAGCAGGGTGGATGCAGGCATCCCAGCCCTTCCCGCTGCTGGCAAACCGGCTTCACATCGTCACTTGAGCAAGAGCAAAGCCACAACATTCTTCTCTCCCTTTGTGCTAAGCAAGCACCTCTCAGATGGACTGAAACCTTTGGGAAGCCCACAGCGGGTCAGCATCAAAAACAAACCTTGGCAGCTGCTGCTGGGCACAGATGGGAAGAGATAACGGAGCCAAGGGAGGAGCCGATGCTTGGTCAGCGTGATGCTGGGTTGGCACGATGCTCAGCCGGTGTGAGGCTCGGTTGGTCGGATGCTCAGCCAGGCTCCCAGCTCTGCCCTGCAGGCTCCCACCTAACACTGAATTTCTATCTTTATTAAAGCAGTGTATTTTAAGCCTGAAGCAATGTGTTAACTCTCAAGAAAACACAAGATGAGTCTTTTTTTTTAATACAGTTACAGTGAGGAGTTTCTGTCCTGCAGCACTTGTTGTCAGGATATTTTAAGAGCTCGACCCTCTTGTGCTGGGAGGGACTACAGTAAATACAGAGACAGTGAGCCTTGCTGCTTGGAAAGGTCAGGAAAGGCTCTGTGCTGAACTGCCACTACCTGAAAGATTTGTTCAGCCTAATTAGCAGCAAATCGCTTCTGAGTCCAGCCTGGCCTGCAGATGAGGGAGCTGGCTTTGCCCCTGCCCCCTGCTGCCCTTGGTGGTTTTTCGGGGCCCTCCCTGGGTTAGCAGTCAAGGGGCATGCAAAGAAAGCAGGCTTGTATCCTTGTGTCATTGCAGCCTGATGAGTGTGAAATGGCGTTACTGGAAAGTCGTGAGGAGCTGCACGCCCATCTCGGGCTTTGTCTCAGGCTGTTCAAGCTGTCACCGTAACTGGTCACAATCAATCAGCTTTTAAATTTCATGAAATTTTAATTAAAGAATGGAAAGCCTACTAAGACATCATAGGACAAGAGCACTGGAAACAAATACAATTTCACTTCCAACCATTAGCCGGAAAAGCAGCAAATGGTTGACTGCACATCACCATCGCAGCCTAATGAAAAGTACAGCTCTTGGCTTCAGCGGGCAGGTCATTAGTGCCTGAATAATCAGTGACATTTCCCTTCTCGGTCTGACACAAACGAAGTGCAGTGCTCTGGAAAAAGCCATTAAGCACAAAGCCCTGTGTTCTGCTCCAGGTACTGCAGAACGAGGCCTGATGCCTGCAGCAGGGATGCGCTCGCAGCCGCACAGCCCTAACCCTAAACCCAGGTGCGCCCAGAGCCCAAGGCTCAGCACTGCCATGTGCGGTTCTGCCCTTGTTCCCTTCGACAACACAAAGCGAGGTTTGGTCCTCATAGATGCAGCTACTAAAAGATATGTGCATTAAAAGCTCTCATCTGAGAGCTAGCACCAGGTAAAGAGCGCATTCGTCATGTGGTGAATTTAAAGCCTGACACCTTCCTGTGAATTCTGTGGCAGCCCCCGATGCTGGGTGCTAACCTGTGTTTCTACAAATCTCCCTCCCCTCTTTCAGCAATTTTAAAAATAATTTGGAGAGGCCGGAAGGTTGACAGGAGACCCGTGGCCTTGCTGCGTGGGACGAAGCAGTGAGCCTCCAAGGTTGTCTGGGGGGAAGGGACCCCATGGGGGTGTTTGTTGTAGGCAAAAGCATTAGAGAGCGCTTGACTCAGAAGCGTTGTTGTCTTGGAAACTCTGTGCTTTGGAGCTGCGTATTGTTTGATCTTCAAAACACACTTTTTTATTTGCTTATGGACCCCAAAATAGAAATTGTTGATGCAGTCAGTGTATCTTTTTTCAATGGCTCTGGTTTATATTTAGCCCCATGCTGGAAGCTCCAGTGCAGTATTTTTGGTCGTGTTAGCTGTCCTGGCTGTGTTGGGGCTGCGGGTCTAATATTTGGTGGATAAACATGTTTTGGTGTAGTTCTGGGAGCTATAACCTTACTGAAACCACAGATAAATGTGTGTGTTTACTGAGTACACAAGTCATTAATAATGTGGTAAAAGTGACCCAGGAAAGTTCATTAATTGGTAACCAATTCCACTCCCAGCCATTGTACAGTCGGTTACGGCTGAAGGCACTGAATAGTTTTATTGTTTAAAAAGGGCGTGCCGATAAGATGTTGTCTTGAAATAAAATCTTTATTACCCTATCAAAAGTTACTTGTTTATTTATATTACATTATTATGCTTCTTTAAGGTGTGTATCCGAACACTTGAATTTATATAAGCATCCCAGCCACTATTGCCACATGATACTCTGTATTTTGGTTCGCTCAGGAGACGTGCAATGACCGTAATTAGTTTTGTCCTTTAGCATCCCTTTGGGACTCTGCTCCGAGGCAGTGCTGGCATGTCCCCACATCAGGCTGGGCACTGGGCTTTTTGTGTCCAGCTCTGCTCCTTAGGCAGTTCTCCCTGCCCAGGCATGCTACAAAACCCAGGTTATTTTCCTGCTGGCATCACTGGCTGTTCACATGTGCCATGGGAGGGATACCACTGCTCGAAGCCATGGCATCTTCTCGTCACGCTTGCTTGCTTGTGCCTCCCACATTGCGAGGACCTGGCCTACACATGTGCACTAGACATGGATGTCGTCTGTCCAGCCCCTGTCAGGGCATTGTATTGCATCCATCTGCTTCCTGGGCAGCTCAATAAAATGAAAGGCATTTCTGTCTGGTTTTCTGTCTGCAGAAGACCACTGGGGTCTACCTCAGTAGCCTGAGGCAGGTGTTCCCAGGGGGCAGCATTCCCCTTGCCAGCACTTCTCCCCCCATCATTCGGTGTCGTACAGGCCCTCGCCTGCTTCCAGCCCCCAGCACTGAGCCATGGGACCCTGCGGGGTTTTGGGGCACCGAGTGCTTCTTTCATCATAAAAGAGGACAGCGAGCATGTTCTTTCTCACCACAGGCAGAATATGTATTCAGGGCTTGCATGAAGACAGGGAGGACTGAATGAAAGCCTGTGGGGTTTCTGTGGGCACGGGAGCAGCTGTCTGTCTGTCCACTCTGTGGACAAGACCTCTCAGTATGCCAGGAGCTGCCTGCACCTGCCATTCCTGCGGTCAGGAGCATCCCTTCCACAGCCGCTATAACCAAGCACTTTTAAAAGCCTCTCGAGCCAGCCTTGGCAGCTTGTTCTCCCTGGAGATGCCCCGTGCCATCTGGAGAAGGCCCCCACGATGCCGCTGCCCTCGCCCCAATTATTCATGCCGGGCCATCTGCAGCAGCCGCGTCTGTGGCACAGCTGAGCACATGGTGCCGGCTCCCTCCCCGCGAGCCCAAGGTTTGGCTTCTGCTCATCCTGCTGATAAACTGTTCTTTGAAGCAGGCCTTGCAAGGGAATTTTAGGGTATTTTCTGTGGCAAGGAAAGCATGGAGATGCAGCCCTCTGTGGCCACAACCCCATCTGCCACAGCATCAGGGCTGGTATGTGAAGGTCCCCAGTTGTGTCCTCTCTTGGATACCAGCTCTCATCTCATGCCCAAAGCTTTTGCTCTTAAACTCTTATTTTTGCACCACAAGGGAACCGAAGCAAGGTGCAAGGCAATTGAAAATATTTATATTCCTTCTTTTTATCACGGCTTTACCAGGTCAGCAACACCAGTACTTGCAGTTCTTTTTGACTTGACTCCTGGTCCTCGCTGCTCACTCCAGCCGTCTCACACACCCAAAGTCCTGGAGCTGCAGAGGTGCACAGTATTGCTCTTAAAATTAATGCCAGCAGCATGTGTAGCAAAGAAGAACTAACTTGCAGCATATTTTTTTGCTGCATGCTTTGGTCGCATAGCATCAGGTCATAGTTCTATATGACCCAGGAACCAAACTTAAAAACAGAAGTCGCTTTTTCATTGTGGTTCTGTAACTTCATGAAGGTAGGGAATGGCTGAATGCTTTTGCTTTTGCAGCTTTAAACCCTTCAGAGCACAGAGGAGAAAAATCTTCTCTTTCCCTTCCGCAGGTGACGTTGTGGATATCTACCAGCGGGAGTTTCTTGCTCTCCGGGACCGACTGCACGCAGCCGAGCAGGAGAGCCTGAAGCGCTCCAAGGAGCTGAACCTGGTCCTGGAGGAGATCAAGCGAGCCATCTCGGAGAAGCAGGCCCTGCGGGATATCAACCGGACCTGGAGCAGCTTATCTGGTGAATAAGAGGAGCTGAGGATTTCGGGATATTTTGAAGGTTGCTAGAGAGGAGGTAGAGAGGTGCGCGTGCGTGCAGGGCTGCAGGTAGGATGGTGCTCTTCTCCCTCCTGGCACCAGCAAACTGTGGGGCTCAGAGGGCTTGATTTGTTCTTTATTATTATTATTTAATGCAATGGACTTGGGAACTCTTAAACTCCTGTTTAATTACAGGTGCATATGCATCATTAAACATTGAGATTTGCCTCTGCCAGTGATATTTGCCAACTTGCTTGCTTATAGTTTTCTTTTCTTGCAAGTCATACATACCGTTTCCTATGGCTGTACTGAATCCATATGGAAAATCGGTATCTGAAGACACGGGAGAGGAAGGAGTTAGAGTGGCTGAGCACCCCTTGCCAGTTTATTTGTTCATTTTTTTTAAGTTGCTCAGTTGAAGAAAATTGGATCTCTGCAGAAAGATCTGATTTGGCCTTCAGTTGATCTTCATTCTCCCCCTTCCTTCCCAAATATTTTGGGACTTCTCTAAGGCTCTCATGGCTCCAGCTGAACTTTAATTGGGTTTGTGGTAGTGTGTTAAAGGTTGGCCTGATTTTTTTATAACCCAGCAGTAGTCTCGGGTGGCCAGGCTGCTCTAAAAAGGCTGTTTGCCTTGCAGTCTTTTCCTACATACGATTCCTTGCGTATTGATTCCCTTTTCCTTTTTAAGACGAAACCAAGTTAAAACTGTGGAATATCACCAACAAGAATGTGCTGCACCTTCCCACCATCTTCCATCATTTGCCACATTTGCTGTCAAAGGAGAACAGTCTGCAGCCAGCCGTGCATGTGGGACAGGGGCGCACTGGAGGTAAATGGGAATTAGTGCTGCTTCTGGTGCTCTTCCTCTCAGCTGGTGCCTGTCCCTGCCCTTTCCTCCGGGCCTGGCTGCGGTGCGGAGCTGAGCAGGACTGGAGGAACGGCTGCATGCATCATGCAAGCTTCCTTGGTGCAGCGGCACATGGGGTGGGTAAGCCATGTAGCCTCTGCAAGCCAGGATTTTTGGAGGATGTCTGTGCTCTTGAGATGTTCTCGGTGCTTCTCTCAGACGTTTTTTGCTGCTTTCCATCTCCAGAGCGCTCTGGGCTTTGCCTATAAGGTGGTCAGATGAGAGCACAGTTTGCAGTGTATTTTGTGGAGACTCTAACCTGTCTTAGGAGACAAATCCCACCTGGAGTAGGACTTTGGTTCCCAGACGATTCCCACCCCTGCTCCCAGATCCCAACCCAAAGCCAAGCAACCAGCTGATCCCTCCTAAACTGAGGTGCTTCATCCATGGGTGGGGGTTGGAGAACAAGGGTGGTCTTGAAGTTACCATTCACGGGCTGGAAAGGCCTTTGGGAGGGGAGTGACTTGGAGCATTTCTGAAGACATCGTTTTTGGGGGAGAAAAGAAGGAGTCTCTGATTCCTTTCTATTTTTCATAAAGCAATACAAAAACAAGTTTGCTGGCTGAATGGGCTCACCCAGAGTTAGGCATAACTAGGCTGCTCATGGCCGTGAACAACTTGACACTCACATGCCCCACATTTCCAAAATCAAGCCTCAGCAAGGCTGCCGGTGTGGGAAAGCCCTCAGCCAACCACCCCTGCAGGTGCTTGCAGGGACCAGGCAGTGCGTGGACAGCAGGTCCTGGCTGTCCTGGAAACATTTGGCCGTGATGGGTACCCTGCCAGCTGGGTGCACTGGGGTGCTACTGGTTGGTAATGGGCTGGGGCACTTCAATGCAGGAGTCCCATGTGGCCCAGGCACCCACCAACCTGCTGAGCACCTCTGGGTTTTAATGATGGAGCCAGGCACCAAGCAGGAGAACCATGAGGTGGTCATGGGAACTGCGAGAAACACCCCCCTCTCTAAAATCTCTTCTTGGCCCTGGGCAGTGTCCATCGTGATGGGAATCCCCAGCGTGAAGCGGGAGGTGCATTCCTACCTGACAGACACCCTCAGCTCCCTCATCTCCGAGCTCACGCAGCAGGAGAAGGAGGACTCGGTCATCGTCGTCCTCATCGCTGAGGTAAGATGGAACTGGGCCTGTTGATCCCGCTTCCCTGGCCCTCATCCCACCCGGGACTGACAGTGCCAGACTGGGTGTCAAACAGGACGGCTGCATGCACAGAGGCTGGGTCTTGCTGGGGCAGAAAGGCCCAGACTTGGGCTGCTGTCCTGCCAGGATCATGAGTTGCATCCCACCCAAAATGAAGTGTTGGCTCAGCTAGGGAAGGTCAGGGTGTGAGCAGGAAAATGCCTCACGTCAGCACCTGCCAGTGTGGCATGTGCTTTGATCTGGTGTAAGTCATGATGCCTCTTTTGCAGGGTGCTGGAGTGGTTGTTCCCAAAAGAAGCTGGAGTGGCCCCATGGCCACATTTCAGGGGTTCTCAGACCTCTCCTGCAGCAGCTTGGTTTCTCAGCCATACCTCTGAAATAGCTCTAACGCCTCTCTCCAGACCCAAGAGCCCACTTATTTGGGGCTGAGACTAATACTCTGCTTTGTACGCCTGTCTGGAGCCCAGAATCAGTTGCTGAATCCAGAGGCTAAAAAGCCTTGATACATTAATCCACAAGAGCTGCTTTTATCTACGGGTTTAGATGGTTATTTTTCTCCGTGGCTTTCCCCTCAGGATTATTTTTGTGAGCCTGAAATGCATTTGTCTTAATTTTCCAAAATCCAGTGAGGATGATAAACCTCAGTGGCGTGTTACTGGGAGCGGAACAAAGATAAACGCCTGCTTTTGCAGCCTCTTTACCCGTGATTTGACGTTTAGAGTCGCGTTTGGCTGTCAGGTCCCTGGCTGGTATTTCCATAACAGAGCTTGAGCCTCGTTTGTTCCCTTGAGAAAACCCTCCCTTGTCACCATTGCGGCATGGAGGCGCTGGCCTTGGCTGGTGACACGTCCCCACATCACACATGTCACCTCCACCCGGTGCCGGGGCAGCAGCAGCCGACCCCAGCTTCTTCACTGCTGCGTCTGCAGATCCGCCCGGACCCGCGGTCCCGGTCCCGTGATCGATGCAACCTCCCAGAACAATACAGCTGCCAGGAAACACGCACGTTTCTGCTCCCGGGTCTCCTGCCCTTTGTTCTTGGGTTTGTTTTCCCGGTCACCCTGCAAATGTTTTCTGTCCCGTGCAGATAGCGCCTCGCAGCGCTGCCGACCTTTGCCTCCGAACCGCCGCAGGTTGCGGGGTGGGTTGTGGGAACAAGCTGTTGGTTTAGGACGAAAAGTGTTGAAACAAACTCAAAATGAAAATGCGAGCATGTAAATAACCCCCTGTTTTTCACAAGAGGGGTGGAGATCCTTTTCTGCCGAGAGTATTGTTTGGTTGAAAGCCAGCGTGTATAAAAAAAAAAGCAAATAGCCCAGCGGTTAACGCTTTGTGCAAACACCAGCAGGGGCAGAAGCACCAGGAGAGCAGGGGGGATGAGGCACAGGGTCTTGCATTCTCTGGTGTGCTTTGGCTCTGTGGTGGCTTGGGCTAACACCGGCCCCAAAGGAGGGCTCCTAGGGGTCTGTCAGAGCATTAAAAGGGAAAAAAGGAGACATAAAGGATGATGACACCTGAGGTGCTAACAGTATGCCAGTGGAATATTCCAGGTGATTTCTAAAACACGGGGCAGGACACACCGATGCTGACCGATCTAACATTGTTTAACTTTTGTTTTCAGACAGATGCACAATACACAGCCGGAGTGGCAGAAAATATCAAAAACTTGTAAGCATTCCTGAATGACTATGCTGGTATGGTCTGTGCCTGCCATGGGGCAGCTTCTTTAAGCAGAAAATACATGCTTTTTGCAACCCTTTTATATCGCTGTTGTTGTTGTCTTTGTTTTCTCTTCTGGACTGCCTTTGCTTTTGCTGCTTCCAGTTCTGCTTGTTCCAAAATGTGTCCCATATGTAGCTTCCAGTAGGCTGCTTTGTGCTTGCAGTATTTAACACACATGGCCGTGCCATTCCGTTTTGCTCTTTCTGTGCTGTGGCGTCGTGAGAAGATGGATTATTTAGATTTACAGTAATCCTGGCAATTGTTTCCGTGCCTTGTGCAGCCCTCTACCTGCTCTGCAGAGTCAGAGCAACTGGGCAGTGTGGCAAGCACGTCCAAATGCTAGCGCCTTGGTTTGCTTTCAAAAATCCATGTTTGGTTTTTCTTCCCACTCCAGCCTGTTTGTTTTTCCCAGGCGCTAGGCGACAGTAACATTTTTCCCTCGCGCTAGCTGCGATTCACATCCCAGAGCCTCAGTGGCTTTTGCAGCACCGTCGTTGCTTCATCTGGGGCTGCTTGGGCAGCAGCCGGCAGTGAATCATTAACCGTGAGCCAGGCCAGGCATTGCCAGCATCAGAGCTCAGAGGCAAAATACAAAACGGTGAGCGAAGAGGCTCTGCCCGCAGTCCAGCTCCTGCGATTGCATGTTTCCAAAGGATCGCAGGAACCATAACATAAGAAGGAGGCTCCGAAGGGCAGCGTATCCTACCAGCGCCCGTCCCCGAGCCAATGATGGGCGAGGGGCTGGGACAAGCGAAGGGTTGTGTGCTGGGTACCAGGAGCAGAGCTGAAACAGAGCCCTCCATCTTGCTGTGCAGAAGCTGGCAGAGCTCCCTCCTCCTGCCTGCTGGCTGCGGGACGCACTTAGCGGGGATAATGGGCTGATTGTCTGCTGCAGCCTGATGAAATTACTGGGTGCTGCTGCAGCAAGGGCTCTGCGGAGATGGCCTGCAACTTTAATTGGCTTAATGATTTTATTTCTCTCCCCACCCCGGTTGGCTGACATTATTTTTCTTCCAAATTGAAGCGAGGTGGTGTGGGGACAGGGTGGGCCGAGCTCATGTTGCAAGAGGGGGAAATCAGCCGCTGCCTCGCTGCAGGTTTTATCAGCTTCTGTTTCACTGCTGAGTGAGGAGGGGAAGGTTCAAAAATAGTTGGAAGTCTTGCCAGTTCCAGGAGGGAATAAGGAAGGGAAAAATAAGTGAGAAGTTTTTGGCATTCTCGCTGCTTTGTCTCCCTCTGCCCCATCTCCCATCCTCCAGGCTCTGCACAAACAAAGGAAATCAAACTTGCACCAAGTGTTCTCAAAAAGGGCAGTATAAAAATAACTGGTTTTCCTGCTTATCTCTGGCAGTTGCAGTAATCTCTGGGTAGTGCTTGCAGCTCTTGTGTAGGTACATATTTTTCAGACAAATGAGATTTTTTTTTGTTGTTTGGGTTTGACCCCTTAAAGGCTTCTTAACCACATTACGGGGAAAATACATGCTGATTTTACCTAGGTAGAACTCCTGCTGGCTGTCCTAACTACAGCACAGTGCGGTGCTTTAAGTAACTTATCAGAAACACATAATATAATCTCTGCAAAATGGCTTTTAATTACTAACACGTTCAGAAAATCTCTAAATGCCGGTTATGTCAGCAAGTCCTTCCTTTGGTGTGCCAGTCTGCTGGGCCCTTTAATCCTGTAGAGAGGACTCGGTGCGTGTGGCTTCTCTCTGAAGCTGCCCCGTGTTTTAATAAATGCCATAAATACCGGGCAGTGCCTCTGGGACAAACCGTGGGCTGCTTGTGCAGAACTTTGGGCTGGTTTCTCAGTGTTCCCACTTCTCCTGTCCTTTATCTCAGCTGTCCTGGGTGCTGGTACAGGCTGCACCATGTCTGTGTGACCATCTATTAGGCACGTGCTGGGATTCTGCCACCCACCAGGCAGCGCCACTTCTCTGCAGACCCTGTTGACCTGTCCAGTGGTCCCCTGCTTTCTCAGCACGCCAGCTTTGTAGCGCTGCAGAAAGCACTGAGTAGTTCAGGGAAGCAGGGAAAATGGTTTCTCCACCAGTGTCAAGAGTCATTTCCTCCTGCTGGCATCTGGGGCAGGCGGTGCACTTCAGGGTCTCCTACAAAAATGATCTGTGCCACCAGCAGTCAGTGTGTGTGCCTGCGGGAGAAGGCAGGGATGCTGGGGGAGCACATGGGCTGCTAGAGACCAAGAGAGGGAGAGAGCAGCTTTAAATCTCAGTGACAGTCCCCACTTCTGTCCTTCAGTGAGGATGGAGGTGCGTTGGCTGCTGGGGAGGTTGTTCTTACAGGCTGCATTTTGTGTTTGGTTCTGCGGCTCAGTGTTTACCCAGTGAATTGGTCAATGAAATGGTTTGTCAAGTGTGGGGGTATTCATTCTCTGTTTTCTCCCTCAGATTCCCAAAGGAAATACACTCAGGTCTCCTGGAGGTAATTTCCCCCTCTCCGCATTTTTATCCTGATTTCTCACACCTGCGAGAATCCTTTGGGGACCCCAAGGAAAGAGTCAGGTAAGAATCAATGATCTTAGGAGCAAGCAAACCCTGAATTAAGTAACGACAGCATCTCCCCTTCACACTCCTTTAACCCAGAGCATGCTCCTTTTGAAAGTCTTTGAGTTGTGCAGCAGCTCGGAGCGGATCATTTAGAGTCCAAAAGGAGTGACTGCATGCCACCCGCTCCTCCCAGCTGCCACCAGGCCTCCGTCAGCTTCCCTTTGCCTTCGTCTGTTGCAGGTGGAGGACCAAGCAGAACCTCGACTACTGCTTTTTAATGATGTACGCCCAGTCCAAAGGCATATATTACGTGCAGGTAGGTTTGGTGCTGGGGGCAGAGAGGAGGTGGGTGTACATGTGCACGCTGCAGCTTGCACCCAGCTGAAGAAGTGCATGTCCTGGCGTGTGATGGGGCAGAGCTCACATTAAAAGCTGGCCATTGCGTCAGGCCCTACATCCTTGTGCACATTTTACATTGAATCACGTATTTTTTATTTTTAAAAGTTAATCTTCCGTTTTTCTCAAACTTCTTGGTGATTCCTGTGCGTGGCTGGGCTGAGCATGCCAACCCCAGAGGCTGCTTGCTTTCCTATGGGAGCCAGGCCCTGGCCAGTGTGTGGCTGAGGAGGGGTGAGTCCTCCTGGGGCCTGCTCATGCGTGGTGTCATGGTTTGTGGAGGAACTTCTTCCAACCTGAACCTCTTCCAGCGATCATTCCTACCATCCATCCCTCCAGTTGACAGGAATAGGTGCTGCCAGACACTGCTGTGTGTGAAGCATGCCTTGGCAGACGTGGCTGCTGAGTTTTGTGATGGCCAGATAATTTTCTAAGATGCTTCACACTTGGAGACCTCTTCTCTAGTGAGGGCAGGAGTCCCTGTTTTGTTTACCTGTTGGACTGGGTGACAATCTGCTTGGAGAGCCTTCCAAAATAAACTAGGTCTGCCAAAGCTTTCCTCTGCTCTACTGCTCTGCGGAGAGGCTCTTACTGGAGCCTGGATGTGTCAATGGCACTGAGTGTTCCTTCCTCTTGCAGCTGGAGGACGATATCGTGGCCAAACCAAACTATCTCAGCACGATGAAGAACTTTGCCTTGCAGCAGCCCTCTGAGGAGTGGATGATCCTGGAGTTCTCTCAGCTGGGGTTTATCGGTAACGTCTCCCCCGTGCCCCCATCGCAGCAGGCACAAACACCTGCTGGGTCCTGTAAGCAGTTAAGCTCCTGGTCCAACACGTCGTCCCCATGAGATGGTCATGTACATGGACTCAGTTCCTCCTTATTTTTGCAACAACACTTATTTTTGCACAGCGAAAAGGGCTCCTCCAAGTCACAGCTGATGCTGCTGATGCTCACTTTTAACAAAAATAAACCTGGTCGGTGGCCCACCAGACAGCCTGACAGCTTCGACGTGAGCAGTAGCTTTTAGGCTGGATGGGATCTAGTGTTGCCTAACAGTGTACAAAAGGAAGTTTACATCAGCACTGAACTATTTTGGGAACAGCAGTACATGGTTGCAGTAGCAGCTTGATCTGTTATTCTGGATACTGGTTTGACTAGCTTAAAACTTCCAGTTTTCGGGGCAGGAAATGGTCTGTTCTACATCTGGCTGAATGTTTTTCAACCTCATTTCTCTCTGCTGAATGGAAGAGTTTGAGACCTTTTGGTACTGCTGTGACCTATGAGACACTCATGCTTTCTAGTTCTGCCATGAATATTAAATCCAGAGCTGTATTAGCAATGCCAGCAGTACTGGTACATAAAACAGAGCTGCATGTTATTTCGTTTACGTAGAGAGACAGACACATCTGACCTCCATAGCCCAGTCTCCCAAGTTTTTCCTTCCCAGCTCTCATTCTTGACTTTCTCCTCCAACAGCTGCTCTCTCTTCTCCCTTTTCTGTGCTGTAGGAAAAATGTTCAAGTCTCTGGACCTGAGCTTGATCGTGGAGTTCATACTGATGTTCTATAAGGACAAACCCATCGACTGGCTGCTGGATCACATCCTTTGGGTGAAAGTCTGCAACCCCGAGAAGGACGCAGTACGTAAATAGCCTGCATTAAAGAGAAAGCTCCACGTGGGCAAGCATACCCTTGGTCTGTCCCTCCAGAGGTCATTTCTGCGAGCTCTGGAGCTAGTTGGTTTTGCACCGAGCCTTGCTGCTCTTGTGGGCATCCTTGCGGCTGGTGTAGGCCCAGGAAGTTCAGCCCTGTGTGGTCTGCAGCTGTCAGAAAAGGCGTTATGTCTGCGTCTGAGCACCCACAGGCTGCTCCAGCAGTCCTGCAGCAGAGCAGCCGTCCCGGCGCGCTGTACCCCAGAATAACCCTTGGCTCGGAGCTCACATACCATACCTGCCAGGAGCACGCGCAGGCTGCCCTCAGCTGACCCGCAGCCACCCGCCCTGCTTCCTGGAGGCACAGAGCTCGCAGGCATCTCGCTTGGGCTCCTGCTGGGGTGTGGAATGGTGAAACGGGACCTGCTCCGTGCTCTGCTGCTGGCGGAGCAGGGTCTGCGTGCTGCCTCGCGGACGGCAGCAGGAGAAACCCCTGTGCCTGGGGGTGTTTGAAGCCAGAGCAGCAGCAGCAGGGGATGAAACCGAGTGGGAAGGGCAGAGGAGGAGTGAGAGCGAGCACGAGTGAGATGAGCTCACTACCAGCTTCCTCCCGTCTCCTCCCTGAGCATACTGTATTCACTCGTGCTGGTTGTGATCTCCCCAACAGATAGCGAGCAGCTGAGTCGCAGTGGCCCAGAATAGTTTTCGTGCTCGGAGCCAGCAGCGTGGGAGGGACCTGCTGGCCACAAGGGAGCTGCTGGCACATGCCAGGGCAAGCGGTGGCTCTTGGGATAATGCTGCATTTATGCAGGAGGGTGGCAGGGCACCCTCAGGGTTCAGGGCTGTGTGCTCAGGTCTGGCAGAGCAGTTGGGAATGGAGCTGCTCCCTCTGACCTCCTTAAAGCCCCTGCCCCAAGCACTGGTTAAATGCAGGTCCTGCCACACAGCCAGGTCTGCTCAGCTCCAGCCTGGCAAAGTCCTCGTGAGGTTTTCCCAGGGGAACCTGCAAGCCTCTTAAATGTGTTGCCTTTTTAAAAATTAACCTACTTTCCGTGTGGATTTCTGGCTCCTTTTCCCCACTGTTTGCATGATTAACTCTGCACCGTGCCCTTTCAAACACGACTTTCACTCCTAAGTCCTATTGTGCAGAACCAAGTCGGTAGCGGTGAGGATTTGTCTTTCTGATTGAAAGTTTGTTTGACCTGAGCTTTCCCTCAGTGCTTTGTCTGCTCTGGATGTAGCCCGCTCTTTCTTTTTTCCCTAATTTTAGTTTTACCTGGGGAAGAGCCGTGTGAAAGGATGGCCTTGTTACCACCAGCTGAGCCGTTCCCCCTCCCAGCTCCACTGGAGACAAAGTTGCTGTCAGTAAACGCTTCTTTAACAGAAATAGTGAAAGGGAGGAGGAGAGACCAGGGGATGTCTTAGCCCCCTCCTGTCCCCTTCCACCTTCTCTGCCCACCCAGGGATGAGACCTGTTGGTTGCTCTGTGGGGCGACATTTGTTGTGTTGTCACTGGCAATGAGCAGGGTCTCTCCTGTGAGCAGGGCTGGCTTTAATTTTCTAAAGTAACGTGAGCTGATTAGAGGATTATCCGCTGGCAGCTTGCAGGGGTGTGCTCGGGTTTACCCTGCTCCAGGGCATTGCTCGGTGTCACCCCCTCCCCCCTATACCCAGCTGTGCCAGGCAAGTGAGATGGGGAAGGGGGGAAAAAAATCACCTCTATAGAAACCCAAAGCCTCCCTGCTGCCATTCCCCTCACCATGGCTCTGCTCCACACTCTCAGGGCTTTCCCCCTTTGTCCTTTATTCCCTCTCCATCACCACTCTCCCCGTACCCTACAGGGAAGTGCTGGCTGCAGCAGAGCTGCCTGTCCGGGTTCATTTGTGTGGTGGGATGGGTGTGAAACAGCCAAGGGGTTTCAGTGACCAGCAAAACCTGCCAACCAACTGAAAACTGCCCAGCTGAGGAGAGGCTGCAGCTGCTGCCTGTTAGGCTCTAAATACCCCAGCTTAGGCTCTAAGTATCCCAGTACTTACTGTCACTTCAGAGATCCCGAGCTCTGAGTCATAGGGAAAAGGCTTTCTAGATAAGCCAAGGACAAAAGAAACTAAATTCTCTGGCTGTCCCTACCTCACAGCGCCCAGAGATTTGCTCGTTGCTTGCCAAGATGTGCTTGGCGAGGAGATATTTGGCACTTGGGCCTGTGAACCCCAGTGATGACCAGCTAGGAGCCAAGGACAGGCTCCTCCAGAGCGCAATTAAAAGCCTGGGGCCAAATTAAAGCCAAAATAACACAGGGAACTATGCAGAAGAAGGGTGGGATTCATCATCACGCCTCTTTTCCCTGGGGTTTGGTCGTGTGCCCGTCCCTCCCTCTGGCGGTGCTGGAGGCTGGAGCATGGGGAGGTTGACGCGGGGGCACTGGGGGATTTTTTCCTGTTTCAGAAACACTGCGACAGGCAGAAGGCAAACCTGAGGATCCGCTTCAAGCCCTCGCTCTTCCAGCACGTGGGAACCCACTCCTCCTTGGCTGGGAAGATCCAGAAGCTGAAGGTGGGTACCAGACGCTGCGGCGTCACATTTCCAACCCGCCTGCGGCCTTTCTGCTGGGCCTGGCCTGCAGGCACCGGGGCTGCCTGAGGGCACTGGGGACAGCACCATGGTGACTGGCTTTCTGTGCAGTAATTGTATTTTATCCTGAATCACAGAGAGCTCATCTAGCTCCTAATTCTCAGGCACCGTGTGCTTTTAAGCCTTGGTGTGCTCCTGCCCTTCAGGGTGAGGAGGCACCAGTTCCTCTGCTCCCACTCCCCGCCTGCTTCTCTGATACCATCAATAGAGACACCACCTCAGCTTCTGCAAACAAATAATGTTTTAAGGCTTTCAATAAGCTGCCCTTTTTTCTTGTCCCTCACTTGGCAGAGAGCTGTTGGGATGTAGACTTCTGTGAAATTTTAGAGTTGTGAGTGAGCTCCTAGCCAAGAAGCAGGGACTGCATTGGGGGACAGGCAGTGTTAGGCTGAGGAGCGTGCTGCAGACAGAGCATGAGCGTGTGTGGGTCCACACGTAGTTCCTCATGGCTGAGAGCAGCGTATGACCCATTTCTGCCCTTTTGCTTTGTGTCCATCAAGGACAAAGACTTTGGCAAGCAAGCCCTGCGGAAAGAGCACGTCAACCCTCCTGCAGAGGTGAGCACCAGCCTGAAAACCTACCAGCACTTCACCTTGGAGAAGGCTTACCTGCAGGAGGACTTCTTCTGGGCCTTCACGCCCACCGCCGGAGACTTCATCCGATTCAGATTCTTCAAACCACTCCGCATCGAAAGGCCAGTGTCTGGGGGAGCACGGAGCATGGAGATACTTCCCTTCTTCTAAATTTCTTGTCCTTCCCTGGTATGGGTGAGCTCCCCAGGAGGAGGGCACAGTGATCTGCCAGGGGGAGGCAACTTCACCCTTCCCGGTGGGTCCACAGCTGCCAGACCCCTTTCTGAAAGCCCAGCACAGCTTTCCTGCACTTCAGAGCAATCCGCAGTTTGCTATTCTGGCACAGAAGCTCTGCATCCTAAGCAGGTGCCTATGGGCTTTCTGGGAAGGTGCCTGTTCAGTTGCGATGTTTCATGGCTCGCCCAGGGTGAAAGATGTCATGTCCCTGTGCTCATTGTGGTCTTCCACGGCTTTTGTCTCTGTCACAGGTTCTTCTTCCGCAGTGGGAACATCGAGCACCCAGAAGACAAACTCTTCAATACGACTGTGGAGGTTTTGCCGTTTGACGTAAGTGTTTTATTGAGAACGGAGGTGGGGGTGGAGTGGGAAGGAAAAGAGGTTTGAGAGAAGGAAACTGCTGAAAGCTGTCAGGAAAACCTTCCCAAGAAGGTTTATGTGCCTTTGGGAGGTGCTGGTGTCCTGATGGGGGTCATCCCTGGTGTGATGCCACCTTGGGACCTGGGATGGGGTTGCCTCCAGAGGAGCCATCCCTGCCTGCAGAGAGATGCCTACATGGATGGGATGGCTGCAGAAGAAGGGACAGGGGTCAGGATGGTGCAGCTGAAGCAGCAGCAAACATCCTCTTGCTTTGGGGAGTGACACACATGGTGCCGGGTGAGGGGCCAAGGTGCCATAGGATGCTGTGGCCTCCTCAGAATGGTTGAGGGTGCTGCAGGGATGGCTCTGGGGTTCGTGCTGTTGCTTGGGGCATTGGGGTGTCTCTTGCCTCCAGCCCTGAGCAGAGCGCTCCTCTCCGTCCCGCAGAGCCTGCAGTCGGACAAGGAAACCTTGCAGGAAGGAAGAGGTACAGCCGTCAAATACCGCAGGACGTCAGATGGCTACATCCAGATAGGTACAGCAGGTGGTGGGGTGGAGAATGTGCATCCCCTGTGCTCATCTTCAAGTGATTCAAGGCCATTATTTGTTTAGAAAACGATACCAGCATTGAGCATAATTTCTGCAAAATTCTCTCAACTGTACTTTATTGGCAGCCATGCTTGGTTTCAGCCTCTCCCTCTCATCTGGGCCCTGTGCTGGGCATAGAGGGGCCATAGTGTCCGTTTGTGGTCCCTTTGGCATTCAGGTCTGCCAGCCCTACCTCACCCCTGTGCTCTCCCACCAGGCTCCTTCTCCAAGGGCGTTGCGGAAGGCGAAGTGGACCCATCCTTTGGGCCGCTGGAAGCGATCCGGCTGTCCATCCAGACTGACTCCCCGGTGTGGATCATCTTGAGCGAGGTATGGGGCTGCTCCTGCCTGAGCAGGGTCTGAGGAGCCCTCAGTGTGTCCACCCCAACTCCACATTCTCCAGCATCCCATGTGCACTACCTCACGTGGGTACCATGCTGCAGTTGCACAAGTGTAATTATGTCCTTCCCTCCTCTCCTTGCAGATTTTTATCAAAAAAGCAGAGTGAAGTGGGCATGACGAAGGATGGACACGTGTAGAGCCCGGGTCCTTCTCCCTCCCTTCCCTCTCCCTGTTCCCCGAGTCGGCCGTGGGTGTGCAGCGCCTCGCCGCCTGCTCCTGCCGAGACGTGGGGACCACGATGCCAGCGAGACGCACGCCTGGCTGCCGGGAGGAGCCGCACTCTGACATGTGGGTGCTGGATGGCCCTCGACACCCCGGCTTTGAGGTCAGCACCAGTGCATGGTGCTGCAGGGCCAGGACAGACCTTCCTTTGGAAGAAGAGCAAAAGCAAAAACCAAGCTCTGCTGCGAAGGGTTGGCTTTGCTCTCCTGGGCAAGCCCCAGGTGCTCACTGCTCCTCCTGTGAGTGCATTGCCCGTGTGTGCGGTGCCACAGTCCCACCAACACGCGGGGCCATTTGGTGTCAGGATGAGCTTTAGCAGGCACGGAGACTAAAAGCACCTTCAGCCCAGGAAGGGAGCTGCTGGTGGCTGTATCTGGGGAGGAAGGGGGTCTGGAATAGTTTAGTCCTGCCCCTGCTTTGCAGGCTGATGCACAGGGTGCAGGATCACCAGGACAGAAACAGCCAGGGACTGACGTCTGCATCGCCTTGGCACAGGCACTGGTCCTGGCCACAGCTGAGGATTACATGAGGGTGAGGGCTGACCCTCCTGTGGTAGAGGAACGAATCTGAAAGGGGGTTGGAGCTATGAGTATGGCAGGGAAAAAAATATATATACGCCACACTGTGCCTGCCAGCATTGAACACAGCCCCTTAACTCATGGTGAAGTCTCCAGTGTCTTCATGCCTTGAGATTGAGTGCAGAAAACAGCTTTTTAAATAACTATTTCAGTTACTGATTGGTGTGAATTTTTGAGGAAAAAAAAAAAAAAAGCAGAAGTAGCCCAGTTCAAAAATAGTAGGGATTAGTGTAAATCCCAATGTCTCTTCAGCTATACACTGGAATGCATTATACTACTTTAATGTGCTGTATTTTTTATTATTGGATACATTTGATTTTTCAAGTACATCTCTCTATATAAATATATAAAATAATGTGCACTGTAATAAAAGCAAAATTTAAACCTTTGGTGCAGTGGTGAGAGTCACTCACAGGGGGAGGTGCTGGGCCCGTGTCCTGTCCAGGACCAGTGCCTGGCAAGGCAAGACCATTCAAGTCAGGGGCAAGCCCTTTAGATTAAAGTAAGGCTTTTTTCCCCTCAGTTGTGGTGAGGTTTTAGACAAGTTTACACACAATTTCATATTCACAGTAGCTTTTCCCATGCAACCCCATGCCCATAAACCTCTGATGTTCTCACACCCAGTCACCCCCTCAAGCAACTTTGACAATCACAAATGATTTCTGTAGAGAAAAGGCATTTATTCTTTGTGTCTCTGTGGTGTGACACACTCTTACAGGGATGACCGCCGCAGTGGTGGGGAGTGATGACAAGATGTAGGCAGGTTCATGAATTGAAGGCATTTCAAGGCGCAGAGTAGGTTGGGGGGCCCGGGGGAGCCAAGGTGTCGCTCACCAGGCGTTGAGGAGTCGGAGAGGCCAGGCCAGTGCCCACGAGGAGGACGGGAGCAGCAAGAAGTGTGCCAGGAGCCCGGCCACCGCCAGGCCCACCAGCAGCCACAGCAGCCGGGCACTGGCATACAGTGGCCCCAACCTGTGTAAAGAAATGTCCTGTTAGCCCCAGCAGGATGGGTTTGGGCACCACGGGGCAGCACCTGAGGGGATGAGCAACCCACACAGGGGTAGTGGTGGTATGGGGAATGCACAGGGTTGGGTTTGGGTGCTTGCAGACCTGGCGGGGTACTCACCGTCCCTGCGCAGCCAGCGCGTAGCCTTGGAAGTAGCGGAAGCGTGTGTAGAGGTACAGCATCCCACAGACCGCTGCCACCCCTGCAGGGACACCAGGGATGGAACTGCCCCAAAATGTTCATGGAACACAGCGGGATGGGACTCAAGCAGCAGGCGTTCAAATGGGGTTTCTTCTGTCACTTTCTGTGAGGGGTGAGCTGCTCCATCCCCACAATAGCCCAAGTGTTTTCTCCTGGAACTTGCCTCTGGATTTGGGTTTCCAGCACTTACCTCAATCCTTCCTCATACTTTTGCTGCAGCCGAATCCCCTGCACCCACCCCATGTCAGTGAGAGGCTGGGTTTTGGTTATTTACTGACAGGGCAACTCATTGGGAAGCTGCCACTGAAGCCCTGGCCTGACTTTTCCAAGGAAAACACCACAGGGCTTGGCTGGGCCCTAGTGGAGGAGCAGGGGCTGCCGCTGCCACCACAGGAACGTCTCCATCCCATTACATCCCTTCAGGTGAGGGGGAACTTTACTTTCCCTGAGCAACAGCCTCTCGGTACAGAGAGGACACCTCTGAGTCACAAAGGGATTTAAATTGGGATTTGTCCATCTGCACATGCTTTTTTGTTTGGTTGGTTGTTTTTTTTTCCCTTACCTTGATGGAAGAAGATCCCAGCAACCCAGAGGAGCGAGATGAAGATGGGGAAGTACTCGGAGCAATTCACCCTGTGAGAAGTGAGGGAAAGTTAACTCGGCACCTGCACACATCAGAGATGGAGGCGAGCTTCATGTGCACACCAGAGCAGGGTGAGGGAGAGGCTCCTGGCACCATGGTGCTGTTCCAGGAGATGGGCGGCAGCTGGGGCCACAGAGGCACTCGCTTCCTCTCCTGGAGGAGAAGTCAGGCAAGAAGGGACTGCCGGCTGCTATGAGCTGCTCTGTGAGAGACAATGCCTTTTTGCTTCTTGATTTTTTTCTACTTTTTACAATGCCCTAAACAATCTAATCTTAAATTTGGCCAAGAAGTCACTGAATCTCAGGGAATGGAGCCAGACTGGGAGCTGGAAAGTCTGAAGAAACCTACACTGCAAATGTAGTTAGAGCTTGACGGAGAGAAGGCTGCCAGGTTTCCATAAGTAATAAATCAATACCTCCCACACACACACTTTTTTTTTTTTTTTTTTTGGAATATATAAAAACAAATTATCCATTTGCATCCTTTTCCACAGGGAAAAGAATGGAGGAAAAAAAAAAAAATCACTAGGAAGAAATACCTTCTCCAGCCCCAGTTCTGAGGTCGCCTCCACCACAGACGGTAACGGAGCTTCTCAGCATTCCTTTAAAAGCCACACCAGCGGCTACCTAGCTAGAAGAGACTGATGCCTCCCGCACAGGTTGGCCTTTCAGTGCATCACAAAAGGCCCAAGCAAGTGTTTTTGCCACTCCACAAATGTTTCCTGCCTGCTGGCAGGGAAATGCATCAGCTTTGTTCGGAATTTACCGCCGTGCTCAAACTACCGTTGAAAGCCACTCCAGCCAATTCCTTTCAGCTGCTTACGAAACAGCACGACTGAGATGAAAGATGGAAGCTGGTGCTTGCTGGAAGCCGAAGGGATCTGTAAACATTTCCAGTTTAGCCCCAGCATTTCTCACTCCATAGAAAGAGAGGAAAAAGAAACAGCCCTCAGCATGGGCCCACAATTGCCGACTTTCACAGTACAAGCACTTAAAAAAAAAAAAAAAGAAAAAAAAAGGAAATTATAAGAAAAAAAAATCCCTCATAATTGGTTCTACCAGCAGGACCCTGTGCTTCAATTCAACAGCAAAAACATGCAAGCAAACATCAGGTTATTAATACAGCTTCAGCTATTCTGATTTTAGAGCCAACATTAATATTAAACTTAACGATTCTAACGCATTGATGCTCAACACCTCTTCCATACAGTCATTAATTTTTAATTTGGCTGCCTCTCATGATAGCAGAATGAGGATTACCATGGACAGAAACACTCCAGCCAAAGTGCTGAAAACAAAAACCGGCCCAAGCAAGGCACCTGCTTGCTGCTTTGGCTGTCATACTTCTACATCTGCATGCAAAGCATGAAAGACCAATATCAGCACAAATATGTGAAAAAGTGACTTTGGTCTTTCCTGATAGTCACATTTGACTCAAGTCATATCTAGATGCAGTCACCGCAAACAAGCTGAAATCTTACTGAGCCCTGAAGATCCGCTCGAATTCAGGGTGACCTGTTGTCTCTGGAGGAGAGATCTTATACTTCCGCCGAGCATAGATCACTTGCAGTGTAAAATAGGCTAAAAAAGAGAAAAACACACAAAAGGTAACAGTTTGGCAGCGTTCCGTTTAGCCAAACTTTATCTGGTTTGGAATCACACAAGTGGTTAGAGGAAAATGGCCAGTACCAGGTTCAGAGTCCAGGGCTCACACCTGACTGGAAATAAGAGTGCCATGTACTTCCTGCTTGAACTGGATGTAAATCCAGATTTGGTTAGCCACACAAAGCGCGTGTGGCACAGTCTTGATGCGCTGCCTGGCACTTTGCATAGCATCACACCCAGCCTGGCCCCACAGGAAGGCCGGCACATCAAAAGCTCATGGACCCCCACCCCATCACAGAGCTATTCTTATTATTATTTTATCTCGCACTCTGTATTTAGGACATTAGCACACACTCAGCCAATCTCACAGGAACATATAACGCTTCCCGAGAGGCACAAAGCTTTTGTACAAGGATGGCACCCCAGCACAGAACACCCAAGCCAGGAAGGACTGGGATGTCATTAGGTCAACTGGGGATGCTCGTAATCGTGGCGTTATAAGGCAATGGGACAATTATTTCTTCCAGTCCATTCCTGCAGGGTAGCCCCAAGGCTGGAGGCAGTTCAAGGAGCAGATGTGCTTCCAAATACCACCGTAAGTCTGCACCAAACGTGGGCCGAGGTACCACCATGGTGTCTGCTACATCACTGCTTTGCACATTTGTCAGGGACATCAAAAGTCACTTCACAATGATGAAAAGTTGTTAACATGAAGGTTTGGACCATTCCACTATTTGATGGATGTTATTCTCACAGGGACTTGTTATGTTTCAAGTATTTTTTTTTTAGGTGCACTACTACGTTTTGCTTTTATGGAAATTGAGGATTTTCATACAGGAGAAAATTAAATTATAAAAACAATTACTTTGGTGGCTGCAGCAGCATGCTGCTAAGCAAGTCACTTGGATAGCAAGGTCCTGATGTTGCATATGCTCACAGGGCACTGCAAAGACGGACAAGGAGACTTCAAGTACTGTGCTGTGGACTGTCTTATTCTAAGAAAGAGGATAAAAGCAGAGCAGCAGGATAAAGAAAAAAGTAGAGACAGATGTTGCAAGATTAAGGATGAAAGATCCATGCACGCCTGCAGAAAAGCATAGGAACTTATATAGAGGAAAAGGGAATGAGAAATGTAAATAACCTAATGCTATGAGACCTGAGTATTAAACAATGTGTTATCCATTTCAGGATGTGCACGCTCTAGTGTCTTCTGCACTGTATGCAATGGCACAGCCCTAAACACGAGGTGCTGGAAAGAAAGGCAGAAGAAACAAAGACACTTCCCCAGCCCCTCAAATTTGTTTGCAGCATCTTGATAAAGGCTGTGGGTGAGGATATCGTCCTGCCTCTGAGAAACGGGACGTGCAACACATCCACCCTGCAGACCAGACAGATAGAGCTGCAGTAATGCACAGCCTGCGAGTCAGCGGTGGCTGGCAGAGCGCTGATAAACGATTATGGAAGCGTGATCCATCTCGTTACCTCTTCTCATCAGACAAGCACACCTCTCCTACACAGATATTCCATGCTTTTGGTGCCTTATCACAGACACCTCCCAGGAAATGTACCAAGGTAAAGGTACTGCACCCTGTGCAGCTCTGCTGTGGGGCATAAGCCTGTCTGTGCTGGGCAGTGAAATTCATCCTGCTTTGTGTCATCCGTGCTCTTCTTTACAGAGCATTCTTCTGACCCACAAGCACCTTAGGAGCTATTTCAACCCAAACTCTCCATCAGTTCTATGCTTACCTTCTTGTTTGAGTATTTGCCCCTGTAGACAAGCAATTCCTGCAAGATCCCTTATGCTTGGAGATGGATAACACACAGAACACCCAAGAGGAGCAGAAGTTTTTTGGAGCATGGCTAGCTGTCTTCCAAACCTAGTGTGTGGCAGAGTGCAAGGACAAAAATTCACCCCCCGAAAGCAGCAATTCTCAGAATGAGGTGCTGAAAAACCACATCGCACAAAACCTGTCAGAAGGGACTCATAGGGAAGAGTGATCAGCCTGTTCTGCAGAAGCCTTCAGACAGGCTTTCTCTGGTTCACGTCTTCAAATTAAACTCCTGTGTGGATTCCCAAGTGGCTCATAGGGGCTTGAGCTCTCCCTTCACATTATTCGCACTGAGGAACATCAACAGGAGCTCCATTCTGTATTTGATTATGTCCACAAACTTGTCTAACCTTATTACTGCTGATATCTCTATCACATTTGAATGATCCTGGCAAAACAAGCTCTACGGGGACTGACAGACGGTGACATTGCATAAGCTTTATTTCCTTTGAAGCCATACTAAAAAGGGAAAAAAAGAACTAAGCCTGGCAGCAGCTGATCCCAGGCACAGCGCTCAGCCCAGGGCCAGAGCACGCACTGATGGAGCGCTGCGCTCAGAGCTTGGCTAAATTGATCCTAACTAAATTAAAAAGGGGAAAATTAATTAGAAGAGTGTGGAAACTGTGTGCTCTCAGAAAAAAAAATGAGGGGGGAAAAACAACAAATCGACCAGTCCTTTACTAAGCCCAGCTATTAAATTAAGTCTCCTACGCGACCTGTGACAGAAGAACATTTGTATGTATCGTGCGTGTCACTGTTCCACTTCTCTGCCTTCTCAAAATCGATCTCAGATCTGTAATTCACATACAGAATAGCCTTGCAGAAGAAGCAGGGGAAGCTACCACACAGCTCTGCATCAAGGTGATGTTAGCACACACATTTCTTAACTGTGGAGAGGAAGGAAAGAAACCCTCTTAGTTTGTAATTGCTCCCCGGCTTCCCAAGCAGAGACCGTAAGTTCAGGCTACTTTGTCCGACCTAATGTAGGTGGAGGGTGCCCTGCTCGCTGTTTGTCTGCTGACTTCACACCAATCTGTGGTTTGCATGGTGTGGAAGTGTGAAGTGCCAAGGGCTGCAACCCTTCTTAAACTTAAAGTTCTCGTAAAACAAATGTATTTGAGAGGAAGCTGCTATTTAGGGGTCAGATACTGAGTATTTTTGGGGGGAAAATTACTGACAATTCAGAAATCATGAACTCTTTTATTCAAGCAACATATTCAAGTTTTAGATAGTGCTTAGCCTAAGAGAGGCATCACCTGACAGCTAAATCAGGCTGCTCAGAGAATCACATCCAACCACCTGTGAGCAAAGAGGTGCAACATCTCTAAGGCGAATGCATTCAGTAACAAAAGACATCAGCAGAACAACAACCACCTTTCCATGTAGAAAGGTGAAAACTTGAACGAAAGGGGGGCACCATCCCCAGGGCAGGGTGGGCATCCCCCCTCCTGCAGCCCCAGGGCCACCTTTGCCCCCAGCTAAAGGCACGGCATGGACAGAGCCCAGCAGCACTGCTGAGGTAGGAGCAGCCCGGGCTGCTTCTTTCTGAGCAGGCTGGAATGGACACATCTACTCCAACTAAGAAAATTCACTCCGTTTCTTTGAGGATGTTTGCATCTATTTCTAACCGAAAGGGCTCGCGTTAGTTTCCGAATTACTGTGTGGCATCAGCTTGTCATCTGCTCAGGGTATGACCTGGACACCTAACGGTATTGCTCGCAGGGAAGGAGCCCGTGTGCACAGGATGCTCTTTCCACTCACACCTGATAAGGGCTCGTACGCTGACCTCTTCAACAGTGAGCCAGCCCACCTTTAATTTGGCTCCTACCTCCAATTCAAACTACAGGTTACCTGCTAAAATCCCATCACAAAATATTTCAAACATTCAATTGTTCCAGTTGTTCTACCTTTAAAAGTAAAACTGAGGTTTTGTTTCCTTCTAGAATGCCGGCTGTGTGGTTTGCACATCATTTTGGTCCCTAACAAATAACAAACTTGCTCACACGTAACACTTCCACCTTGAACAGCCAAGCGATTTGCATCATTTTCCTCTGCTGGACAGCAGCACCTTCCATCCCACACAGACCACGAGTGAAATACAACCAAGTTACACACAGTTTAGCACAATTAGCTGATAACTATCCGATCCAGAGGACATTTACCTTGCTCCAGGACTCCCAGCACCGTGACAGTGGCCAGCAGGTCAATCTCATTTCTCATGGTGCTCTCTCCGGAGCAGAGCAGGGATGGAGCACGAGGAGCACGCCTGCTCGCTGCTTCCCTCTCCCACCCTCCCGCTAGTGCACACTCTACAGCCCAGCCGGCTTCTTGCCCTGCAGTGACACGTTTCCTCCTCAGCCCATTAACTCTCCCCTGGCCACAAACCTTCCCAAACCACCCATCCGACAACTTCTATGAGTGCCATTCGCTGAGCCATGCAGCAGCACAAGTTTTGTTGCGCTCAAACCGAAATTCTTGCAATTACCGATTTCGTACCCGAGTTGCTTTATCTATTACCAGCAATTGAAAGATTACAGGGAAACTGCCAGGCCTTTTATTGCTAGCTTTAATCGGTTCTAAAGCAGCTAAATTACGTGCAAGGGTGTAAAAATATTAACAAGGGTTTACAAATTAATGACTCCGGCCTGCTGCTCCTATTCCAAGTACTAGATTTGACTACCTGAAAGATTTTCTAGACTTTAGCTGGAATAACTTAATTATTACTGGATTCTACACGCAGATGAACATTCAGATGCTTAGCTTATTAGATAATAATGTAAGTTTACACAGTACAGCCCTTTTCTGTCATTTTTTGGTAGCTTTCTGGTGTTTTTAAAATTCTGCAGTACTGATATTTTTCTGGCTAAAATACAAAATAGAAGTTCTGAGTTCAAAAAGGGTGGCTGCATAGGGTATAGAAATGCATAGCTCAGAAGTATTAGTGTCAGAATTGTGAAATGTGAAGTTTGAAGAACAGCAGTATTTTAAAGCCCTATATAATCTCTTTTTGGGCGACAATGGCAAAATACACATAGGCTCAAAAAGTTATAAATGTTCTCTAAAACACAGAATATAAATAAAAGACTACTGTGATTTTAAATACCACTTTAAATACCAAAAAGGAGGGGAAAAAATGGTTTCATTCATTATCAGCTAAGGTTTTTCCTTAACTTTTAACCTTTTTTTGTGAGAGGCTGCAGGAAAGGGCTGAGCTGTTCTCTCTGCACGGCCACACACTCACACACAGGCTCAGCACAGAATTCGTGCACAGCGCCAACAACAAATGAACAGACCTGCCTCAAGTTCTTACTTCTGCTTTGGATCCTCACCTCCTCAAAACCCCACCGCAAGTTTATCAAGTTGAAAACATCCAAGTCAGCTTATTCAAATATACAATTGGTACTCTTCTGGCAAGACATGTAAAATATAGCAAAACACTAAGATTTTTGACCCTGCAGGCTGCCAGCAGACTCAGACTGACGGTGATTTTTTATATTTCTATTTAACAGAACCTGTTGGTAATCCTTGATTTCATACAGGGTGTCTAATACAGAAGCCAGAGGGGAAATGTCAATAGAAGCCTACTTCCACTTACATCATTTCAACAAACAGTTCGGGTTTTAGAAAACACTTCCGTTATGGATTGACACTAGCCTTAAGAAAAACAAATCAATAATAAAAAAAAGATTGGTTTCTGAGCAGAGGTTGATCTCAAGCTGCTTCTGACTGTAAAATCTTTGGAAAAACACATACATGCACTTAACAGGATGACAGTTTGGGAAATTTGATTTCCTCGACATTAAATTCAAAGTACTTTTAATGGGACAATGAATCAGAAGTTACTACAACTTAGCAGATCCCCGCAGGCCAGGAGCAGCCCCGCTTGGTATTATTATTTAACTTATTCTTACTTTTGCTTCTCTATAAGCATCTGAAGTTACACATTTCCTCCTCCTCCAAACACACCTCAAAGGTGTAAAAGAATAGGAAATACACTCCAGCAATTCAGAAAGCACCTTGTGAAAACGTCTGATGGCTCTGAGCTGGAGCCTTAAATACAACAGCCATACCATCGTCCTTTGACATTTAAAGCTGATTAAAATTTTTCCTACACAGAAGGATGCTTGAAATTACTGTAAGATGAACACAGCCTTAGCAAGAAGCTTGACACAGTTTCCAAATTCTTCTTTATCACTACTGCTACATGTGGTTGTGGAGAAAGATCCGAGATGGTGGTTTAAAACTTCAGATATAATCAGTTAAAAGGTACACTTGACAAACAGGAAACACTACATCACTGAATTTGTGTGTTTGCTGTGAGCGGCATGATTCACTTTTAAGAGAATTGCTTTGAAACGTTCAAGTAATTCATCGAGCAATAGCTGGTTAACAAGAACACACCGATACCTAACACACTTCCACTGAAAGCCAAGACTCCCCCAGATGCTGACGGAGCCACACATTTTCACTTTGCTTCTAACCATCACATGTAAACGTCCAACTTAAGAGGCCCAGCCCAGTGGGGCCTGAAAAACCTATTTCGCTGTTACTTCCCACAGACTTACCAGCTCCATGTATTGGCTTCGTGACCTTGCCAACTCGAAGCCAAAATCTTCATGTAACTCGCTGCCAGCATTTTGGTCCCTGTTCAGAAATGTTAACTCATGCTTGCAGTTTGTGTCTCATTTCCCAGGGTGTTTTTGTTGGGTTTTGTTTTGGTTTTGTGTATGAGTTTTGTGTACATACGCACAATCTGCCTACTTCAAACAAACATCATCTTTTCACAAGTCTCAAGGAAACTAACTTCAAGGCCTGCTATTTTGAGGGAAACTGAGCACTCTCAGAGCTTTGGGATTTTGCACATCTGAGCAGTTAACATCTCCACTTTCAAATTTAGAAACAAGAGTGAAGCAATGCTAATAACCACCACCTCCGCAGTCACATTCTCTAGCTTAAGGCCTAAAACTGCATTAAAAAAATAAATAAATAAAAAGACAAAGGGCCAGAAATTGTGGCTGTAGCTTAAAGCCTTGTTTTCAGAGTGCCTTACTAAGGCCTTTATCCAGTACTGGCCAAAATGGACTTTCTAAAACCATACAAATTGTTAAACAGAGTAGAATCTGAGGCTTTGTAAGAGGCTGACCAGAGCCGTGTGTTGGGACGAAGGGACCCATCTCACCAGGAAAACAACACGGAACCCCCTGCTGCTCAGCTCACACGAACGTATAAAGTCACACCAGGTATGTTTAATACACTAGCAAAATATTTATTTTATAATGATAAAACAGAAGTGAAGGATTTCTTTTTTTGGTGTGCACCAGTAATTGTAGTAAAAGAATAAGGGGATTAATGGACTCTTTATACATTTCAATGACAAAAATTCATAAAGGTTAGCATCAAATTCAACTGTTCTCCATTTACAAGCATAAAACTTACCATAATACCCCCCAAACACATATATAAAGAATTATAGTTTTAAAATCTATAAAAAGTAAAAAATATACAGTCAGAAGATCTAACTCTTATTCAAATCTTTAATATAAAATTGTAAACATTTATTTACACAAAGGAAATGTGTATAACAAAATTTTGAGCACCCTTTTCAATTGAATTGTGGTTTTTGGAAGGCAGTGGATGTTGCACAGTGACACTCTCACCTTTCCTACCCAACCAAAACCGCAGTTTATAAATAAAGCCATGGGCGGCTGGCTGGGTACAGTTCAGGGGAGCTACATTTTATTGCTCTGAAGCTGCAGCAAATGGAAAGCCCGAGTGCATATATAGACAGCTACATGTTAAAGGGCGTAGGGGCAAAGCCCAGCCCTACCCATGCACCTCTTTCATCCAAACCGTGTTCTCGTTTCCATGGAACTGTTTCAGTATCGTTACAGTGACACCAGATTTTTAACAGTCTGATCGCGTTACGTGCACAGGGACTGAAACCAGAAGCAAGGGCTGTTTCCTTCTACCAGGTCAAATGCTGTTTGGATCCAGTTCACATACGAAGGCCAATGGGCGTTGTAAGCCAGTTTGCCTAGCATCCCACTTAATTTTAGTTCAACAGTACCGTGAAAAGGCCCTGTCACAAAACTCGACACCTTCCTGAACAAACCCTCTGGTCAAATGGGGCAATATCCACCTTAGCTTCCAGAAACAGTGGAGGAAAAAGTACATCTGCATCTTCCTGGACATTAAGCTGGACTGCCTTTTTGGTAGTAATAACGCAAACAGCAGACATTCTCTTCCTCTGATTAAGAAATTAAAACTGGATGGATTGTATTTTGACTTATTCAGAACAAAGTCTGTGTGCAAAACCTACTGGAGAATGTAGCAGATTTCACCACACTCTGAACAGGGCAGAAAGAAGAGCTGAATCCTCCTACCCTGTAATTTCTCTCAAGTGTTTGTGGGGGGGAAGGGGGGTCATGGAAGGGGGAAGGGAGGAGAGGGTGGAAGCAGTGACACTGAAGGATGTCACTTGAAATTATGAGGTCCCAAGCACCCCCAACAGGAAGGGAAGGCACACTGGTGCAAAGTTAACCCTTAAAAAAAAAAAAATACAGCAAACACTTCTTCCCCTGCCATTGCTAATTTACCTATACTCTAACGACACTTACCTTGGACCAGCGTTTGGTTTGACAGCAAACCAAACTCACCAGCTCTTTGCTTTGATTGCCAGTATAAGAGAAGTTAGCATCAGTTATTTGCATCTCAACTACTTATTCTAGAAAATATCTGAAGCGTCAACAACCAGAGTCGCCAACACTTTTTGTCTTCCCATCCAAAGACAATCTTAGTTAAAAGTTCTACCAGGGATTAAGCCTGCTTCAGTGAAGTTTTATCCTCTATTCAACGGTGGGATCCACTGATCAATGCACATTGCTCACCGACAGTTCAACATGACACAAGATCAGATCTGTTTAACAGAGCGCAATTCATCCACACTAGGTAAGTGTGCTGGACAAACCATGTTCCGTGCATATTTGGAAAGGGTTAAAGTATTAGTGTTAAAAAGCAGTTTTTAAAAGTGCAAATTGTCTGATAAAGAAGCTGCAGGTACAGTAAAATATTTTCCTTCCTTGAATTCAATGTTATCCTTCACTTCTCCATCACCCGCTCTGGAAAAAAACCCTCTCACGCATCTCTGCAGTGCAGAAAACTCCCAAAGAAGCCGGTCCGCTGAAGGAAAACGATTTTAAAACACAATGCTGGGTTTGGTTAGAAAGTTTAAAGGAGTTCTCAAGGAAAAAAAAAAAGTGGATTTAGAAAGGGAAGAGGTATTTGTGCATTTAAAACAAAAGCTTTCAACTTTATTTTCATTTTAAAGTAAAGGTTAAGGCAAGGTGGTTGTTGGTGGATAAGGGTTGTTTTTTTTTTTTTTTTTGGTAGAAAATAAGGACTTTGGAACACTTCCTGCTCCCATTGTGGTTTTTGTCCTTTCTGAGACTGACCCCACCATGGATGAGGTCTCCTTGGGCTGAGCTGAGGAACCAGCATCTGCTTCAAGGGACATTAAAGGAATAAACCCACCTGTCTATAGAAGGATTATCAAACTCATAACCCAATATTTAAAAAAAAAAAGTATTTAAAGGGGGAGACTTCGATATCGGAGCAACCCTGATACAAGTATTCTCCCAGGCTGCCTGTGCTATTATTGCTGATGAGGACTTCTCACCTCTCAGCCAAATTCATTTTTTCCTCATTTTACCCTGAAGTGACAAAGTCTTGTGCTCGTTGTGTCACTGCTCACTTTGGGGAACGAACTGATCTCAAAAGTTAGTTTTACTTTTTACAACAAAGAAAACTAGAGGAGCTGTCATGAAGCAAAGCCTTCATTTAAATACAACTACCTTTGGAAATAAGTTATGAAGAAACAGGTGCAAAGTAAATGGCTTTACAATTCATGTTAAAACTACTATAGTTTAAAAGTTGTCCCATAAGAAATTCCCCCTTTAAACACAGCAAGGTATAAGCCAAGAACTGTGCCTCTCTACAACAGAGTGCAAACTGCAGCTTAAAAGACTACAATCTATTAAGAAGACTACCTAGACTAACTGGCCAGGTTTTAACACTTTCTTTCATCTATCACCAGCATCTAGAAATATTTACCGTGAAATATCACTTGCTTACTGAGAGTACAGGCACATGCTTCAGCGATGGAAAAAATAAAACAATTCAAAACATCTTGCAAGCGTACTCAGGTGCATACAGCCTCTTCTCAAATAAAAAGTCAGACGTTTGATGACAGTACTCTAATAGCACGTCAAGCTATGAACAATAATGATTGCAAGTAATAGCTGTAGGAAACTAAGCCCTAAACACAATTTCTGCAACTACTTGCTTTCTTTCTGCACTATTTCTGTGGAACATTATCTTTAAATAATTCAAAATTTTAATTTTAGAACACTGCAAGTGAGATTTCTGAAAGGCTGGCTAGGACACGCACAATTTTGTTTGACCTGTTCGGACGTGCGACTCCTTAAAGACACCAGGCTAAAGCGCACTGCTCCTGCAGACCTGCTTGGTGCGCCTTAACCGTGTATCAACACTCATTGAGAAGCAGCTCCAGTCCCTTTACCAACCATTTACCTCTAACGCCTGCAACTCTCCTCAATGCCACAGGTTTTTTGGTCCAAGTGTTGTTTTCTGTTTCATGAAATAATTAAAAAAAAAAATGAAGTAGAACCCCCACCCCAGCCCATTTTTAATGAGTTCCCAACAACTCATCCAAATCATTCATCCACTCCTCTGAAGTCCTGTTTTTCAGCAAAGAGTCTATCAGGTCTGTGTCACCAGTTAAGTTCTGAAGTCCATTATTGCCCGACTGGCTGCTGTACGCAAAAGGCAGCTCCTGACTGGTTGTCCTCACGGGGTACCCTTGACTACAGTGCATGTTACCTCTGTTGGGCATTTGCTGATTTGGATTCTGGTTGAACGTGTTCAGATCCGGAACAGTCTGGTTCATGCCGGGCAAGACTTGCTGTGAGGGTACCTGCTGTTGCGTGGGTGCGTTCGTCCGCTGCTGCGAGCCTAAAGACGATGACAGCATCTGCCCAGAGACGGCAGCGTTCATGGAGGTCATTGGTCTGCTGGTGCTGAGGCTTACCTGAGGCATTCCTTGAGCAAACTGTTGGTTGGCCATCTTTAGATGAGTCTGCTGCATGTGGAAAGAGGAGCTGGCAGTAAACGGTCCTAAGCCACTGTTTCCTTGCGTCTGGTTATTAATATTAGGGATACCTTGGTGTTGCCAAGATGGATTCTGAGCCCCCATAGCACCCGGTACTCTTGCCATCTGTGGCTTTGATAAGGTTGGATTCAGTGCGCCTTTATTGTGCTGTTGGGAAATACTTGAGTTCGCTAAGGTATTCTGCCCGTAGCCAGCAGGAACAGCAGCACCCTGGCCCAAGCTGCCCTGTCTCTGCATCGGTGGCTGTCCATTGGCACTTGGATTTGCATGCTGGGGAACCATCTGGGTCATACCCGACGCCAAGTTGTACAATCCCCCTCGCTGAATGTTTTGCATATTGGTGTACTGAGTCACCCCCCGGTCCTGCTGGCTGGAGCCCGACTGGAGCGGAGGAACAGAGCTGTGCCCAGGTCCCATCTGAATCATGTTCTGTGGCTGAGGAAACATCCGTGGACTGCTGGAGCTGGACTGTCCTAAATTACTGACCCCAGGCATGGCTGAAGATGACCCTGAAACACAAAGAAATATTTTGTACGTTAACTACCTCGGTTCAACCAGAGACGATCTAGGTGCGTAGACACTATAATCAAGAAACGAGGTGTAGCTGCATTTGTATAAAGCAATTTATGCAACCGTCACACACACAGCAGTACTTTAATTAAGTAAAAAGGGTTGTTAGCACCTCTGCCTTGATCTCAAACACAGATATGCCAACGTCCTAAAAAGTCTGAATGCCACTTCTAAGAGATCAGAACCATCAACTTAAAAATAAAAAATTAGGCTTTAAAGACAAGACTGTGGTTATTTGTTTGTGAGCAGAAGTATACGCACATACTTTTAAGTACATGCACAATTTGCTAGTCTGCTAAAAAATCACTTACTGCACACATGTATTGTCAGTTATTCTGCGCATACACAATGAGTCTCTTATTCTACAACTGCAGGATTTCCAGCCCTGGGCTTTTATAGTTCCAGAAACGTACTCTCTATAACTTTCAGAATTTTTTGGTTTTGAATTTCCGTGGTGAAACATTCACTTCATTAATATGCAGTGTGGATAACCAAGAGGATTTGCAAAAACAAGTCTTCTCAGAGTCCTTTCTTCTTCTAAATTCAGTTTTAAAAAAAAAAAGTTTTTCCCTGCAGAAGAAACAGCCCCCTACTTAAAACAAAAAAGAATAGAAAAGCACTGTGAAGTCTAATTCCTATAATACGGTCCCTCCCCACACTTCTTAAGTCAGCCAAGGGAAATTTATCCTATCTAAAACATTCTCTACTTCTCTACTTCCAAACCAAAAAGCTGCAGTTTTTTTTTGTTGTTGTTGTTGTTTTTTTTTAAGATAGGTAATATTGGCTCTACACTGAATTAATAATTAACTGGTGTTATGGGGCAAGGAGGGAGGTCTTACTGGAACTGTACAGCAAAGAGACAGTACACATACAAGGATTTAAGATGCAGAAAACAGTCACAATCATCACAAGGAAAAAAAATATGTTAATTATAGAAGCACATACTCCTAACAGATGAGCTGTTGTACAAAAGTGGCAGGATAAAAAGTATTTTTGTTCCTGGTATTTCTTCTGCCACTATTCCAGCTCCCATGTCTCCTTACCTGTGAACTGTCCAACCTGCTGCTGGTACGGATTCTGTGGCTGGTCCTGATACTGGGGAGGTGGTCGAGTCAGGTGCCGCTGCAGCTGCTGCTCTTGCTGCTGCCGCTGTTTCTCCTAGGAAAGGTCCAGTGCAAGACAGTTAGAAAGCGGGTCAAGGTTTTTCCAAGGGGGACTATCTTGGATAAAGATCCAAGATATCATACTTTCACATGAAGCTTGTAATTATAGGGACTTCTGTAGCCTTAAAGTTATTTCAGACCTTTGTTCTTATCAAGGACTCCGTTTAATCTGATGAGTGACAGGGCTAGGAACTCGGAGACAAGAGGACAACTCATTAGAGGAGTCATTGCAATGCATGTCTGAAGCCTTTAGACTAATACTCCTGACTTCCAGTGATTTTTTTAACGAGTAATACATTCAGAGATTTTCAGCAATATTCTAAAGACACTAACAGGTACAAAGAGAGGGAAAGCAAGCTAGTATAAACAAATCCACACATACTTTTTTTCACCATTTTCTCAACAATTCACTTGTTCATTGTAAGAAACCCTACTAATGATTCAAAACCATCTTGCCTTTTAAAAAATATCCAGCCTACTTTACGATAAATCCATTGGAAAAATAAAATAAGCAGATTTTCTATTAGGAATATTTTGGGAATAAAGGCAATTTAGAGCCACAGGGGAAAGGGAGAGGGCGTGTGTAAGTACATGCACCTGGAGATCTTAGCATAAACAGCCAACAGGCTGCTTTTACAATATAAAACACAACCGGGAGAGCATTTCTGGCTCATCTTCCACAGGTATCTTCAACCAGATTGAAATTTTGAGAGAATTAGGAAGCGATACAATCCACAACGACCCACTTATCTAAAAGCTTGCACAAGGCACAGGAAGGGACAGAAATTCCCTTCCAAGAGTTCTGGGGCAAAGACACAAGAAACTAGTGCAATGTAGCAAAGAGGCAGATACACATTACTACCATTGTTTTGAAGCATCTACAACTACGAAGCTGTTGAGACACGCAGAGGAATGAAGAGGGCAGGCTGTTTGACAGAAAGGACCTGCTGCTCGCAGGACCAGTCAAACCTGAAAGATGCTGACCACAGAAGCCAGGGAGAGATGCCACAGCTCTGAGAGAAACCAAGAGCTGCAAAAGCCTGGCTCAGCAAAAAAAAAAAAAAAAAGATGCAGAACACCAAACACAAAGAAAGCTTTGGAGCGGCAGGGAAGTTACCTGCAACTACCATTCTCCTGCAAAACAGAAATCGACTAATTCAGAAACCTTTCTGTAAAACCACACCCAGCACCATCTGTATCTGAAAAATTAATTATCAAAATAGAACGCTAACAAGATCTAACGTCTGGGCTGCACAGGACCAAGAACAAATACAACAAATGCAGCATCCAAACCTTTTCCCCCTCCCTCCATCCCAGACACTGATAATTCCTCTGTTCGTACAGTGCCAATGCTTGGAACACGCCTGCACGAGCTTTTTAAAAATGCAGAAGAACACAGATGACAGGAATAAGGCCCTTTGGGCTGACTCCCAACTGAAAGACTTGCAAAAGGCTTAAAGCTTTGGAAGGTTCACACAAGGAGCCTGTTTCCCTGAGAGAGACTAGAGCAGCTTTCTGCACAGTCTGATGGATAGTGGAGTTAAATTCTTTTGGCAGGATAAGATGCAGTTGGACGCAAACATCTAATTATTTTCCTCAAATAAACAAATGAAAGATGGCTCAAAATTTGAAACATGAACTGTTGTTGCACTCACAGAGAAGAAAGGCAGAACACAACCAGCTTACAGAGCCCCTTGCTCATTGTTTCCATTTTTGAAGCTCTCCAAAACATCAAGGGTATTCCAACCTTTTATTATTTTGCTCTGATTTCACTTGCCTTTCTTCTTTCACAAAGAATTACACCATCACTGGTGTGATACCTTCTGTTCCTGTAGGTACTATCTTGCATTTCAACACGATTAAATTCTACCCGTTCTATTATTTTCATTCACAACTGTGCCTTGTAAAGTAAAACTAAGACATAGTCAGCAATCATATGCTGTATTTTGCAGTTAATTTTATGTAAAACGAAAGAGCAATTTTATTTACGATACCAAAGCATCTTGCAGTTTCCATCCCATTTTGTAAGCTGAGAGCATTTCTGCAAGATCTCAAGCAAGTCCACCAGAGCAAACAAGTGCAGAGACGAATGCTGGCCCCTCTTACCTGCTCAGCTAGAAGATGTTGTCTCTGCTCCATTAGGAACTGCTGCTTCTGTTGCTCCATGAGCAAGTGCTTTTGTTGCTGCTCCCTCTGCTTCTGCTGGTCCATCAGCATTTGGTGCTGTTGCTTCATTACTGCTGCCTGCTGCTGATTGCTGAGATAAGGCGTGTTGCTGTGGTTGCCTGCCATGGTGACATTGGGAGCTTGGGCACCAACGCCAGGGCCCGGGACAGAAACGGGGACGCGAGGAACATTAGGAGACGGGTTTTGATCCTGCAGAATATTAAACAAAATGATGTGAGTTACAGAAGGAGGTCAGCCTCCAGAATTTAGAAACAGCGTGCAGTCACACAGACAAGGAGACACTTTCATAGCGATGTCCACAAGTTGTATTATCTATGTGAAGGACAATGGAAAGAGAATTCATAAATGAAGTCTACACAGAAAGGGAAATTATAACACCTCAGAAAGCCAGAAATTGACAGTTATTGCTTACTTGTGCATTTAATAAAAAATAGAACAGTTTCTTTTATCTTCTCATCTTTATGCAATAGCTTCTTCACTCATGAAGCTTTTAATGGAGACAGCAAAGTGTGACACAGTATTCAATTCAGCTAATTAAAGACAGCCAGACACAGAAGTGAGAGTTTGGAGGTCAGGCCAGAACCTCCACAAGATTCAGGAACAGAGGCTTTAACGTCAGCCCCACTTAAGGCACTTTCCAAATTCCAGCTCGGATGGGTGAACGTGGCTTTGTGTGCTGCCGCTCAGCCAGAGGAACGGCGCCAGTTACAAACAGCACTTCAAATGCATCGACCTGAACTTTGGTTAACGTGGTTGCAGCTTTTCAAAGGCTGTTTTGAATTTCCATCACACAAAACATTTACTTATATCCTGCCTCTTCTGACAACATTTAATTCAGCAAGTTTAGGGCTCTCTTCCTAAAGCTGCCTCTTTTTAAAGTATCAGAGTTTAGTATTCACAGGTGAATAAAGATGTCACTGATCAAATATGAAGAGTCCTAACATTTTTTTTCAACAACCCAACCACCACATTACACAGGAAAAAAATACTACTATGGGTAATCCTATTTTTTTTTTTCTAAATTAGTTTTCCATAAGTCTGCTTTTTTGGTTTTGGAGATGGGAAGTTGGGAAAAGCACATTACCACTAAGCAAAAGTCACATATAGAATGTTTATCATTCAAGACCTGATGCTGCCCTCTTTATACTAGCAAATCCATTTGAAATTTGACATTTTTGTATCGTTTTCAAGCACTGCTCAGTCTCATTTCTAATTATGCTAACAGATATTACTTTCACAGTCAGAATTCAGCTAATGGTCCAGGCTGCTGGCTCTCACTTGCTGCAGTTCTGTAAGAAATCACAAGCCAAATATAGGTAACGCTGTGCTAAGTTGTTCTATATGCAAGCTTTTGAGAAATTCTCCAGAAGCATGCATTAGAATCTGTTATTCCAACACAAGTGTGACAGCATAGATGAAAGGTCATCTTCAAGTTTTTCAGCGAGGGAGAGATACAACAACCATCTCTACCCTTTCCCTTCTTCTTCCTCCATCGAAAATATCATTAGATCGTTACTTCAGCTGGCTTTTAAGGAGATTAAATTTGTGCCTTATTGAAGCATGTATTATTGATCTCACACTTTTATTTTTACATCAGTGTGGTCTTTACCACAGACTAATCAGATCGTTCTGTCCCACGTTTATCGTTTTGCTGTACTGAAGAAGCATGCTACTAGAGTTGGAGCTCCATCAGCTTTTGCAAAAGTGGCTTGAATTCTTGTAACAGAAGCCTGTTTCTCAACAAGTGCTCCAGCAAGCGCGTTGTTGGGACTCTGTAATGTGTGCCTACAAGTCCCTTCCCCTCCATCCACTGTAAAAATTTCTACCTGCAGCGTACCTGTAATATCAGCTCTATATTGTTATCATTTTATTGCAAATTTCTTACATCTCGTAATGCAAATAAGTGCAACCTGGAGTTCTCCTTTACAGGAAAGCCTGAAGCATACTGCTTCAAACAGAAAAATATTACCATTATTCTTGAAGATATATTTCTCTCCTATCCCATGCCTCCCCAGTGCCCAGAGACTTAACCAATAACAAGTTCTCAGATTTAAAAAACCCCAAGGAACACCCAAGAAACCAGGAATGCAGACTCCGCCTCCATCTCTCTTCAAAAGAGCAGCAACCGAAGGCGTATCTGTTTATAGTAAGCCAGCTCTGACAGAAGTCAGGGACTAAAAAGAAGGTAAAGAAAGCAAAGCTTCTTTGAGAACACAGTTTAACACTGCAGTTTTATGAGTTATTTCAGGCAAAAGTTTACAAAGCTTTCATTTATCTCTGTAAGTAGAACCTTCTGTGAAGCGTGACATAATTTGTTGCCCATGAAGTATATTAGGCTGGAAGCCACACATTAACAACATGACCTAGAACTGCATATTAAAACTGTCCTGAGTGGAAAATATAGTTCTTGATTCTTGCCTCAGCATACTGCGTATTACCGTTTTCTCCTTTAAAAACATGCGGCAACTGTTTTGAAACACCACCAAATAATCTGTACCCTTACTCTAGTCTTACCTATCCAACAGCGTCTCGCAAAACCTTAAGTCTGCTGCTGAATGAAAGTAACAAAAATCAGAACGTTTACCTGACTGTGCGGTAGCCGGTAGGCAAGGTTTCCAGACTTCTGTTTCAACAGAATCATTCCGTTTTGGTCGTCACCCACGTGAGCCAGCGGTTGCTGCTGGCGCTGCTGTATGTACGCCAACATGGGAGTCTTGTTCTGACCGGGTACCGTAACCCCCTGCTCACATTCAGCTTTGTAATGTGAAAGAGGTTTGGTGTTCCCGTAGTCTAGCATCGAGCCTTGACTGTTCACAGGGTTCTGGTTCATGCTGTTTTGCTGGTGACCCAATATGTTCACGTGGTAATTGCCTCCAGCTCTCGGCGAGCTTTTATTTCCCATACTAGGCATCATGAGCTTCTGATTGTTGAAGTCCGGCTGGTACACCGACGGGCTGGTGGGATTTTCCATGCTATACGGAACAGCCAACGGACTATGAGAAGGCCCAGACTGCTGCCAGGTAGACATCTGATTCGTTTGATGGACTTGTGAAGCCTGTTGCTGGTTCTGCAACATCTGGTCTCTCTTCTGCTTGGCAGCGATCTGCTGGAGCTGATGAGCGGAGGACATTTCTTTGGCACTTCCTGCACCTTTCCCAGGTAACAACACATTGGGGAGAGGTCTCTGGACATTCTGAGAGTGGTTTGATGCCTGCATCATGGGCTGATTAGGATTTTCAGTCATCGACTGACTAGAAGGCTGAAACATGGCCTGAGAGCTACCAACAGCTGGAGAAGCGGCGCTTACGGGCACAGAAGCAGCACCAATAAATGCTGAACCTGAAGAAGTAGATCTAACCTGGGGAGACCCCATCTGTTCCTGTTCAAAGGGTGCTGGGGAAAATTCTGTCTTTATGTTAATATCTTGCGGCAAGGGAGTCTGTGCAGCTGAATTTGAAGAATCTGCATCTTTTTTCTCTTCAAAGTCTTCATTGAAGAGATCCTTCATGTCTTCATCGGGCACTGACCTGTTAAGCTCCTCAATAAGCTCCTTCCACTCTTGCTCGTTAAGATTAAGATCAGGCATCAAGTTGTTCTGAGATATAGAACCCCCAGCTCCAGCAATCATACACGGAAGATCATCTACAGGCTCCTGCTTCAGCTCTTTGTTCAAGCTCGGAGGAAATGAGTCGTCAGCATCACCGCCTCCGTTCATTTGCAGGCTGGAATCTGGAAGACACTTCTTGCTAATGCCATCTAGCCCCATCGGATGTTTCCCATTAAGTTGCAAGGTATCTCCGCTGCCGGATTTCTTGTCAAGATGATGGAGTGGAGACACAGGGGGCATTCCATTGGAAGAACCACTCGCTCCACCAAGACCGTCATCACGACGCAATTTCTTGGACACAGAAAATACATCGCCGTAGCCGTTCGGCTGGTCTCCGTTCTGAGGGGAAGAAGCGCTGTCGAGCTTTCTTTTCACAGTCTCATGGAGCTGCTAAAAAAAAAAAAAGGGAAGGTTTTAGATATGTAGTTTAATGTCTCATAGATTATTTATTACCAGAGCATTGTCTCAGTCTGACTGGAAAAAAAAATGCATAAAACATTTAAGGTGGAAAAAAAAGGTTTAAACCTTTGCTTTGATAAGATTTGTTTTACAAGTCATCATACGAGATATAAAAATCTGCTAGGGTAAACCTTCGAAAGTAGGTGCTGAATCAAACGGTCTCTTCCTTCAAAGACAAGAGCTGCCAAATACTGCCAACAACAAAAAGTTGAGAAATGGCATTGAATTGGAACATATTATGACCTTTCCTGTTCAAAACGCAAAATCATTGCAGAATATTAAGACTCGAATTTTAGATGAGCATAACAACCTGTATTTGCCTGGTGTCTGTACACACTGTGTAATTTCCCTGCAAAACTGCTTGATAAAGCAGTCTCTCATTTAAATATTTAGAAAAAGGGAGGACCTTTTCTCTAGCAATCATGATTTTTGGAGGACAGATACGTACATAAATTTTGTACACAGTCACACTTCTGGCATTAGGCAAGACCAGTTTGTCACTAAGCGACCACTGTTTCAAGCTTATGTGAGAAGCATTAGGAGGAATTGGGTCGATTCTATCCTGGAAGAGTAAGTTTATTCCTTTCCTTTTTTCTCCTAGAGGATCTGCCCCTGCTACCCTCCGCACCACGAGCACTAGAACAGCAACCAGCCAGTGAACACGCATATTCTTTTTCTTGCAGTGCCACCTAGAAGCAACCAGGGAGTACAGCAACAGCACCTCAGCTCTAGCAGAGCTTGGGACCTTTTGTTCAACTTCTCTTTTCTGGCAGCATTATTTCCAATATTCTTCTCATTGAACCCAAAAATATCTGAGTACAGAATTCACGCACACATCAAAGATGACTGGGAATTTTTACTTCCCTCAGGTACATCTTGTAAGAAACCTGGGCTTTGCTTGCACTGGAATCACTGTACCAACACAGACAAACCTGCAAGGCAGAGACATTGCTCAGAGGGAAAGCTCCCGTCAGCTCCCCTGACCTGTAAAAGATGCCTTTGTACATCCCAGCAGGACACATGAGGAGAATCCCCACAAAAAGCCATTCGTCTCAAGTGCGGTTCACCGAACAATAGTTCTCTCAGATGGCAGAAAAGAAGCTCATTAAACAAACCTGAAGACAAGTACGCTTATTTTAATACGCAGTCTCCATAATGCAGTCCACTAACCCCTGGGGAAAACTGTCTCGTCCAAGAACAAACAGGGGAAACCTCAAAATCTTTGCACTAAAGCAAAAGGTTGTACGTAGAGCCAGCATAAATTATCAGAAGAATTTTACAGCACTTGCCTGGGCAACAGCATGCTTTGATTTAAGGACAGGACTGGATCATAGTGTTTTAGTTTTATTTATTTATTTAAATAGTCCACAGCTAGGTGATTTCTGGAAACAAACACTGCTTAACGCTTGCAGAGGTAGTGGCAAAACCTCATTTTTCTAAGAGGAATGGACTGCAACTTCCAGGAGACCATGTTCCTTTAGCTATTTCATGGAAATAGCAGCCAAGTAGTGAGATCGGCAGACCTACTTAGAGGAGGGACCCATTTGGAGAGGAGGCTGGATCTTAAATTTTCTTCATTTCAACATTCAAGTAGCAGACCTAGAACAATTTTTTCAATTAATGAACGAATAAAGGAAATTTACTTTTTCATAAAAAGGTGAAACGAGCAACAGAGGGCAAGGAAGCTTCAGCTCCATTGCAGCATTTGGCTTTCAGCAAGTTTCCTGTTGTTTACTTTACGCTCCAACTGGGAAAACTGAAGCTCAAGGTGGATGAGTAACTTGCCCAAGGTCATATGAGTCAATCAGAGATTGGGAATGAATCCTCCTTAATTCTACACCATTAAGGAAAAAACACTCCCTGAAAAATGACATACAAATAATAATTTAGTGTTGTACACTAAACGTATTCTTCTCGTAGTTGAAGCGAATTTCTGTATTAATGTGGGACTTACGGCCCTTGGAGCCACTGCTGGGATCGTAACTCACGCAGTCAGCTCCAGGTAACCGGGGCTGTGGTGGCGTTACAGCTGTGGCTGCACACAGCCACGGGCTACAAAACTCACCTTGGTCGATGGACAAATATTCCTGAAGTTAATTCGTGCTAAGGTCTTTGCTTTGCTGTTGTGCTATGTCACTTGCACTATACGAAAGACCAAATCATCCAGACTTCTAAGCTAAACTTATTGTAGTCTAGATAAAGATACAGACCCCTAACATCCATCACAGGCTCTTCCCCTCAGAAAAACCATGATCTATCATACCTGCATGGGTTTCATTGGTTATCATAGTGCTCTGATACCCAATTTGTAATTTCTTGTGCTAGTTGCTCTAAACAAAGTCCTTTCACCTCGAACTATTAAAAAATAAATAAATAAATAAAGTTATATAACTTCAAAGGAATTCAGTAATGAGGTAAAATTTGGGGGTGACTTCTTTCCAGCCTTGCTTCACCTCATCTCAATCTAAGATTAACTGAAAGATATCCTACCTGTACACAACAACCAGCAGACACACAGGAAAGAAGAATACCTGTGCATCTTTTATTTGTACCAGAAAAGACTGAGCCCAATTTGTAACCAGGACATTTAATTTCTGAGTTTTAGAAACTATTAAACAGCTGCATTTGCAACCTAGTTCACTTTTCCCATTAAAAAAAATGTGAAAGTGTACTTGGATACTGCAGCAGTAAGTCTCTGCTGAGGTCTGTGCTACTGCAGTTACCCCACCAGCAACACAGCCAGCTAACCGGCTGAAATTAACCTACTAACAGCGCTCTATTTTCCACCTCCATTCTTCCCTCAAGAAAGGATCGTGCTACAAAAGGTTGCAGGAGCCAAAAGTTACAGGTTCCTTCTCCTGGCTCATTAGTAATACATCCTGACACCTTCTATGTATTCACGTTTAACTTTCTCAATAGCACAACCTGAAATTCTCACACCAACCATATTCATACAGCTGCTCTGCCAATAACGTAACCTCCTCTTGCGAAATACCTTTCTTATGCACCACCTCAGCTCTTGATTTCCTAACAGGAGGAGAAATGTTAAATTCAGTTCTTCCCGTTTGTCTGTCTCTGTATAATTAAAGCCATTTTTTGGGGGGGAAAAATAACAGGGAGCATGTGAGATACGAGTCAGACGGCAAGTTATCTACATATCAAGCTGCCCCAACAGAGTTCTCAAGGCAAGAAAAACCTGTTCTCTTCTGCCAAAAGTCAAGCAAAAAAAAACAAACAAAAAAGCACCGACAAAAATAAAATGTGCCTCGCTACCAAGAAAATCCCTTTAGCATTAATTTTCTGTCTGCTACCGTTTTGTAAAGCATGGAGGCCCTCCGGTATGCTGTTCCTGGTTTCCTTAAGAGCATCAACCCACTTTATTTATAACACAAAAGCTTATTTCCATTGTCACAAGAGCAGACAGAAATGTATTCCTACTTTCTCAGCCTACTCAACTTCCCAACAACAGATGAACCTCCAGCCTCTCTGCACCAAGCTCATTGAACTTTGCCTAAAACCATCACCCCAAAAGCACTTATCTGAAGTATTTAAAGAAATATATCAACTATTAAAAATAAATAAAGAAAGAAATGGGCATCAGCCTGTGCCTTTGGCCTAAGACAGGACAGGGGTAGTTAAAGCAGCACTGGCCACAGGCTGCCTCTCTTCAGCATCAGCCAGAGCACAACTTCAGTCACAGGGCCACAACAGCCCACAGGGGGGAACAGATAAATTCACCTGGCAGGGGAAGACACGCCAGCCAGGCCCTAACTGTGGCTTCCTCATGTGCCCAGCACAAACAGATAAAACCCAGGCATCAGCCTTCACAACAAAAGGGGTGCCCAACCCAGGCAGTCTCTGACCCCGTAGGCCCCGGTACACCCACGCCCCGCAGGACTAGGCCGCAGGGCCACGATGCCAGGGGGAAAAAATGACAGGACTCCCGTCAGAAAACGCAGAGCACAGGGTAGGCCACATCAGTAACTGTGATAAACTGCACTCAACATCCACCTTAATCCCCAGTCTCATTTGCCTCAACGATGCTGAGCCAGACTGGAGTCTTACTGCACAGGCACATCAGCAGGCTTCATAAAAGCTGGCCACACACACTTATTTTTTTTATAACACCACACAAACTTTTTTTTTTTTTAAGAGAACGATTATTCCAGAAGTCAAAACACAAGTGTCAAACAACCGATACCTGAAATTACTTTCAGATAATCATCTGAAGCCAACAGCATTTCAATACCTTAGAACTTAAGCAGAAAAGCTCAGTTCACATTATTCTCTTGCAAACAAGAAATTTCCTACTGCTGAGTTTTGAATTGACTAACCACAATTTAAAACTACTTTTCTAGAAATGAAGACAGTAAATATTTACATACATATAGTTACAGAAACTGCATGCATTCTGAAAAACACCTAGTAAAAATGACAGAAACAAAACTTTAAAAATCTAGCTTGTATGCCCTGCTTTTTAGGCTTAATAATGATGTTCCTCGTTATTTTTTTTGATGCATCTGTTACAGGTATTAAATTGTTCTTACCAGATTCAACATAGCTTTAATTTTTTCTATCTTATTTCAAGTAAGTTTACAGTTTCAGTCTTAGAATCATGTCTACAAGATTTGTCGTGACGTATCAGCAAGAGACACAGTGCTGGCCATTTTCATAGAAGAAATGCTGTATTATTCTGCAAACTAATAACACTCTAGTTGCAACATGCCTTCCAGCTTGATACCGGCATTCTCACCTACAAGGGGAAACCAAATTAGAGGGCATCAGTTTGTCTTCAGTGGAAGCGGAGGCAGTGCAGCACAGATAAGCTCCCAGGGATCAGAGCTTACAGCAGGGCCTCTACAGACACAGCTGGATCCTCCTTTCCTGCCTGGCTGAGGCCAGAAGCAACAAGGATGAAAACCTCTTAAGCTGGAAGAGCAACGCAAGTATCAGGAATTGCAATGTAAGGATACTGAATAGAAATAAAAAATAACACTGTGGCCACATGCTGTACTAAAAGCTCCCCATTTACTGTGCATCAATACCCAGCTTCCAAAGTCGTGCTCTCCCTGCGAGGAAAGCATTTCATTACAAATGTGTTCCTGCATTCCAGCCTGCTGTCAGAACCAAACTGCTGGACTAATTTTAATTTTGACTTTTACTTTAATTCCAGAAGTCTTTTGTATTTGGGTGACTGCCTGCTGGAGTGAAGAAGGGCTGTGGATATGCACGGCTATAAATATCCCAGCCTGCATTAGTCACAAGGGGCAGCTTCTGCTACAGGAATTGTTCTGCTGAATCAAAAAAATGCTGTGCCTTCAGCTGCAGTGCCGGATCCTCCACCTCACTTGAACTTCAGCAGCAGCAAAGTCCCTCCCAGATCCGTACAGTTTAGAAAGCATCACTGCATATCTAACCAGCCTGAGAGGGGAAATGTTTCAAACCTACAACAATACCTCACGCAGAATTAAAAGGAGACAGAAAAACCTGTCTGAGTTGTTGGGCAACAAGCTATCAGACTTGTCAGCAAAACCAAACAATGGTGGCAAGACTACGCTGTACTGTAGTTATGTATAAATAATGTGGAAATAATTTGCTATTTTTGTGGTAAAACATAATTTCACAATTTAACACCCATATACCACAGCTTACACAAAAACGAGGTCTTCTGAATTGTTAGCGTGCTGGCCTGGGCTTCGTTAGTGGAACGCCTGTCAGTACAACCCAGGCAATCTGTTCCCTTCACGTTATTACTTCAGGTCCTTTCAACCATGAAGCATTTCTTCGCTCTCCTTATACTTGAATTTCTTTCTGTACTTTTTATCTGGTGCCTTCGCTTCGGCTAGCGCTTAGCTATTTTCACTGTACAAACTTCGACAGCTCCCAGTCAAACCCTTCAGATTTAACACAACGCCACCCCAAGGCAGGCCACTGACTGGACTTCTCTGCCCATTCCAGAAATACCATCTGCAGCAGTCCGAGGCAAAGCAAACCATCCACACAACTGTGCTCAGGTGGGGAAAACGCAGGATGAATCACTGAGCGGGTCTCCTTCCAAAATGCCACATCATAAAAAGATACATAAAAATAAAATATATAGGAAGAAAAAAGATGGAGATAAAAATCCAGCTCTCAACATTCTCTTTACTCCTGTGTCAAGGAAACACTTGATGTGCAGCCCAGTGAAACACTGTGTTACAGCCTACCAGAGAAACACAAGGCAACCCTTCTAGTAGGTAGAACTTAAACAGTATCAAAACGAACTTTCTCAAAACAGAAACTGGCAAAGAGGAAAAAACATGGTAGGTGGCAAGTCCTTTCTCCTTTCAACTTCTCTGTTTCTCAAAAATGTAAGATTAATACAATAGATGATATATTATTCAACTACTAAGCATCTCCTACTTTGAACATCATCTTCAACAACAGAGCATAAAGTACATTTCAGTACTGAATTGTCCATTGAATTATTGTCTCTTTTTTAAATACGGAGTTACCATTTTTCATCTTTTGCCTCAAACGAAGGACAGGCCTACATGGCGCACAAACCATCCAGAAGGATTTCTGTACTGATGCTGTATTCTCTTGGTTTCTGTGCACTCACGTTCTAGCGCTGCTTAGAAAGAAAACAAAGGATGAAGCCGTCCCTTACTTCTGCTTGTAACCGAGACCCATGCAGTTTCAGGACCTAAACCAGAAAAAACCTACGAAGGACAAAACTTACTTTCTGATTTGGGCCGTGTGTAAAACCACACAAGACGTTACAAAGGAAGTGGTGCTGCTCACCGCGCTCCCCGTGACTAGTCTGGGTTTGCCAAGGAGAGCCTCTGGGAGCGCATGCACCGGGCGCACCTGCGGCACTGCAGCTTCAGGTCCTTCTGCTCCAAGCTCTCGGGTGCTAGATCACATACCCTTTACCTTTACACAATTTGCCTTCCTTTCAGGATCAAAATCAATGCTTTGAATGCAGAGTACCGGTTTCCAACAGAAAATTCATATGGAAAACCAGACCACGAGAGCAGCGATAGCTGATAAAATGCATGTTTCACTCATCTAATGGCATTCTTTTGAAAGGAATGCGTCCGGGATATTTTAAAACAACATACTTTTGGTGTTAATCCAGAGTTTATTGAATACTTTAAACCATACCCATGTACTTCCCATACAGAGTACGTGGTCTTGCTAACAGCGACAGGTTACAGGTAAGAGGTACAGCTAGAGGTCAAGTACCGAGTTAGAGATGTACCTTTTACACCAAAGGAACGAAGCTAGCAGCAGAGGTTTCTTGTTGTTTTTCTTGTTGTTTTGTTTTGTTTTTCAAAGCTTGAATTACTAAGCAAACCAACTTTATACCCTAGTAACGAGATGATGAATCAGCAGCTGCAATTAAGCTTACAGTCATGTATCCTAGGAAGGAAACAGCAGGCCAGCACGAGGAAGAGTCATTCATACACTAAAACCCTCTTCTGTTGTGTAAATTGGCCACTGGCAGCAGCTTCCTGAACAAGAAGGGCTTCCCCAGATGTGCAGTGTATTTCAAAACCACACTGCTGTCGAGAGTCCTCATTATAATGGATGCTAATTAGATCAAATCCACATCCAAAGCAATTGAAAAGAAACAACACTAATGAATCAAAGACATCTTTCTTTTAAAGGATCAATACGAAGAAGCATGGTGGCAGTTTAAGCAACAGGATTTGACATGCTAAAGAGCTCCACAGAGTGTGCAAGGAAAATGTGCAACGGTGCACCATTAATGGGTAGAGCCCCACATGAGAAAGCCGTAGAGCCCAGACAGGAAATAAACAGAAATCCCATCAAGTCTTTTGAAAACAAAATATGAGTTTGAGTCATTTGCATTCCGACACAAGCTTACATTCAAGCTGAGCCTACTAAACAACAGCTACCTGTAAAAGATCACCATCAGGAATGTGTAAGAAGGTTTCCTCTCGTCCTCAAAGACTCTAACAACCACCTGAAGTGCCTTAACTACCACGAGTGCTGGGGTCTTCAGAAAAGTCAGTGCGTCCGAGATTCGCACGTGTGGATTGGGAAGAATAACAACATCTCAGCTGAGTAACGTTTTCAGTTCATGCTGCAAACCCTACAAGCTGCATGCGTGCTGCCTAGCACTAGGCACGCTAAAGCTGACGTCGATGTGCCATGTTTCACTGCCTCACACCGTGTACACTCATACCCGAGAGCACACTAAGCTCTGTGGCGATTCTATTTTAAAAACTGCAGCTAAATGAGGTCCAAGGCAGCAGAGAATCGTGTCCTCCTCTTCCTCTAATCCGAGCAAACACAGACTGTCTTAAAAACTGGATTTAACACATACATTAACTTGAAAACGCATCTGGTTAATCCAGCATCCCCTTTTAAAGGCACCCAAAGCAGTACCGGATCATTTTCATGAAGGCCACCATTTAGAAATACCTGTTTTGGAGAAAGACGGGTATTATGACAGGCACCCTTTACGAGGTTATCCTACTAACCTACATTACTGACACATTAGCGCACAGCAGTACGTCTGAAGGGTTCAGAATAAGTTAAGCCACAGCTATCTTGATATACAAACGCGGCCGCATGAATATGTCCTGACAACCAGAAATGCTAGAGAGGCCAGAGAAACATTCAGATTTTGAGCTAAGCCAGTTTTTTACTGGGTGGAGTGGGATTCCCAGAGCGTTCACACCCACTGCAGCGTGCAGCAAATAAGCAGCTGCCTTCCTACTCCAAGCGGAGCTCCTTCCAAGATGCAGCAAAACTCTTTATTTGTTAATTTTTCCTCCGTAATAAGCATACCTGCATCAAGTACCCTTAACAAGCAACCGGATTAAACCCTGACAGGTTATATGAAAGAATAAGGCAACAAAAACACCCCCCAAGGCCTCCACAGCACTGATGATCCCCTGACAGATCCCGCTGGGACATCGGGGGTGAAACACCCCGCAATACAGCTCAAGGAGCACAGCCACGGGCTGTAGGAACCGGCGAGCGATCCCTTCACCCCCTCCTCCCCCTTTCAGCACCTTTCAGCACCCTTCCAGCAGCCAAGAGAAGGGAACCAAGCGGGGCCGCAGCCACCGGGAGCTCCCGGAGGGGGGCTCGCTGCCAGCCGGGCAGCCACCCCCCGGTCCCCACGGTCCCCCCGGTGCTCTTACCGCGATCAGCGTGCTGCTGCGGCCGTGCTGCTCTCCGCTCGCCGCCTCGGCGTCCAGCCCGTTGGCCCCGCTCCTGTCGGCGCTGCCCCCCGCGGCGGACGGCGGCGGCGGAGGCGGCGGCGGGGGGGGAGCGGGCGGCGGCGGGGCCGGGGGCGGCTGCCGGTGCTTGCCGGCCCGCTTGGCCTTGGCCTGCAGGCAGCGCTGGTGGAGGGCGAAGGTCTGCTGGCGTTCCAGCTCCAGGCGTTCCGGGGACACGGCTTGGTAGCGGGACTCGCAGGCGCTGTGGTGCCGCCGGCAGAGTTCGATGCGGCGCCGGAGCCGCTCCATCACCGCGCTGTGCCGCGGCACCACGAACTCCGCCATGGGGCAGGGCGGCAGCACCATGGGCCGGGAGGGGAGGAGAGCAGCGGCCGCCGCTCAGCGGCTCCGCGAAACGGCCCTCGCCATAGCGGGGGCTGCCCCTCGCCGCCCTTCCTCCTCCTCCTCCTCCTCCTCCTCCTCCTCGGCCCGGCGCCCCTACGGCTCTCCCCCCGCCCCACTTCCTCCTTCTGCCCCGCGGCCGGCGCCGCTCCGCTCGCTCCCTTCTCCCTCAGCCCTGCCCCGTCGGCCCCGGCCGGAGCCCGCTCGGCTCCCTCCCGCCCCGGCTCGGCTGGGTTCGGCGCTGCCCGGCGGGCGCCGCTCTCAGGCGCGGGCGGGCGGCGAGCCCCGAGCCCCCATTGTTAGCCGCGCCGCCGCCATCTTGAAATTGTTTTTCCCCTCCAGAGCCGAGCGGAGGAGCAGGAGGCGGGGCTTCCTGGGTGGCGGGCGACGTCACGCCGCGCGGCGACGCGAGGGGGAGTGACGGACGGCGCTACCGTCCAATGGGAAGAGGGGGAGAAAGGGGCGGGGAGAGAGCAGAGGCAGGAGGTGGCTTGCGGAGGGTTTAAAAGGCAGGGGCGGGGAGGAGCTGGGTGAATGGGCGTGGTCTGAGTGGTGATTGACAGGTGGGCGGGATTTTGGACTGCCCGCCCCGAGGGGCCGGGGAGCGGCTCCTGAAGGGGCCCCTGAGGTGAAGGCTGAGGGCGAGCTCCCCCGCCCCCTGGGAGGAGCAGGGGAATTAATTAGACAACGGAAGGCAGCATCGAGTTTATTTTTATTATTTTTTTCATATCCTCTTCGTGTTTAAGCGCGCAGTGCAGCCGCAGGTCGCTGGGAAAGGCGCAGTGCGGCCACAAAGAAATAACCCCAGGAAAGGTGCAGCTCTGACAGAAAACTGCTCTCATGGGGCCAGGCCAAGGAATGGCTCTGGCACTTCCCCCAGTCCCTACCTGCTCCCCCAAGTCAGCCTGAAATCAGACAACCTCAATACATTAAGAGTCCCCGATGAGTTATTGTGAATTAATTGTGAATTACAGTTCCCATGCAGTAACACATTTACAGCAGGTTACCTGCAGCCCGATCAACTGCTTTCTGAGCACCACTGCTAGGAGAAAAAACACAAACTTTAGCCTTTTCTGCTCCTCTAGCCCTGCTAGAAGCACTCCCCAACCCTCATTTAGCTGAAGCACCTCACCTCCACCCCCCTTGAGTCAGCATTCCTCACCGAGGCTGCTCACAGCCACCCAGCCCCAGTGTAGCTTCAAGCACTTGCAGCAATTTTAAACCTGCAGATCACCACCAGGCAGAGCTACACTACTTAAGAGAACACAGCTGTACTCCCATCTTTTAAATCAGGATAAGCAGACAGCAATTTTGTTTTCCTTCAAGGCTTTAAAGTGATTCTGAAGTTAAACTGAGCCACCCAAGTCAGAAGGCAAGATAAGAAGTAACTTTTGAGTTGTCTATCCGTTTTGGAAAGTCATAATTTATTGTAGTGATTATTTAAGCATACACTATGGTATCAAAAAAAAGCCATAACATGCAGACAGGAGACCTCTTAAGGAGATTTAGCAGAAGCAAATGTAGATTTACATTTCACCTTAATATAATACTATTTAGAAGCTGATAACTGATCTTAAGTTCCTTTTTGATGCTTGGAAAGAACATGTATGCACATGAATTGTTCAGGAATTTAAGGCAATTTGCATATTAAGATAAAAAACATTGGATTAATAGATTTATGTTGTGCCCAAGATGTTAGCTGAATTGAAACCATTTACATATACTTCATCTCAAAGGACTGAGTCATAAATAGCAGCTGCTCCTTGATAAAAATACAGTCCTGAGAACAAGCTAATAGCAATGCTTAAGCTATGACATCTTCCGTGTCAGAGTATAAGCTATTTTGGCAGTAAGGAGCAGCAGTTACCAGGTGTTCAACAGGCAAAGGCATTCTAGACATGCAACAGCTCCCAACAGAAGTCTGAAATTACTTCCAGTATCTTGCTTACAATAGTTTATTTGCACGCTGCAGAAAGATCAAGAAATCCTGCTATGCATTTGTGGTCACTAATATTTCAAACACAACAACCAAGGGATACAACGTAAGGACAGGCAGCAAAAGGTGTTTCTCCAAAAAATAAAAATTCTGAGGCTTTTAGTAATTGGTTAGATTGTTTGCAAGGTAACTGAACACCCATCCCTCCCCAGCCCCTGGGAGTTACTCCCCGTACTATACCTATGACCAAACAACACTGGAGTGTTTAAATTCAGTGCAAGAAGAGTAATTTCAGGACATTTAATTTCACTCTAAACAAAAAGAAAAGCTTATCTATATAGACATCCGAACTCCAACATATTTGGTACAGTGTAATGAAGTTACATAGATTTCACCCTCAGATGTATGCTCTTGTAGTGATCACCGGCATTCCACAAGTGTTTGAAACAGTATAATATGGTAGACTCAACACTTTAAAAAAATTTATTCAGCTGGAATTGGAACTCCCTAACATTCACAATATAATTTAGGATGCATTTGTTACATGAAGAGCAGATAAAAGACTTAAACAGTTTCACATACCACTTAAGATATTCCACATGCTCCTTCCCCACCTACAAATACTGACATGTTGGTTATTTCGTGTTTTTTTTTGTTTTGCCTAAAGAAATATTCAGTTTATCTTGTCTACCTGACCACCTCCCCCATTCCTACAGGAACAGACATACGGTGATAACAGCGAGAGGATATGGGACACTGTCCTATCCAGTGTTTGGACCCTGGAGTAGGCCTAGCTATAAAAATAAGAGTTTTGACAATGAGCTGAACATGAAGCACTTCCAGCAATTGAGGCAAAGCTGCACTCAGAAAAAAAGCTGTACAGTCAGAGAAAAAGGAAAGCATCAGTGGGTGAACGGAGGGGAAAGGGGAAAGTAGTCTATCCCCAGCCCACCCCGACGACCCATTAGCTTTACGAAAAGAGTTCAAGAACTAACAAGAACTATTATCTGCAAGGTCTGCAGGATTAAATGCCACATTAGGACAATCCACTCCGAATCCTAGATCGTTTATCAACACTTAACTGGGCTTTAGCCATGCACAGAGTGCATATTCCAGAGACCAACTAATTCCTTCCTTCCACCCCTTCCTCTCCCCCCCCCCACCATGACCCCCAGAAGAACAGAGTTGATTGGAGAGTTTAGCTACTGGTTTCCCCACACATCCCCCTTCCCGTTTTTTTTTTCCTTTGTGGGAAGAGGTATTGTCAAATATGTTGACAGCTTTTCTTTAAACAATTATTAAATTTTAAGGGATATATATATAAAGACATTGGTGCATTTAGGAATTTACATGTTTGTAAAAAAAACTAGTTATAAAACTGCATTTTTATCATCTAGCACTTTCAAGATTCATTGTTATTCCTTGCTAATTAATATATTAAATTAAACCAAGGTTTGAGACTGGTAAAGTTCTACCAATCTACTTAAAACAGAAGAATATTTAAAACCAAAAACGAAAAGGTTAGTTATGTTACATTCCAAAATCCACAGCCCATTATATTAACTGCATTCTTTCTACAGGAATGATGTTCTTTAAAACAGATGATTGCAAATATTTTACTGCTAGACACTCCGTTACATTGGATAGTGTGACTGGAACCTGTGGATGGTGAAATCTTGAGGTTTGTCCAAGTTTCAATGTAAGGTGTCCAAGGTCCTCTCCCAGAACCATGTTTTGAAAAAAAAAAAAAAATCACAGATCAAGTTTTTATGATTTTTTTTTCAATCTTTCCTTGGCTTTCTGTTTCTGGGTGATCTATTCACAGTTTCTTCCTCCTGCAAAGAAGTAGAAATATGAAGGAAATCTAACCTGAATTTACTCCTGCAAGCCTTTTTGCGCAAGCCTACGAAAAACATTCAGCTCCGTGTTAACAGTTTCATTTTTGGAAGGACCTGCTGCTGTTACACTACCCCTTCCTTTACATACACATTAGACAAATTCTTATTTTCACAGTGCACGTATAGATATTTGCTGAGAATACTTAACAGATTCTGCTGCTGTGAGAACCTATTTACTTCAAGCAACACTCCACCCATTTTATTTTTTTTAAGTTAACCATTATGTCAATGTGGAGCGCTTAAAAGGTCACATCCTGACTGCACACAAAGCTGAATAAGCCTTTTGCTTCAAGCAGATGCATTCCATGCAGTCCTACTCCTCTCACAATGCAGGGTCTTTTGCAAGTGCCTTTAGCAAGGTTTCCTGCTTTGCTGAGGTTAGCTTTTGACACATTAGTAAGGCTTGTTCTACACCAAGAAAAAAATCCACAATGCTTCCCTCAAAAATTAAGTGCTCTCATACCTCTGATGCAGCTTTCCTGTCCTCTTCCTCATCTTCTTCCTCCTCTTCCTCTTGACTAGCACTTCCTATATCAGCATCACTTTTCTGCTTCTCTTCTAAGGGAAATTAAAAAAAACTCATTCATTCTCTCGTCATTAACACTTGTCACCTTCAGTTCACCGCTACCTTGATACAATGTCTGCCAATCCTCTTATTCTTTCAGATAGAATTTCACATCTCCAGCTTATCTAAAGTTTGCCTACCTAGCTTCTCCTCATTTGTTTCCTCCTCCTCCTCCTCTTCTTTGTCTCCTTTGTCCTTTTCTTCTTCTTTCTCCTCGTTCATCACATCAGGCTGAGGAGCATCAGTCTTTTTGTATTCTGCAGCACTTGGCTGCTTCTAAAAAAATTGCCAGAACCAACCAGTTATTCGTGAAGCTAAGTTAAGTAGAAGGAGAATGTTTAAAAGGATTCAGTGTTCAGAGGAAATGCATACCTTCCCAGAACAGCAGAAAAGGACAACAAGGAACACTGGCAGAGCCACAGTGAGGATGTACACTACCCAAAGCCAGGGACGCTCTTCAGCAGCTGCCATCATCTGGCCCACAACACCAGGCTAGAAGATAAAGCGAACCATTAAGACTTAAACTGCAACAGTTAGGTTTGAACTACAGAATTTTCAAAGACTTTCCCCAACGTTGAACGTGTTTCCTACCTAAAAGGATTAAAGCTAGCCTGCACAAGTACTTCTTCCATAGTTTATAAATTAAGAACTCGTCTACAATTAACAGCACAACTGTCAGAGCAAGAACCTCAAAAGAGCAGTGAATACTCACTGCCATTTATAGCAACTATTACATGCTGTAATTACAAATTGAGGTTCTAACAAGGATTATCAATCCACAGCCTTGGTACACGTAAGTATATATCGATGAAGACCGAACAAGAATAGCAGCAGTGCTCCTACTGTTCCAGTAGGAAGCACACAATTAAGCCTCTGTTCCTCACCTCTGCAGCACCATCAGCTGCCTTTTTCAGTCCCCATCCATCATTAGCCCAATCGTCAGCCACAGCTCTTTCGGTACAGATGATAAAGTTGTCAAAAAAGATGTCAGAAGTCATTGACCACAGCTCAAGTCCCACAGCACTGAAGGGGGTCATCTTGAAAGGCTCCAGGTCCTCAAAGAAATCTGGGTTTGGGATCTTCCTGGGTTTCCAAATCCCCTAGGAAAGACAAGACATTCAAGCCTTACCTACTAGCATAAAGGTTGGATTTTATTTTTCAGCCCATTTCAGCCAAAAAGACCGATGCAAAGAATCTCAGAATCATTCAGGTTGGAAAAAATCTTTAAGATCATCTAGTCCAACCTTTAACCCTGTACTGAGAAGTCCACCACTAAACCATGCTTCTAAGTTCTACATCTACACTTTTCTTGAAGACCTCCAGGGATGGTGACTCAACCACTTCTTTGTGCAGCATTGGTATAGGCTGCCCAACCCCTTCAGTTATTTCTCTTAATAGCCAACTTAAAACTTCCCCAGCACAACTTGAGGCCATTTCGCCTCATTTTATCACTTGGTGCTTGGGAGAAGAACCCAATCTCCACCTTGCTACAACCTCCTTTAAGGCAACTGCACTCCATTACAGTGTTTATAAATGTGACTCTTCAGAATCTGGGAATCAATTTTTATTTCTGCTACAAAAGAGTGAAGTCAGGTTAAAAAAAAAACTTTGAAACTGTCCACTTGAAACACAGGAAGACCATGACAGTATTTTTATTCTTAATTACATCTGCAGAACGTAAATCATTCTGATTTTTGGAAGGGAAATCCTGCACTGCCCAGAAGCTTACAAGATGAAGAAACCAACCTGATAGTTCACGTTATCAATCATAGGAGGCTTCCATTTGCCTTTGTAGTTTGGATTGTCAATCATTGGTCGCTGCCAGGTACCACAGCCAGGAGCTGACTCACACTTAGGATTTGCAATCTGAGGTGCCTCCCATTCACCATCCATATCCTCATCCCTGTAACAGCAACTCAGTTTTGAAGTCTGCCCCTTGTCTTTACCCAGAAGAAAGCTCATAGCATGTCTGATTTCCAGGAAAACTAAGATTCCTACTATAAAACATAAATACTGAAACTCATGAGAGCATAGGTCTGAAAAAGACACTGCAGAAGGGACAGGTATTTCAGGAAGCAGCTTGAAAGCACACAAGCTCACGAAAAGCCAGACCCTGAGCACACCCCCCTCCCACTGCAGTACACAACTGTAGGATGAACATTCCTGACCCATTCAGCTTACAGCCGCAGGAAAAGACAGTTGACAAGTACACAAATGAATGCAAGAACACAGGATACCTACTAAGGCCAACTCTGCCTTCTGCTTTTGAAGCAGGATAGCTTGAATTGACAACAAGTTTGATAGTGAGCAACAATGAACTAGGTATTCCCATATTTGTTAAAACCGGTACCAAAACCATGAAATTACTGCTGTCAGTTGCAACAGGCAGTAAGCTTACCAATCTTCAGGCTTCTCAGCATCAGGGTCTGCTACATATTCTGGCTCATCATCCAGCCAGCCCTCTGGTTTCACTGCATTTTCATCAGGTATTTTTGCAGGAGCATCCTCATCCCTTGGAAAAGGAAGTCAGTATATTAACACAACACGCAACAAGTTCTCAACCCCAAGACATGATTCTGCAGAGTCTGGACATGCCCACTGATCTAGATTACCAGCCAGCAACACCACATTTTAAGAATAAAGTTGCCTTGCAGCCTGTTACCTATATACCTCAGCCTACAGTCATGGCTCCAACTAAGATAACACTTATTTTTTAAAGCCTATCTAGAAAGGGCTCATTGCAGTAAATCCCTTACCCCAGCAGCCACCACAAGCATGCATACAAGCTCAAAATCGAGTCTATGGTTCACAAAACACAGGTTCAAGTACCCCTCTAACATCTTACCAGTCATCTGGTTTAACAGCATCTGGATCTGGGATTTTGGGTCTCTCATCCCAGTCCTCAGGCTTCTGGTCATTCGGGTCCTCAATCTCTCGGGGCGGATTCACAGGAGGAGACATGTCATTTAGCAAGTTCCCACTGTTGACAACCGTTTGATCAACCAGTATTTCAAAACTATTATCAGGATTCAAGACTAGAAGGAAAAAAAGACAATGCAGCCATTGCACATACAATACAACGCATGCTTCATGAACTATCACTTGTCCCCACTGTACCCCGCAAAATTCACACTTCAGCAATCCAGGCTACCATCTACCTAACAATTGTTTCTAAGACCCATTAAGAACCTTTCTCATGAAGTCTAAGTGTACTTCGTGTTGATATAACACATCTATGCCAAACATTGTACTTCAGGAACCACCGATTTTGTCTGGTACTGTGAAAGAAGTGGGAAGAAAAACACTACCCCCTTGCCCCCTCCTCTGCACCTGGAACTGTGCTATCCAAATCTAAGTACAGAATTAATCAACTAAAATTAAAAGCCACAGAAAACTGACTTTAAAAGTTAGGTACTAAAGCCACTGTTCCCAAAGAATGCAAGTCTCTTGGAAGTGGTAGTAATTTAATCTCTCCTCTACATCTAAAGTTTATTAACATCCCAAATTACTAGAGGGCAGCATTCAAGCATTATATAGATGTTGCTAGTAATTTTGGATACACTTAGCGTATCACATTACTCATAACTGTTCTGAAATTCAGTTCTTCTTTAACTCTAAGTTCAAGGTCTCGTGACTTCCTATATGAATCAGAACTTCTTGCAAGGAAGAAGCAAGCCTTTATACAGTAAGACTCGTTTTTGCATTCAGAGCTTTCAAGCTGTATGCTGATACAAAGATTTGTTTGTTCATCTGGTTTACTTTGAGTTTGATTCAGAAAACAGTAGTAGTTATTAACATGCATAGTTTACGGTCACTGTACCCAGAGTGTAGAGGTGTGTCTTCTTATCAGTAAAGTAGGTCTTTAAGTCTGCATCTGGACGTTTCGCATGCTTCTCCTCATATTTGCCAGTCTTTGGGTTTTTGTGCCGGAAGATGAAGTGCAATTTATAGTCCTCTCCACATTTGTCAGGGCCAAACATGATTGTATACGGAGTTTTGTCATGGAACTGATCCTTTAAAAGAAATGCAAAACAGTGCCATTATTATGAGATACAACTTCAGCCACTGACCACCGTAATACCTCCTGAATCATTAGATATTGATCTGCAGCTTGGATATCAAGACAGTGAAGTAGCCAGACTAAAACTTGCATCACAACTACAAGTTTCTAGAGAGAAGACCAGAATTAGCCTCACTTCTTCATTTTGCACCTTCCTTCTGATTCAGAGGGAAAACAGTATCTAATTGATAACACTTGAATAGCTAAGTATTTCATTAAGTTGTTCATTAAGTTGTGACAACTGTATATATGTATTTTTAAGCACATCTCTACACTGCAAAAATGATTTTTGAAAGTTATGAACATACACGTATCAGGTACTGTCAATAATGAATTAATAGTGCAGTGAGTTTCTTCCACACATGCAACATTAGAAGTGAGGCCAAACTGTATTTGGTTTATACACTTTTAAGCTGGTATATTGCTTCAATTTAAGACTTAAATGAATATAATAATCTCACCTTTGAACACTGCAAGTCTATTTGTTTCGGATAATGTTATCTTGAGATACAATGAGCATGTGAAACTGGCTAGACAGCTTTAAGTTTGGAATCTGTATTTGTAATAACGCTTTAAAGAGAGCGCAGAACAAAAGGAAAAGGATGGGTGGTAAGTGTTAAAAGATACTTCCCATGAAGCCTAGGAAGATGGCTAAAGAAAATCCATAGTTTATACAAGCCTATATATATATGTACACACTGACCCAGCAGCAAAGCTTTGTCTGAACAGGCTAAAACGCTCAAGGCAACTGTATTACTGGGAGGAGAGGAAGTGACTCTTTAATTTTTAAAGGATGCAGCATTGTTTCTTCCATTGAGGGCACTTTTAAGACAATGCATTCAAGGGCCTTTTATGAAGCAAATTCTTCTATAGAACTACTGCGTGCTTCTGAATATACAAGCTTGTATCTAGTCCAACCTCAGATATTTATAAATTTTAAGTATATCCAGTAACTGACAAGAGTTCAAAGACACAGCAATAAATGCCAGATATATTTTTAGTTACTTGCATGAGTCTGTTTTAGGAGATAGAACAATCTTCCTTCTGGACAATGGCTTCCAAGGAGGTTTTTATACTGGCTACTCTCAGAAGGTACCTCTTCAGTTCTAGAACCTAGGGAAATCTGAAGTAGACTTCGAAGTTGTAGAACTGCTCAGCTATGGGAAAACTCTGGAGTTGTCATTCAAGAGGCCAGAATATTTCAGTATTTCTCATTTCCAACTGAAAATAGTGGGATCAAGCCCAAACTATGTCCCACTACATTTACTGAAGAGGTTTCTCTAGGAAACAGCAAAATAAAGCAAGCTTTATTTCATGGATAATGCTCAGAATATCAGCATCACTCACCAGGTTCAATTCAGGGGTCTTTGAAAGCAACTTCACGTAGGCCCCACCGCACTCTATTCCATTTTGGAAGTTTACTTCATACCTAATTTTAGTTTTGGACAAAGAAGTAGAGAACATGTTATACACCAAGAAAACTTACTTCCACAATGCATGATTGCAACTTTCAAGTACAAATTCAGAGTAAGACTTCTGTTGTTTGTTTTAAATCAAGAGTCAAGTGAACATTAAGAACACATGCTGCACTCTAAGGACTAAGCAGATATTCATAAGGGCCTGTAAAATGAGAAGAATCAAGGATTTAGAAGCCTTAACCTAACAAAAGATTAAAGAAATTGAGTGCTGGTCTAAAAGATTATGATCTAGAAGTACAGAGAAAAGGCTTTTCAGTATGTAAGAGACTGCAACAGAGATTAAGGCAAACCGTTTTTCCCCACAACCGCTACAGCAGACAACTCAATTTGCAAGATGACCAAAGTGAGAACAGTTGGGTCCTAGGAAGATGCCCTTTAGGGTTATAAGCATACAACAGTATATTTAGAGATGCCAAGGAGTCTGAAAAAGGCAAAACATGTCTGTCAGGAATAGGCTAAGTATGCTTGATCCTCTCTCAATGCCAGCAGCTGGAGTGGGTGACCACTTTATTTTATTTTTAGCCTTGTATTTTGAGCCAAAAACTAAACAGTAATGCAAAGCAAAGTGACCAATTCATTACCTTGTATAAAGATGAATTAGCTTACTCAGTTTAAAACTGATAAAGTAACATCCCACATCTCAACTGTTGCCACTGAAAGTTTTTTTCCCCTGCTTGCTAGTCTAACATGCATGCAAGTAGATTCTTCTACATCACTCACGGCCCAATCGGGCTAAACAAGCTATTCTTCCACAACAGATGAGCTAAAAGGAAGGATGAAACAAGTGCACCTCTACTACTTCACCAACTCCACCTTTGAAATAGGATGGTTTACTAAGTACACTGTCTTGCATATAGATGAGGTCTTGTCCGAAACGACATGGACTTTGATAATTAACAATAGAAAAAAATCAGTTTACGTCCTTGTTAACACAATGAATCAAATTAAGTCCACAGACTGGTTACCAAGGCCGGTTTTCAGAGACTACCTTATTTTACAGGCTTCAGAGGGAGCCGTGCTGTTCATAACTTTTACATTTTGGGAATCTAAATTGCTATTTTATGCTCTTACACAAACAGTATAATAGGTTATTATATCGTGTCATTTACACTCCCAGTCAACAAAAGCTCTGTTATGGAATAAACCTCAGCCTGCTATCACGTCACCCTTGAAATAACAGAACACCGAGTTATCTTTTACTTACTGTATAATAAGGGGCTTGGTATCAAATACAAACGGCTTTGAAAGTTTGGATGAAATTGCGTGATGTTTGGCTCTGGTTACCAGTACAAGCCCTTTGTCTCCTGGAAGCTTGGTGTCTTTCATGTCTTGGACTTCCCATTTACCTGGAGGGAAATTATTCAAACATTATCAAAACTCATTGGATACAATCTTTACTTAGCCCAATTCCAAGCATGAAAATCAGCACTTTGCCTCCTCAAGTTATTAGTTTAACACCTTCACTTAAAATTTAAAACCCTCAAAGTGGCTATTTTATTTGAAATTTTATCTGCATCAGAACCACACACACAAATACTCCCCCATTTTCTTCAGTGATTATAATTTCAGCAAGCAATCAGGAAACAGACGTGCGCTTCTTTACATATGACAAAGGACACCAGAAACATTTATCAGTCAAAAAAACTGGGTAGGACTCACCATCGTATTTGGAAATTTCATCATCTGTATCATCTTTCTTGGCTTTGGAAAGGATCCATCTGGAAGACAAACATCCAACGGTCAGAAGCCCATACTTTTTCACCACACGCTAAAACTGCTCTTAAAGCATCCCAGTGTCTTGATCCCCTCAGGAGTTCCATCCCCAAGCCTCCAAAGTTTCCTGCATTTCCCATTTCCCACTCCACCATGAAGTAGGATCACTGCCTCAGCGTCATGCTCTTCAAAAGTTCTTACTATGCAAATCTGTAGAACCTCACTATCCTCACATTACCTGAGCTACACAAAGTCAGATGAAAAGGATTAAAAAAAATACACAATATATGGCTCATCTCCCCCCATTATAAGTACCTAAGGATATATTAGTTTGCTTCAACTCTAACAACCAGCATCATATAGTCAGTGCCACATCCCTCCCTAACCACTGCCTGTTAATGTGATTTTGAGTAACAGGATCTACAACGTTTTGTTCCCTTTCACAGAAAATTTTGGTTTATTATGTTTAATCATCCCTCAGATCATACTCACCCATCCAGAGTTCCTTTATCAAAGGACTCTACGAAATACACCTCGCCAGTTGGGACGGGAGCCCTGTAGGTAACCTACGGGAGAGGAAAGGGGATGTACACACCTTTCAAGGCACATTCTCTACCCTAAAGAAGAACAGGTACGTTCAGCTCACGTTCCCCTCTACACTTCAGCACATTACCTGGAACACTCTGGCAGCAGAAGTACAGGAATTATGTAAATACTGCTGCTTCTGCCAAGCCATTGTGCTCTTCTCCGCAACTAAAACTGAAGTATGTATTTAGCTGGAAGCATTAATACCTGATACTTACACTTCAGATTTGAAATACTGATATAAGTCTTCAAGGACAAAGACGGGGTCAGATGAGAAAGAAAGGGAACAGCTAAACTTAAACCCAAACTTCCTCCCAGCTAAACCTTTAGTAGCATCTCAACACATTAAACATTCGCAAAGTAGAGACATCTCGGATCAGATTCACGGTGGCTACAACACAAGCAGTAATTGAATTTTAAAGAGAACTTCCACGCCAAACCTTTGGAGTTGGAGGAGGACTGCTAGTTTCAGGCTTTGACTCTTCCACCTCCTCAATGCCATCATCCAAATCATCCTCAATATCAACTACGTCATCGCCGTCATTGTCGTCATCCATATCATGCGCCTGGACGGCAAGAGTCCCAAGGGCTAGCAGGGCCATGTACAGTAACCATTTCAGCTCCATGATCTGAGTAAGTAAGACAAGGGAAGAAGTCAGGCCAGCACTGCACACAGAGCAAGGCACCAGCTCTCAGTTCAAAACCAAGCTTTGGGGCAACAGGTGAAGTGCCTCGTCACACCACTGAAGGGGACAGGTACAAACTTACCGTCTTATCGCATCTGGCTGGTTAAGACAACTCAAGAAGTTGGAGAGGAATACAAGATAAAGGTGAAGTATTCAATACAAAGCAGATGCTAACGGACCGGAGGAGCCCATGGACAAGTTCTGCAGATCCAGCTGCAGAAGCGTTAGTGCTGCTCCTCCACTGCCAGCCCACGAGCAGAACTGCAGATACCCAAGTCTGCAACACCCCAGCTCACACACCTACAAAAACCTGAGCAGAAAGCTTGTTCCTGCTTGTGAACAACTCCAAATGCATCATGCTGAAACGGGCATTTCCAGCGAGTTCTTGAGCTGAAATACAATCAGCTACCTCTTTCAAGCATCTATGGAACAATCAATCTTCTGTCTCCTGTTCAATATTTTTCTTCCTTTCCTATGCGGAACACCGGCACTTCCATTCATCGGTCGCCCTCCCCATGCTTTATTCTGGAGTTAAGCCAACAGCCACTGATGTTACCGGCAGATGTCTGCAAGCAGCTGGACACTGAGGCAGACCCAGCAGCAAAATTCTTGCTGTTCAGTGCACAGCTGATTTGATCTCTAACTTAACAGAACGACCAAAAGAAATCTAATACAGAGACTTAACAGAATTAAGCTATCACACCGATTAATTTATAAGGTGTCCAGCGCATCATGCTACCGAAAACACAGTGGACACCTTGACAATCTGTAGCTCAAAGAATCTGTAAGTAAAATAGGTTTCAATTTGACTTTCCTGCTAAAAAATTACTTAATCAGTGCACCTTTATGCTGATACAGAAAGCAGCACTCCTTCCATGCTGCTTGTAGCTTTACCCACACACAACCAGGAAATCGGTCTGCTCCTTTGGATTACATTCCAGATTTTTCTTCCGAAGTCAAAGTTTTAGCTAAGACTAATTTTTTTTTAAGTCATTATAAAACTAAACATCCTCTCCTTCCCCTACATTCCTGCCGCAGGCTATAGCCCCACAGATTTACAAACATAACTCAAGCCGAGTTATTAAGGCCTGTAGGGGCGTAAGTTCATGCTAGAAAACTTTTTTTAAAACTTTCCAAAGCATGTTTAGGCAACTAAAAGCACTCAAAGGCTTATCAGCACTACCCAGTATACCAAAGCTCCACTGCATACCAGTCCTACCATTCTTAGATTACTCTTTAACTTGCCTCTAATGACAGGGGATGTTTTTTAATTACAACTATTTTAGGACCTGTCGAGTTACGTCCAGTTTGCCACCGCAACAACGTGCAATTGCAGCTGGTTTCCGAGCAGCGATGCCCCGAGGACCACGGGCTCAGGACATGCTCAGCACCCGGCCCTCGCAGCCCAACTGCAGCAGAACAGCCCTGGGCCAAAGGACACAGCTCCCAGCATGAGCAGCAGACGAAAACGAAGTGTTCCTACATAAAAAAGCCTGTTATTTGTGTTTTTGTTTTTCACTTTAAAGCAGTGCACAGGCAGAATTGAAAACAGTTGCTGAGCACATAGCGGCTCATAGATATTACAGATTTGGGAACCACAACACAAAACCAAGAAGAAAAGATGTCAAGCAAACATCAGTGCCACTGCAAGTTCACATTCCTCCCGCAGACAGTACGCTCTCTGAATAAACCCACAGCCAGCAGCAAAAACCAGAAAGGTCCTGAAACGTCCTTTGAAAAAGTGATCTTTGGAGCCCAGATGTGCGCCGTGACCGAAGCGACTACACACGAGGTGGCACAAGGGCACCTTTCCAAGGAAGGGATGGATTTTGTCTTACCTTGCTAACAGAGCCTCACCAAATTCATTCTCAACAGAGCTAAATTCAGGAAGATTTAACCCCAAGTTCTGTAACCACTTCCACATTACATTGTGCGGATAGAGCGATGGCTGCGCTGCTCGTAAGGGTGATCGGAGCAGAGTCACCTTAAAAGCACAGCAAAGTTAAAGGTAAGCCAATGCCTTCCTCTTTTTAAGAGGACGCAGTTTTTCCATACCTCCTCCCAAGCCTGTGTAAAGGACATGAGCAACTTAGCGTGCAAGTCATCTCTGCCGTAATCTCACCAAGAGCAGTGACGTTTTGGTGACAGATACCAACCACCCCCCAACCTCCCTACCAAATTCACACCTCCTTGGCGATCCCGCCCCAACCAGATCCCCTGAAGTTTCCGTCAGTGGCAATGACCTTTGGCAAACGCTAGCACTTCTTGTTGAGTAAGTGGCAAACCACACGGCCTGGTATTGCACACCAGGGCGTCCAGAAATCCTACCAAAGCATTCTGGTAACACCAGTCACGGCCACCAGTATCCCCCACAGCAAGCACCAGCACAGGCAGACGCTGTTCCTGAGACACCCACGGGGATCTACCCGGGGGTCTGCATTTACCAATTATCCCTCTGCCTGAATTTGGGACATGGGGAGCCTCACTTGAAGCTTCAAGTACTACCTGTGCAAGTTCCCAGCAAGTTTTTTTTTCCCCAAAAGCTACAAGCACCAAGAGAAGCTAATCCAGTTTCGTAGCCTTGCTTCTTTATAATCGTTGGCAAGCAGTTTTCACAAGTTTGTATCCCTATAGAAAGCTGCTTAGAACACCTCCTACGGATTAAATCCTTCCCAAATTGTCCATAAGCTCTCATTCATACACCCCAGTACAGACCGGTAGCACCTTCAGCAACTGCCAGTTGTCAAGGCAAGCTCCTTGTTCTATTAATCCCTAACAACACGCAAACTAAATTATTAGAAATAAAAGACAGTATGTTCTCAGAAGAGTGGTTTAAGTAAAACATTTGGGATATTTAAAGAGCTACCTCTGTCCGTAACATGTATTGCTACAAGAGAAGGTTTCAACCACACTTAATCCCTGGGGATGCAACAAGCAATTATGCCCTAGGAAATTGCGTTACTCATAAATAGGGGACAGTAAAAAGGGAGAGCAAAAAGACTTTGTTTTACAAAAACCAGGCGTTTTCACTGCGTACTATTTCTGAAGGTTAGCCTATTTCTCACCATGCAACTGCCACCAGCCTCAGAATAGGCGGGCTTCTAAAGTCTCTGCTCCGCTGCAGCACAACTCACCTTCACCACTCCACTGTCCCAAGTCAAATACGGTTAGAGCTTTATCTACCTTTTTTCATAAATGAGGTCTTCTGGACATTGCAGCAGCTCTCCCATCAATGCAAACGGTGTGCCAACGTAGTATCACAAAGCACCGACTTCGGAGAGCGTTCAAGAGCATTGGAGCTAACAAATCACTTTGCTGTCTGCGTGCCTACCCACAAGCAGCTTCTACGCAAGGAAAAGGCTAAGGGACATTTAAGCTCTGCTCAAGTCCTGACTGCCAGAAGGCTGAATGAAGCGCTTTCCCCTGGAATTCACGGGGCAGACACCAGAACACTGGAACAGCTGCACTGCAGAGTTTGATTTTTACGGTGGTAAAACTAAACCAATTGGACAGAGAGACAGGATCAGCTTCGTGCCATAGACACAGCAATTCCAGTGCAGGACTAAGTGATTGTCGCCTTCAGGTACCAATGCTTTCAAGACTTGCAGCTTCCGAGATTTATTCTTACTCAGAGCTCCTTCTTTGAGGCATAAAACCTGAAGTTTTGTGATTATTGGCATGACCCTGGAAGTGCTTGAGCCATACAGCAGCCGATTATCGCCACGAACATGCGGGGGGAAGGACAGACAGTAGGAAGGGCCCCACAGAGGATATGCAAGTCCCTTGCTATCATACTTCCAGAACATACTATTTAGAAAGTTTCTCCCCGTCAGGTTAAGCAGAGCCTGCAAAACCAGTTTAATCATCTCCTTGGTTACAAGTCTATTTGAGTGGTTCATCAAGCCAGCTCTTAGCGCTGCGTATTTCAGAACACAGAACCACATGCGATTGCTCCTAGATGTACAGCTGACTGAAGCGGCTTTCTCCTTTTTTACAGTAATTAACAGTCAGATTAAACACGTCTTGCAAAAACAAGGCACTTGCTGCAGAACGAAGCGTTGAAGGGGGAAAACTGCCTGCATCGTGCCAGTTGTCCTCAGCTACACCTCAGCGATTTAACTGGGAGGGCATCGCTGCCTGTTATTTGCCTGTACTGACAGCTGAAACTGGCGTAAGCATGTACAAGCAGCAAAGGTTACTAGTTAAACCTCGTCTTCCAAAAACTTGATTTCAATACGGTATTTGCAATGGAAGCACAGCTGAAAAAATAAGCACAACGCATCCTCATGCGAGACAGGAATCATGAAGAAGAGTTGAGGCATAAGAAATTCATCTCAGCAGATAAAAAAAGTGCAAAGAGACCAGAACAGGAAGGCACAGAGACAGATCCCCGTTTTTCTCCTCCCCAAACTACAATTTTATCGTTTCTGAGCAAAGCCTTGGCTCCCTGCTTGGTAGCACACCCATTTCCTAAAGTTAGAAGCACTGAAGCAAGAGTTCCTCTTTGCCATCTCAAGATGCCTGCACCTTCACGTCCCGGCTCCTCTGCTGTGCCATGGGAGGCGTTCACACAGCCCGACGGTGAACCAACCACTGATTTAAGACGGCTGGAAATCCTCCCGCTGTGCTGCTTTAACTCTTCAGCAATTCCCCAGCCTAGCACACAAGGGCAGAAGGTGTTGCAGGCCAAGCGAAAGCACCATGAAATAAAACGAGCAAGCAGCCGAGGATAAAGGAAACCAAGCTGCTAGGCGCGGTGTCAGCTCAACGCCACAGCATCACGTGCGTTTGTCACGGACAGACCTGGCCTTAGGCAGACTTGGGAGACCCACACTCGAAGGCAAAGCTGAACCACCGACTTCGTGGCCAAGCACTGTAATTTCAGCAGCCAGCAAGTTACCTCCCTGCTGCTCTGAGAGGGCTGTAATGAAATTCCGCTCACATACACGCAGCAGCTCATACGGTGCAGGCACTATTTTCTCCCTGAAGTGCTCGGTTCTGCAGCTAGACAACTTCCAGCATCGCCTTGCTTACAACAGGCCACAGGCTGGAGCTCCATGCGTGGGTGGGTGGGGTTTTTTTGCCTATATATTTATTTATTTTTTTAAGTAGGGGGTGGTTAGGATATGCTGCTCCTTAAGGCTTGAGGGAATTCTCCTAGGAAGGACTGGCCAAGCCTGTGGAGACCCAAAGTCCCACAGAAAAATGGGCTCTCTGTTTGGGTTGCAGGGAGCACAACCCAAGTAAGAGATTAGGTGTGAAAGGCGACGGCAAAGCTTGCTTTTAATAAGCATTTCGAATTATGCCAGTTTCTAAAAATAATGTCCAACGGTGCACCAACAGCAAGGGAGGAAACACCATGTACTGTGTGTCAGCAGAGAGATTCCCGCAGAACTGGAAGTCCTTGGAGGACAAAGACAGAACTGCAAGGCTTTCTGGCCATAAAACAGATGGACGGCAAGGGAAATTATGGTAGGTGGGGAGAGATCTGGAGGTGCCCCAAGATCTTTCAGACCATCACGCCTAGGAATCAATTCAAGTTTGCCTTGCTACCGAATTGACTCCAGCAAGAACAGGCTGCCATTTCGATCACTGCTGGAGGCAGAGAAATGAAAGGCCAGAAAAGGAAATAAAAGGAAGGGCTAAGTACAAGTTACAGGGTACTCTCAGTAAAGGATTTATTCATTTACTCAGGAGGAAGTGCTGCGACACCAAATGAAAGGGTAATGTAGCAGAGGCCGCAAGCTTTCTTACTGCTTAGCATTAGGCTTCCCATACTAGGGGGGCAGCTGATACCAGGAAGTAGTTAACATCTTGTACTCAGCTTGGGATGTGGTGCAGGGATTGCAGAAGTATTCCTCCCATAATATATATTTATATTTAAATGTAAATAATCTGGTCACTTTGATGCACCTGAAATAACTTTAGCATAACCTGTATTTTAACCAGTACCTGTAAGTATGTTAACCCATACGTTATTATAGTCCTGTTATCTCCTTATAGTATTTTAGTAACACCCCAAACCGCAGCGGATGAGATGCCCCATAAAACCTGTACGTGAGCTATGCTTACTTGACGACGTTAAGTAACACCTAACACATCCCAAACAAATGTAGGAAGGAGTTTTCCACAGCGCTCTGCAGAAACACTGCAGCGTTAATTACATTAACAGCTTAACGCCCTATTACACTACCACTACACCAGCCCGGAGCTTTACCACCACTACAGCAGCCCGATGCAGGGCCGCTTCCCTTCAAGCTGAGCCCTCGGCCCTTCTCTTCCTGCAGCCTAGAAAGTTCCCGGCCGCAGGGCTGCACGTGAAAGTTTGCTCTTTGCGACGGGCACTGACGGGAGCAGCGGGCTGGGCCTCAGGGTTTTTTTTTTCCACGTTCTAAGCCCGCAGCAGGACCCCAGGGCAGCGGCCCGAGCTCAGCCCCCGGCCCCACACCGCTCCGAATGGAGACGAGCTCAGGAGGCCGCAGCTGGAGCTCTGCGGCCCCGCATCTCGCGGCCTCCCCCCCCCCCCCACTCCCCGCGGCGGCTCCACCGAGCCCGGGCCCGCTCCGCCCGTACCCCCCCATCCCCGTACCCTTCCCCATGGGGGCCCAGCCGCCCCCACCACCACAGGCCTCGGGGCCCGGCCTCCCTCCCACAGCACCCCGGGGGTGTCCTCAACCAGCCACCGCCCCCCCCCGCGCCCCTCACCGCCCCTCCCCGGTGATCCCGGCTGGGGGGGGGGGGAGGGGGTCACCCGCCGCGGGGCAGGGCCCCCCGCCTCTCACCACGCCCAAGGCCCAGAACCCAGCCAAGCCCCGGCTCCCCGGGCCCCGATTTCCAGTCACGGAGCCGCCCGGTCAGCGGAGTGGGGGCACTCACCAAGCGCCCCCCGCGCCACCACCGCCACCGCCGCCCCCGGCCCTCACCTCCGTCACGTGGCCCCGCGCCCAGCGCCGCCGCCGCCCGCCCGCCTATCTGCCGCCCGGCCCGCGCCGCCCCCCGGCCCACCTCTCGCCTCTTCTCCCATTGGTGGAAACGACGCCCGCCCGCCCGCCCCGCCGCCGAAGCGGAGTTTCGATTGGCTGAAAGCGCCGCCTCTCACCCGCCCGCCCCGCCTCGTTGCCCGCCCCTCCGGCGCTGCCCTTCGTGGAGCGCGTCTATTGGTCGGTGCGTTGCAGGAAGTGCGCGGCGGTTGGCTGCGGGAGGGGAGGCCGTTGGGGTGTGGGAGGGGTCCTCAGCCGAGGGGGCTGAGGGGGGCCGGGCCCCGGGGTCCTCGATCAGGGCAGGCCCAGGAGGCCTGGTCCCCTCGGTGTGAAACGGCAGAACTGCCTTGCCCTTGTCCTTCACTTTTATTTAGCCCATTTGAAGGGGTTTTCAAGGTTTTCCACACGTTTAGAAGGTTACGTCCATCTAGCACCTCATCCAGCAATGAAAATCACTGCACAACTAGGAGTTAGGCACGTCACAAAATGAGGAATGTCACAAAATGAGGAACTAGGAACATCACAGAATGAGGAACATCACAAACTAGGAGTTAAAAATGTCACACGATTACAAATCAAGAATGTCACAAAACTAGGAGTCAGGAACATCACAGAATTAGGAATGTCACAAAATGAGGAACTAGGAACATCACAAAATGAGAAACATCACAAAACTAGGATTTAGGACCATCACAAGATGCAGCCCATACTCGGGCATTGGGAACGTAGGAGTGCTGTCCAGTCCAGGCAGCCTGGGGATGAGAGGCCTTGCTAAGTGCCAGGAGCTTTAGGCATTGCCATGTTTCCAAAATAAACAAATGTTTCTGAAGGGGTGAAGTGCTGTGTAAATACTCGGCTTTTATAGGGCCAAACAAGGACGGAAGCAGAATGCAGAAGTAACGGTCCCTGCTGCAGTGACGGGAAGGGAAGGCAGGAGGAGGTGGCAGCTCTGCGCAGGACCACAAAAAGAACTGCCAGAGGGGCTGAACCTGAGGAGCCCCTCTCCTGTTCCTTAGGGCAGTGTGGGATGGCGAGGAATGAGGCTCTATAACGAGTGCAGGCTCTTGCCGCCCTCTCAGTAATTCTGCTTTTAAATTCCACCTGACCTGCTCCAGATGAGAGTAGTTATGTTGGAGGCTGTATCTGAACCACCCGGTTTAAAGCGAGCCCCTGAGTGGTTTGTGGGCTGCAGCCTGCTCCAGCAGGTACGAGGTTTTCTACAGCAATGCCACGTTCTGTACTGCTAGGAGGGGCGGGAAGAAGAGGGGTTTTCTTTGTAAACATAAATCTGTTTTGAGTTGATGCAATGAGTCAGCAATATAAGTCTCCCCACAGAGAAAATTCCACCGCGTTAGGACAATGCAAGCAGGGGCCCAGCGCTCAGAAATAAGGCTCAGCATAAATGAAATCAGCAAATCCCTGTTTACACTGAAGTTTGGAATCCAGTGCTCACATTTTTCCAGAAAGCCACCAAGCTGGCTACTAAACCTCCCCGTTGACTGAGCTGTACTCAGAGACCAAACACAAGATACAGCGAGACAGGCAGGGAAATGGCCACAAACAACAGGCAGCATCTGAGATACCAAGTGTCTTAAATAAGAAACTAAAAACACCACAGAGGAATACGCTAAAGGGTAATAAAGAAATGTAATTCAGCAGGCTTCCTCCCCAGTCTAGGTAAAGTCATGTTTTGCACCAAGCATCTTTCAAGTCCCTCTTTTGAAACAGGTTGTTAACTTCTCTGTAACTCGCAGGATAGCAAAATGCTACGCTCCAATCACACAAGCACCAGGAAGTCAAATACAGTCACACACACGCCTGTCACATAAGCCTTTTCATTCTCCCCCACCCTCTCCCAAAAAAAGAAGACATTCCTTCCTTTTACAACCTGCTGAATCATGGCACAGGCAGGCAGCCGTGAAACCCATTCCTGCCTGTGCTGCTTTGTCATTCAGGGGAAAAGAACAGTCCTAAATTAAGAAAAGAACAGTCCTAAATTAAAAAAAAAACAAAAAAAACAAACAACAAAAAAAAAAAAAAAAAAAAAAACAAGCGGCAAAATGGTTAACCTGCACTGTTTTTTTAAAGTTTTTTAAATTTTTAAACAAAACGAATGCAAAATTAATGCAAGATAAATAAAAAAACAAGGAAAAAAAAAAAAAAAAAAGAGAGAGGGATGAAAGGAACAGAAGAACCATGCACAGAAATATAAGTGCTTTGGCAGCCGAGCAGGTGGTATTTTTAGACCAGACTATGGAGTGCCAGGGCAGGGGCGATAAAAGAAAGAGAGATGGCAGACACTGCACCACAAACATGACATTGTCAAGGAAAAACATTTAGGTTTGCCCAGGCTTTGCCACAGATTTGCCAGTTTCCACTAATACACGCTTGGGGAGCATGCTGTGCTGCTCTCTGATTTTAGAAGGAAATTCTGAAAGGCAGAAAAAGAGCAGTGTGGCGAGGCTGGAAAAGCCTGAAGTTCTCTATCCGGAATAGGCAGAACTCAGAGGTGACAAGAATCTTCAGTTTTATGAGCAAACCATGGGTTTGAATAATTGTATTTGGGGGAACGTTTCTTTTCCTGACTGTTACCAGACAGAGAAACCTGCCGCACTTTCAGCTGGTACTTTCTATTCTTAATTGCCTCTAACCTCAATCTCCGAAGAATTCCTGCTTCCTTAATCCCTCCAAGGCATTGCCACATCGCTAGCACTCTCCTTGCATTTCAAGCATTAGCCGGAGATCTTTTCAGATCTCATTCTCCTCTGGAAAACTGGCAAGAAGTGAGTGGAAAATCAGGCAGGTCAGGGCTGCAGGACATCAGTGACACTATGCTGGCAGATAGCAGGCAGTAAAGGCAGATGACCAGCGGGAGAACACTGACTTCTGCTCTTTCAAACTTTGAACTGTGGGAGGGAAGACAAGCTCACATCTCAGTACGGGGCAATGTCCATGTGCTCTGTTACACTTTTCATGGAAAACATTTCTTTATAATGATATCTTTGGAGACCACCCCTGAGAAGGAGACCAGGAAAGATACACTGATATTAGCAAAACAGAGGAGCCCAAGTGTCTACAGAAAATAAATAAATAAATAAATAAATAAATAAATAATAAAGTCCTGCCACTTTCAAAGGTAATAAATGGGAGTGTAAGAAACATTATGAATTAATAGTAACAAGTGAAGGAGGATAAACAGCAAAAGGAAGAAGCACCAGAGAACCAGAACCAGAGCACGAGGAGATAGATGACAGGAGACAGGGAGACACAGTAATGGAGTGGAAGATGATAAACAATCCATCTGGTAGAATAAGTGAGGGAGCTAGGAAGTGCCCTTGGGAACAAGAACTTTACTGAAAACTTCTAGGACCCAGAAGCTCAGAATTATGCAAGACAAGGCAATAGGTGCAAGTTTGGTCTGGACATAGATAATGAAATCCTGATGGTTTTCTTGGGTTGTATAGAGTTTTGGGAGCTCCTGTAGGCATTGCACCAGTTTGCTGGTCGCAGTTTGATCCTGGTTGTGCTGTTTTCTGACAGATCTTTCAGAGAACAGATATAGATTTGCTTGAGAGTGGCCTCAAATGCCCCCAGGTCTGTGCTCTCCTTGAGGGTCTCACACTTGAGGCATTTTTTGCTGAGCATTCCTGCGACACAGGCAGCAGGAGCTGGACTTCAGGTGTCTTCTGGTGCACTTGGGGTTGTGTTGTTACTCCCTCCCTACGGAAACGCTGTCTACCCTTCAGGTGCAAACACTGCAGTGATAACAGCAGGCTGCCACCTCGGTGCCCTGGGTGCATCGGCAATGCCCAGAGCTTTTCACAGAGGCCACAACAATCCCTGCACGCAGCTCTCTGGGAACCAGATGGAACTGGGGCTGTCCCTGTTAGGAACAAGGCCGCAAGACAACGCCGCGGTGATACAGTCCTTCTTCTTTAGCTCACACTTTCCAAATCAGCCAGGACCGACTGTGGGTGCCAAAAGCTGCTCTCCCATAGCTGCTCGGCAGCTCCATACATTCCCCGTGGCCGATGTCTGCTGCCCCTCAGCAGCCCCCTGCCTTCCCTTCCTCATCCTCTTCAAAACTGAGCAGAAATGGCGATAGAGCAGCCACATTCCTGGCGTGCCTGCAAACAGCACCTCGCGCTGCTGGCCTGCACTAATCCTGCCTTGCTGAGGTCAATAAACAGAGAATTAGCAGCACTTAACTCGGTGACCTCTGCCGAGCTGCCACTCTCCTGTTTGCAACGACTGGCTCCTGGAGTCAAAGGGGCTGGACTGCAAGAGGCAGATATTTCAGTCATTTTTTTTTATTATTATTTATTTATTTATTTATTTATGTCCCATTCTGGCCAAAAAACCTCACTGTCCATTTAAGGAAGACAAACTGAGGTGTGGCTCCTACTCTGTTCACTGGCTTCTGACCCTTATTTTCTTATGCTTGACTTCCTCACTGTTTTCACTTAAATCTCACATGTGGTTTCATGCTGAGCCCATTTCTCTTTGCCTTACCCACATGTCACCCTCTGTGTCACTTCCTCCTCCATGCTCACATGGCTGCTCTGTGGCTGGAGTTGCCCCAGCTGAAAACAAAGCACAGAAAACGTGAAGTTTGATTTCAGCAGCATTAGCACATGGATGGAGGTAAACCTGAACGACTTGTGAAACTGAATCTCTAACACCCAGTTTAATTGCTGAGGAAGGTGTAGGTGTGTGCTGAAGTGCTTCACTATGAATCAGAACTGAGGTGGGATGGATGTCTTATGCAGCTGTCCTTGCTGTGGAGCAGTACTCTCTGGTGCATGGCCCAGCTGGACAGTTGAGCTTGGCAACCTCTTAAATTACCATCAAAAGTTCTGTAAACCTGTAATGTGCAAGAGGAACTCGCTTCTGAGAATCAGGCCTTGCAGGGTAAAGTCTTCCTAGGAGCAGCTCATCCCCCAGAGATGTGAGGACAAGCACGTGCCCATAGGGACGGTGACAGCCCAGCTGCACCGTGGCCACAGCAGCTGCAAGCAGCCAGCAAGGACTTCATGCACTTACTGCATAAAGCGTTTTTACCCTGAGAGCCGCTTGGCCATGTGTCACCGAGCTGCAAGGCAGAACGACTTTGCACCTTCCAAAAATAACAGTGGTGGTGGAGAATCATGACTTAAGGCGGGGGTCCATGCATATGCTCACCCCAGGAAGGTGCCAGCTAAGTCTGTGCGTGCTGAGGATTTACGTCCATTTCTCAGTCAGAACTTAAATTGGCTGATAACCAGGTGAAAATATTTCCCTACACATGGAAGCTTCTTAAGAGCCATTTCCTGCCGCCAGCTGCTCAGTAACCTCACAAACTCTCCAGAAGCTGGAGTCCCTGTCAGCTCTGGTCCCTGCATCTTCCACAGTCCAGACAGTGCTTCTCGGCCCTGGTGCCTTTACAGGGCTCGTCCCAGCTCCCTGAGCCACTGGCAGTTCTAGCACCATGTTCTGCTATCGGGGTGTTCCCTTTCAGCCCCAAAGAGCAGGCAGAACCCCGCTCATGTTTGCCCAGCCGGGGTTCCCATTACAGGCAGGGCAGCACCCCAAAAACCGCACCAACGCTTTCGTGCCCCCTGGCTGCTGGTGCAGCTCGGAGCCTGGAGGTCATCCCAGCCTCCCAGTCTGGTGGTGTTATTTCCCTGCCTTGTATCGCTTTTACTCAGAAAAAGCTGATTCACATATGTTTCCAAGGAAAATGGTAACAAGGCTCTCTCGGTGAGCTGCAGTCCCCTGTGCTTTCCTTAAGGGCAGCAGAGGGGCTGAAGGCGAGGAGCAGAACCAGGCACGGCGCAAGGCTCTGTTCAAGCATTTGCAGCTCCCCACTGCCTTCTGGTGGCAAAAATGCATCCACCTCGCCCATCTCCTTCCCTCCGAGCCCAGCATTTCGGCAAGGCGAGCGGCAGGGGCTCAACCTCGCACCTCCCTGGCGTCACCTCCCTGCAGAGCATCACTGAAATTCCCCGTGATTTCGGCCCCAAAAGGCGGGCTGCATTCTGCGTCAGAAAATAGGGTGGAGAATAACAGACTCTGTATTCCCAAGGGTTCTGCTCTGCCTCCAGGGATGCAACACGTCCCTGACACGGCGAGTGCCGTGCCCCGGTGCGTTCCTTTGGGCAGGAGCAACGAGAGGGTTTCCAGCCTGGGTTGCTGGGGGTGAAGCAGCCAGGAGTGAAGGCTTTATAGGATTTGCTGCTGCTTTTGTGTGTGATATTAGTCTCCTAGGGAAGGATAAGCTGCTGCGTCTGGAGGTGGTCCCTGCCTGCCTCTCCTCTGACAGCTGGAAGGAGCAAAGTGAACTTGAGTGGGGTGGAGACCTCAGCAGATCTCACCTTATGGTCTGTCTGCATTTTCTGGGGGGATATGCTCCCAGAGTAGGCCTTAGGTGTCCCCGAATGGGTTGACCAAGGTCACAAGGGTGTCTTTGTGTTGGCACCACACATTTCTGTCTGTCCACGCTCAGGCCGAGCAAATGGCGGAGCCTTTCCCCCAGGTTTAGGCCTGAGGCAGAGCCTTTCCTCCAGGTTTACCTACAGCGTATGGATCTTGCTGCCACTGCTGTTTAAATGATGGGGGAATGAAAGAAATGATGCTTACTGGTATTTCAGAAACCAAAGAGCCTTTTTTAAAGCAGAGCATGTGAACAAAAAAGATGTAAGCGAGGGCCTGGGGTCCACCAGATCTCCGCTGGTTCGAGGAAGCAGAGCGATGAGAGCGGCCCTGGGGGTGCCCTGTCCTTGCAGTCCTTTGCTGTCCTCCCGCAGGCGGAACAGCCCCTGCCTTCAGCAAAGCACATTCAGAAGCTGGCAATTGTTAAAAAATCCTAAATGTAACATGGCTGTTCTGATATCATTTCAGGGAAAAGGGTGAGTCATGGATTTAAAAGCAGCACAGTAGCGGTGTGCATTGAAGCAAACAGTGTAGTATTCTCTGCAGACTTAGAAGACGCAGAAGCTTTCTCACATAGAAACCCATGAGGGTGTGGAGGTGGGGATTTATTTCAGAACTGGCTGGCTATTATAAAAGCAAACAGAAATTGGAGAATGAGAGGCCTCCTTCGGTGCATCGGCTGATAGGGAAATGAAGACAGTCTGGAGGCAGTCAGAAGATGTCTGCTTGGCAGACATGGTTAAGGTTACACGACTGAACCATGACAACCTCTGCTCTCTTTTTCAAGTCAAATAGCTTGGAGTTAGATCTTATCACTCAAGACTTGAATTAATCATGGGCTGAGTATTATAACTGAAAGAAATAGATCAAATTATAAAGGCAAGCTGCTACTAAGCTCAATGGAAACTAAAGAACGAGGAGGAATGAAGAGAGAGGTCTGATTAAGACTGTATTAAAAATATCAACTATGCCTCAGGGAATGGTGCTGTTCTCAAACAGATTCCAGCATCAGAAGTACAGTGGTTTAGTTTTCTAGCAAGAAACCTGGCTGGGTAAGAGCTTGAATTCTTTCAGAGCATGTTAGCCATGCCAGGAGGAACAGACTTACAGCTGACCTGCCTCCCTTGCTTGCCTTCTGAGAAACTGTGGATTATAACAATCAGTTTATGTCAGATAAACTTACTTTTACACTTTTGCATTTCCAGTTTATTCCTTTTATTTATTCAAATGTTTTCTCTATTAGGCTCTCCTGTTTTGCAAGCATCTATGTGTGGAACTTGAATCAGTTACTGCCTGACTTTCTAAAAACACATCCTTGGCTTCCTTTGTTATCTTGGGACATTTCAGCATAACACTTTGTCCCATGAACAGGTCCACTTTTAATCTGTCCGTCAGCTCAGTGACAAGGGTCCTTCCACTTGTTCAACCCCAATCCAGGTTAGAAGCAGGCTGAGCTGCAGGCTTTCTGCTATCCTAGATAGCTTCTCAGTGGAGGTTTTTTTCTGACAGCTTTTTACAAGGCAGCAAAGAAAATAAAATAGATCCTCCTTCCTTTTTGAATGTAAAGTTGTAGATGTGACTCAAACTGAGCAAAATCTCTATATTAAATGAAGGCTTTTTCTGTTTTCTTATTTTTCAACTGATTGCTAAACCAGCATCTGTTTTACAGATCTTCACAGATTTTTATGTATACTTGTACACATATATGAAAAATCTGTATCTGTATGTATAATGAAAGATCGATATGTAATAAAAACATAGGTAATTAAAAACCTATATGTATCTATATGAATAAAAACCCCTGTATTTAGAGTTAAGAAGGTCTCTAGTAAATGAAATGTTAAATACTAAAAGGGTTGATCATTAGAGGACTTTGGGAGGAATTTGAACTCATTTTCACTGGAGAAAAATTAAGCCTTCTGCAGATAACAGCTGTCTATGTTAATCTATTGTAGACATTGAACCTCATATAAACTAGAGGAAGGGATTTTCTTGTTTGCTTTAGTAAAAACCCAAACAGTGATCCCCTGATAAGTCCTGCACCAACAGACTGGACTGTATATTCTTGAGCAGCTGCTTCCTTCATTGACAGAAGTTAAAAATTATACAAAGTAGTAGTGTCCTAATAAAACTTCCAACAAAACCCCCTTGAACTAGGGATAACTCTGTAAGGACCTTATTGGCGGGTTGACATCCATCCTGTTATTCATCAGATAAAATGCAAGACTTTTCTTTGCAGCATTATCTGTTGACATTTCTTTATGTGACAGGTGAGTGTTCCTTAAAGCGAGCGTGCAATAAGTGTCCTTGCAGGTGGGCATCCACGGTTTACTCTGGGCACACCCTGTGGAAAGGCAACTCTGACTGATTGATAGCTGTTTTGGGAGGAACGAGCTGATTTTAGGCAAAGCTTCCCAACCACGGCCAATGGGTTTGTGTGCTGTGATTTACTGGTCCAGCTCACAGACACACAGACGAGAGCCTGGCCTCCTACAGCTTCTCCAAGTGGAGGTTCACGATGAAGTCTCCATTCTCTACCCCACTTCCAGTGCTCAGGAGGGATTTTACCTGTGTGGTGGGCTGCAGCCAGTCCCAGAAGCTCTCTGGTTGCTTCATAATGGCTCTCACTTGTAGCCCTGCCCGCACTGGGATGTCTGGCAGGCAGGCAGCCACACACAGCAAAAAAATCACTGGGTTGGGGATGACAGTGAATTAAAATCCTATTTGGTTGCCTTTGCCCAGGCAATGTCCTTATAGCATTGGATTATGTTAGTATCTGAGCATAATGAGCAGTCGTACAGGTTAATGTTCATTATTTTTCCACGGTATGTGGCTTAGTGAAAGATCTTTAAAATAGATTGTGAGAAACCATTGCTCCTCTTGGGCAATTTCAGGAATGTGGGATTGGGTTCCATTAAATCCCTTTCTTGTATAATCCACTTTTCTTTTTAATTTCTAGTGCTGTTATTCCTGCTGCCAAGAGCTTAGTTGTCACACAGGTACCGGAAACCTTTTGCTTGCTCAGAGGGCAGGGCAAATTATTCTTTGGTATTTGCAGAACTAGAGCAACAGCCAAAAATTTAAGAGGTATATTCAGGATGAGAAGATCAAGACAGTGAATAAAGCAAGCAAGCTGTTACATGTAATCACTGAACTCTAGGGGACAGAGCATCAGCTGGGGGCTGTGCAGGCACTACAGGACCAGACTGCGATGTGAAAGTGGTATGAGCAGTGGTAATGCCAGAACTTTCCAGAACAAAAGTCCAAGCTCTGTGTGCTGTGTTCAGCTCCATGCCAGACCCAGAAGAAAGTGCAGATGTCTCGGAGGTGGTGGCCAGGAGGGCACAGGGCTGAGCGTTCTGCTTCTGCCACTGCCCTGCCTGCCTAGGCCCCGCAGTGCCGGGACAAAGGCTGTGCACGCCATGCCAGGCAACTGGAAGTAGGGGACGCTTCCTGTGTAAGAGCAACAAGAAATCTTCAAATTCCTGCGTGCCATTTTTTCCTTTTCCCCAGCGGAGCTGCAGAGTGTGGCTGTGGTCAGGAGCTCAAGGAACTGCGCTCTTGTCAGAGCAGTGAGACACTGTCCATCCATCCCACACTCAGGTGCAGGAAGGTGGATCATCAGTGGAGCATCAGTGGCACCAATGTCACTGCTGTTCAGCCTCCCAGTGGTTAAAAGCAGGGGTGTGGGGGCAAGGCTGGTATTTAGCGCTGCTTCTGGTTGTTCTATTCTTTTACACAATTGCATCGTGCGGCCATTTCACACCCTAAAAATAAACCCAGCTGTTTTTAAAGCTATTCCTTTGTCCCCATGTGTGATCGGTCACCACTGAGGGACAGCTTCTGGCCTTTTGTGAAAGCTCCCTGTGCCTGATGTGCTTGTCAGCTGCTTCTAAGGCCTCTGGGAAGAGCACAGTCTCCTCGCTTACAGCCAGTGCCCTGCAGCTGGAGAGGACAACGTGGCTCAGAGGTGGGACCAGCTAGCACTGGAAGGAAAAGCGATGCCCTGGTTGGTCTCTGGCACCTGCTGGGATTGCCCCTGCCCAGTTTTGCAAGGTCACCTCGGCCTCCTCGCCAGGCTCAGCCGAACAAAGGCAACAAGAAGTCACAGCTGGTAACCAGAACATCAGCCTCTCCCGGCTTGCCTCTTGCCCTCGTGACGCTTGACTGCTGCCGGCTCCCTGGTCCTGCGCCAGTGGCATTCATGGACAGCGGCTGTGGCCAGATTCTTCCTTGGGAGTGGGGAAGGGACAGCACCCACGTTCCTCTGGCCTGGCAATTTGGGCAGCCCAGGCTGGTGTCCCCCTGGGGACATCGCTCAGCACATCTCGGCAGGGCATGACGGCAGCAGAGTTCAAAGGACGACGGTCTGAGCGATGCCCTGCTGCTGTCTGCAGTGCCTTTCTTTCTGGGAAACATCCATCCATCCCACCCACATCACGCCTCCGCTGCCCCCAGGAACTCCTCCTTCCCCCTGCGGGACAGGATTTGGTGTGAAAAGCCCCCGTAACAGCACAGTGACCGCTGCTCTCCTGGTGGCCGCATCCCAGCATCAGCTCCCCAGTCTGGACAAACTCCCCTGGTTCTTTCCCCATGCCTGGCAAACTCGGGGCCTCTCCGCTGCTGGAGACCCATCAGAAACACCAGCTCCTTCCTAAAAAGCACCTCCGTAGAGCTGCCCTCGCTCAGCCCCTCACCACTCCCCTGGCTCCGTCTCGAGACCGGGCAGAGCTGCCAGCACTCCCTTCCTGGCCCAAATGGGACAGGGCAGCGAGAGAGCTCTGCTTCTTCACCCCTGTAATTCAGGAAAGGCGAGCCGCCCTCCACCGCCGCTCTATACCCTTTGATGCATTTTTATGTGGCTTTAGCCTTGTCATTTTTTTTTTCCACATCATTATAGGATAACAGTAAGTGTGTGTTAACATCAGAGCTGCCAAAGACACTTGAAAGGCTTGTTTGTCCCTCCGCAAGGCAAAATCATCTCCCTTCCTGCCATATGCACTTATCACGCCAGAAATTCCTTCTTGCTCGCTCTGGCCAGGAGCACAGTTGCCTTTTTGGTGTTGTTCTTTATTATTTATGTGCTATTTCTGACATTCTGCTGAAAAGGGAGTAGGAAAATTGGCAAAACACACGGAAAGGAGTTGCTTGCTCCATGTGACAACAATATGAGACGAGGCAGGACAAGAGAGGGGTTGAACTTGTAAGTTTTAATAGTTTTAACAGATGTTGGCTGCAAAAGAGGGGTTATTCGTTTGTATGTATCGATGCCTTTTGATGATGAGTTAAGCAAGGGTAGCATCTTGGCACTGCTTTTATACTAACATGCCCTCTAGACAGATTTAATATGCACATAGATAAAGGTCACCAGACTCCTTTAGAAGAAAGCTTTAAAAAATGCCTCAAAATTATCCCTGACTGAATATCACACACTTATTTACATAGTTTCCCAAAGGCTTTAAAGGGAGGCTTCCCACCATCGCTGCTGAAGCATTTTATCTCTGCTGAGATGAAAATGACTGCCAGTAGGGCCAAAGGTTGAAGCAGCCCCTAGAAGATCTCTTTGGCCCTTAAAAATTCTGTGATAACCAATCAGTTGAAAACATTTGTGTGAACTCTTTGATATGGCACAGACCCAGAAATCTTGGGAATTACAACCAAAATCAGTCCAGCTCAATGGGCTAATCGGCTTCTCTAATATCTACCCATCTTGTACGCCGAGCCACGCTTTGCAGGATGTCAGCCTGAACGCCGCTGGCAAAACCAACTGTCTGCTGCCTCGCTTTTGTGAAAAGAGGAGCCTCTGTATAGCTCCGCATGTTAGGAAGCTGATTCTTGCCACTTCTTGCAAAGTTTTCAAGGTTATTGCAAAATGCCAGGCCCCAAGCATGTCAAAACTCCCAGGAGGTCTGAGCCAGGCTGCACCTTCCTGGGAGCCCTGGTGGGAAGCGCAGAGCAGGAACTGGCTGCAGCTCTCGCTGTTTCTTAGGAATGGCAGAGCTTGGCCAAAGCTGTGTTAACAAGCGATGAAATAATGAATTGCTGTCTTCTTGCCTGCCCTTCCTTTTACAGCTGCAAAATCCAAGAATTCGAAAGGAAGTCTCAACACATGTTGATCTGAGACAATGGAAGCTCCCCGCGGCCGCGGGAGCACAGGAAGGCGTTTTTACCCCCTCTGCTGTCCCAGCCCACGGGAGGGGTTAGCTGAGCAGCCCGAGGTGCTCGGGGCTCTTCTCTGATTCTTTAGAATCAAAAAAAAATCTATTTCTCTGTGGCTTTGAATTATTTTGAACTAAAAAATCCACCTTTTTAAATTACCCTCCTCTTTATTTTTTTTTCTCTCTCAGGCTTTTAATTCTTTTGAATCCAAAATTCTCCTTTTCTGCGTGGCTGTTGGAAAGACACTAACTGGTCTCGCATGCGGTTCCGCTGTCACAGCTTTGGATGTGCTCGGTGGCTGCAGAAGAATTAGAAACGAAAGGAAGCACGAGTGCCAACGGGGTTAGAAAATGCTTCTATATTTTTACGATGCTTTTAGAAGGACGAGGAGCCTCAATGCTTCGCAGCTGAAGGGTAAGTTGCTCAGAAGGAAAACGTTTCTTTTTCTGCCAACAGAGCTCTTGGCCTCTTGCAGTGCCTCATGAAATGCATTTCCAGGGGATTTCGCTGCGTGTAACGTCTCTGAACTCTGGGCTGCCTTTTCCTTGCCCCCCTGCTGCTGGGGAGCAATAGGTACTGCACACTGTGCCGCTGCCGCGAGCTTCCCCAGGCCCTTCGTGCCGCTTGTTTTTCCTCCCAAGATTACTTATAATCCAGGTCAGCATTGCTATACAGCTCGCAGTGCAGCCCTACGGTGCTAATTAGGAGGCAGAAAGGATTCATGGCTACAGGAAGAGGTGGCAAGAGCAACACCAGCTCGCGTGGGCAAAGAGAAATGCCTCCAGTGATGACTCAGGGGGAGGTGCGATCGCTTTGGACCATGCTCACGTACACACAGCCTGGGGAGCGGTGGGGAGCAGCACGCAGCCAGGGGAGAGAGGGAAGAGGGGGCAGCATTTCTTTAGCTTCCACCCCAAAAATCCATGCCCGGCCTGGGACTGCAGGACTTGTCTTTGATTAGGAGGAAATTTGGCTGTGCCAGCCTTGGAAGGTGAGGTCTTGCAATACGCTCATTCCATCGGAGGTGGCTGGTGACAGCGGTGACATCCCATCCCATCCCCTTCCCCTTTCGACCCGTGCAGCCCAGGGATGCGGTGGCCATGCCAGCAGCCTCTTTGGGTGGCATTTAGTGTGGGAGGAAGGTGCTCGTGGTGAGCACCGAGTGAGGATGGAAAATACAGGGAGTTGTGGTGGTGACAAAGAGGGGTGAGATAAATGCGATGGCCCACAGGAGGTAAAGGCAGCTTGAGAAGTCATGTTTCTGTGCGAGGGAGGAGGGGAGACAATTCTCTGCTTGTTTATTCATTCATGTTTCTACTGACCTTTGATATATTTAGACTATATTAGATGATACTAGAAATATTTTGTTTCTAATGATGATCTGGGGAGCGGGAGTGCTCTGTATGGTTCTTTACAGCTTCTTCTGGCCGAGGCTTCCTTACACACGTCTGACTCGGGTCACGCTGCACTGTCGTCTGACCGAGGTGTACGCACAGATCCTTTTTGTTCGGTTGTTGTGCTTTGTGTGTTCTTTCGCTAGCAGGCTGCAACCAGCCAGGCGCTGAGGGAAAAACCAACTACACTGAGCACGGAGAGACCTTTCCTCTTTCTGAGCTGACGTGGGAAAGTTCTTCATTTTTCTGACAGCTAAGCCGGAGGAAACAAAACACCATGCCCCTCGTATTTCTAAACAGTTGCCGGAATGGAAAAGAATCGGTCCTGTGGAACAATTAATCTTACAGCCGATGCTTGAAAAATGGTGTTCTCTGCCGTTGGTATTTGGAGAAATAAGCTGGGACACGCTGTAGCCTCTTTGAGTCTTTAACCCTTAGAGAGAGGCGAAAAGCCAGCCCCGCTTTATTGTTTCTTAGAAGGTCCATCGAGGGCACCGGACTGCAATGTAATTCTCTTGCATAAGCCTGATCCCGTTTTCTGTAATAATGAAGTTTAATGATCGCTTTGTCCTAAACCTCGTTCCCTGAGCCAAAGGGAAATTCTTCGAATGACGGAGAGGAAGGAGACAAAGCCAGGGCTCGGCAGCAAGGCTGTGCCAGCATGGTGCTGATGGACAAGAACCGGCTGAGCGGGCTGCACCATGCACGCACATGTGAAAACATTGGTCTCTTACTATATCCCGATTGATTGTGCAGGTTTTTACCACCACAGATCTCTCACTGATGTGTTTCATCAGAGCTATTTTGGCTGAGGACTGAGTGGGAGGCTTAAATGCCTTGCTCCTGGCCTTCCCAGCACAAGGGTGGGCTCTGAAACCCTCGGCGTTTGAGCATCGTGCGGGTCTCACCCCAGCAGAACAGCAGATCTGTGCCTTCTGTGCTTGTCCCCTTCCTGTCCTGCAGCTGCAGCGGGTTCTCGGTGTGGGGGCTTTATTCGGCTCCATACCTGTGCCATGAGTTGTACCCGATGCATGCCTGGGAGCTGCTGCCTGGGGTACTGCATGCCATGAGGCACTGAGGTTCCCGAAGTGTCAGCTCAAACGGGGGCTATGGCTTCGTGCGCTGCATCAGCAGGAGGGATGCACCTTGGCTTGTGTTACGAGAGCTTCTAAGCCAGATATACCAGGGGAAGAACCAGCTGGGCTGCTGAGATCGGTGCGTCTCCCCCCTCTTCCCCTCTCTTATCTCTCCCGTAAGCTTTCTGCTGGATTTCTCACTTCCTCATCTCAGATTCCTGGAAAAGGGAGGGTGGGAACGGAAATTCTCCATTAGAACTTTCTCCACCACTTTACACTTCTACTGTACATATGAAAACGGGCGAACCAGAGAGCTCCTGGTTTTAAGCACTGCCTACAAATCTCTCCTGTTCGATTAGAGCCATCCTGTGCTGCCAGCCGCCACCGCCGACCACCACATCAGCAAGGACTGAACCTGGTCAGAGGAGCTCCTGCTCAGGAAATCAGGTTTTCTGGCCTGGGAGAATCAATATGTTGGATCAGATCCATCTGCTGGCTGCCGTGACAGTTCTGGGAGTCCTGGAGCAAGGTAGGGAGCATCGTATATCCACGTCCAAATACCTGCTGGGTCAATCTACTGTGCCTCCACCAATTTCCTTTCACTTCCATACCGTGCATCTGCTGTCACACTGCCACTTAGCTGCTTTTCAGGTTTTGGTGTAGAACGTGGCATAAAAAGCTCAGCAGGTCCGAGAGGAGGAAGAGCAGGACAGGGAGGGGCACAGAATCTCTTTCAACCATTGTTTCACATGCTGTGACCATTTATTTCAGCATCTGGGTGCCTTATCTGTGGCATCAGCTCCCTCCCTACTCGGCTATTTAGAAGGGGAAAGAAGTAAAGGTCTAGGAAAAAAAGTGGCAGCAACAATGTGTTCCGAACTGCACAACTATTTGTACAGATAATAGATGATATGTTAATCATGTGAGAGAGAAACCAGATACCCACTGGTTGTACATGACTGCATACTCCTTGCTTCACTGTTGCACTGGATGATTCTCTTTTTCTTGTCTGAAATGTGTCTGGGATTTTCAGCCGCCTTCGCTCTCCAGGGCTGCAAGGTCAGGGGGAGGATTTTCCTCTATCAGTACTCTATCTCTAGTCCTCTATCAGGACTTTTTCCTCTATCTCTGACAGTCTTCTGGCCACGAAGCCCACTCAGATGACTGACCCGTGCCACTTTTCTCTCCTTTACTGCAGCCTACTTCTTCCTCCAGGTGATCTATGCCAGGCGGAAGTTTGGTGTTTCTCCTCCAAATATCTCAGGCCCACCTGAATTTGAGAGGATCTTTCGAGCACAGTAAGAAACTCCTTTTATAAGGTGCTTTGTAGACCTCATGTCTGATGGCATTGCCCCTCCCCTGTTCTCGGGATGCCCTGCAGCACTGCAGCAGGTACCCACCTCCCCCGAATCCAGTTAATGGATATAAGAGTCAGTGTCAGGACTTTGTTGGCTCGTAAATCAGAAACACAACAACCACTGCTGACAGAAACCACAGAGGAATTTGTGCAGTAGAGCAAAGTCTCTGGTGCCTGAGCCTTAGGCTGATTTTCACCAAGTAGAGTCAAAGCCTCAGGCAGTTTCACCACTGCTCTGAACCCCTCTTGCTGGGACATACGATGCTTAATTTCTGTGAATAAAGGTAGGACAGGAACTGCAGGGAAAGGTACAAGCCTGGTGGCTTTTATGGAGACACCATCTCTAAGATGCAATAGCCTACAGCATCCAGAAACTGCTAGGGAAACCAAAAAAGGAAGATCTTCCTCCTTTCCCATGTTTATGACTGTCCTCTTTTCCTCTAGGGTGAACTCCTCCGAGTATTTTCCCATTTTTGTGGCACTTCTGTGGCAGGCTGGACTCTTCTTCCATCAAGGTGAGAATAGCCTGTTACCTGCTTGGATGCTGGTCAGCTGTGCTGGCTCAGTCCTCACTGAGTTGCTCACTTTCTGAACAATTAATTAGGCAGTAATTCTGTCTCTGCTGGGAGTGTGGAGCCAGAGGACACACGGCCTCTATTCCTCCCCTTTGGGCTATCTGCTTGGCCCGAAGTGGCTCTAAAAAGCCTTTGGAGATGGTCACCATGGTCTCTCTCACCTGCAGGTCTGGCTGCAGCCTTGGGTCTGCTCTATCTCTACTCCCGCTACTGCTACTTTATGGGATACAGGGCATCGTCCTCGGAAAGGTAAACACCTCCCGCCAGCCTCCTGCAAGCAGTGACCCCCAGGGAACACAGCGTGCTTTGGGAAAGCGAGAGAGCTCAGCACTCCCCAGGGCTGCTTCAGGGTCAGCCCTGCCACAGCCCTGGGCACAGCGTGGACACAGGAATGGGGCTGGCACCAGACATGGGTGCGGGGCGAGGCTGGGGCTGCCTGAACCCCTGTGGGTGGATGTGCTGGCACGCTCCCTCCAGGCAGGAGCAGGGGCAGGGGGCAGCTGGGCTGCCTTTCCAAAGCCCCCTCCAGGAATAGGGCCGATCCCATGCGAGGGCAGTGATGCTCAGTCTCTCCTTCCTCCCAGGCTCACCCCCATCTACTTTAGCACTGGGGTTCTCTGGATCCTTGTGGCGGCATCGGCCCTGGGCCTCCTGCATTTCTTCCTCTCTCACTACACGGGGCTGAACGTCCTCCAGCTGCTGGCAGCGTGACGCCCCGTCCCTCATCCGTGTCCTCGCCTCCGTGTCCCGCTGCCTCGCACTTGTGGTAGCGGATGGCTTGCACCGAGTACAGCCCTCATTGGCAAATCCACCCTCACCTGAGCTTTAAACACCTCCCTCCTTGCTGCCGCGTGCTGGCAGGAACCACAGATCTATTCCAGAGGTATTCTTCCCCATGTGCTCTTTGTGCCAAGCGCTCCGTATCTGGCAACTCTGTCATGACTGATGCTGAAACAACAACGCCCTGAAAAAAGGAGAATTTTAGGTAAACAGGACACAGAAAAGTGAGCTCATCTCAGCCCCAGCTTCCCAGCCAGGACAGACGCCAAGGCATTCCCATTCTCCTTGCGTGTACGTCCAGCCCAGGCATCGCTGTGAGGTCAGTGCCAGCTTTCCGGGGCCCACACCTAGGAAAGGCATTTGTCTGGAGCCACCTGTGGGCTGGGACAGGGCGAGGGGCGAGAGATAAAGAGGAGCAGCCGTAAACATAACAATGGCTGTGCTATGTGATGGTCTGCTCCAAGCAGCTTGCAAGGCAGCAGAGCCAGAGGGAGAAGGAGTGGACTCACAACCACTGCTGCACATGTAACTTTGGATACTGCTGAGCAACAACGTGCGCGGGAGCTACTGCCAATAAAAAGGTGCTGAGCTTGCTGTGCTGTGCTCCTTGTGGGACGGTGTGTGGCACAGGACAAAACTTGTGTGTTTTGAGCTCGAGGCTACTGCCTCAGTTTCGCTGCAGGACGGGTGCCAGTAGTGAGAAGACAATTTTCAGTGGTGCAGAGCCCCTGAGCTTGGGTCTGAGGCATACTCAGCCCTGCTGAGTGCTTTGGCCGGTGCTGGGGTCTCTCTGGGCTGAGCCCCCTGTGATGGGAAGGGCTGGGTTTTCACAAGAGCTCAGCGTTGGAAGCACTGAGCCTTTTGCCTCTCAGTCCCCTGTGTTAGCAGCACAGCTTAGAAAACACCAGAAGTGCTCTGAGCCCTCGTCACAGGGGGAATTCTTATCAAAGCCAGGGAACAAAAGCAACTCCGTTAGTGTGCTGCCAGCTTAACCAGGTTTTAAAGGCTACCACCCTCCCCTCCCTCCCCTAATGACAGACATATCTTACACTGTAAGAACATTAGGCCTTTTATTTTATTTATTTATTTTTTCTGGAAGGAATGAACTTTTCACATTGCTTCATTTCCTTCCCTGCACTTTAATTGGCTTGTCCAGCAAAGCTCCCAGTCCGTTTCCCTTTCAGGCTCTCCTGCCTTGGATCAGTGCACACGCTGCACGGGAAGGCTTAAATTTAAACAGAAATAACCATACAGCACTCATCTGTGCAGAGTTTTCAGCACAGCGGGGCCCCATCCTCACAGGAGCCCGGTCTGTCAGCAATGTAAAAAGACAGAATAACTTTTTCTAGCAGCATTGACAAAACCCTTTGTCAAAAGGGTTTTTGACAAAAGCTGCGCTCTGGGCATTGGGTTCCTGCCTCCCCTCAAACCCCATCCGTGCGGGCCCAAGTTACTTCACACACCACCCCACAACCCATTTCCCAACTCCCCATCACGGCTGGCCTGGGTAAATATTTAACCCTGCCACAGAAAAGCTGCCCAGGGCATCGTCCCTTGGAAACAACCGTCAGGGGGGTGCTGCAGGTGCCGCCCTCCCTGCCCAGGGGTTCTGCCACGGCTCAGCTCGTTCAGACCAGGGAATGGGGGAATGGTATGCTCCAACAACCCGGAGGCCTGGCCTCGAGTTGGGGTTCCCCTGACTGCCCGGGGGTCCCCCGGAGGAGCCGAGGCCGGGCTGGGGGCTCCGAGGCTCGGCCTGACGCGGGGCCGCTGGGGCGGGCGGCGGGCACCAGAGGGCGCCGGTGCCACGCGGGGCCGGGGCCGGGCCTGGGCCTGGTGTTAGGGGTAGTGGGGGGGGCCCGCAAGCCTCGCTGAAATCTCCACACATCTTATTAACGACCAAAGAGCCCCCTGAAAGTGTTTCACAGATTTCTGGACTCCCTTCTGTTCCGCCCTGCTGCCAAGCCCGGCCTGAGGCACTCGGAAGCGAATCTGTTCGCGCACAGCCGCAGCCTCTGAGGCTAAGCGGCCAGCACAGCAAAGGAAACCTGGAGAAGGAGCGAGATCTTTTCTGTCTTGTAACCAGGCCTCCCTCCCGGTGGGCCTTGTCGCCCCTGGGAGGTGGAAGCGCACAGATCTGCCCCATTGAAAGCCTCTGCCACCTGCTGCAGGGATCTCCGTGCATATACACGCAGGGATTCCTGCACGTGTGTGGGAACCGAGGCTCCTGTAAGGCTTTTGTACTGTAGTAAAGAAGTTTGCAGCATATTATCTCGAAAACTTAAAGGGCATGCACGTGTACTTCCCTCCCCTTTGTGTGATGGCCTGTGCAGGGTACGTGCACAGACAGGTCTGGTGTGCGGGTTCTCACACAACGCCCGGCACCCAAAATGCTGTGCCTGGGACCAGGGGAGGAAACGCAGAGGAGCAGGAGGAAGAGAGACATGCTAAGGGCTTGCTGGGCCTCAAAGAGCAGCCCCTTGGCTTCCTGCAGCAAGCAGCACTAACTTTTTTCAGGGGGTGTTTGGGAGAGAAAGAGGCTGGGGAAGGAGGGTGCAGCTGGTGGCCCTGGCTTTGTGGCGCTGGCATGTCACCCAGGTTTCCATAGCATCAGCATCCATAACACGGGGCCGAGGGGAGGGAGAGAAGTAGGTCAGACTGGGCTAACAATACCCAGACGGGTCCATATCCACAGCTCGGGCTGACCCAGGAGAGGGGGTGAAGCAGAGGAGAAAAGGAGAGGGAAAACAACAACAAAAAAAACGAAAACACAAAGCGTCCCTAGTTAGAACAGCGCGTTTCTTTCCTTCAGGGAGAAAAAATAAATAAATAAAAAGGAAAACCTTTTAAAGCCACCTTTGTGTATCAGTACTGAGAAACCGAGACTAGCACCCACCTCCTGCCCATCTGACAACAGACTACAAGGGAATTCAAATGCTAATTTGGAGCCAGACTGCTCAATGGGTCTTTATTTCCGCAGCAGCTCCAGCATCAGAGCTCCCAGGAGCCAGGCTGCTGAAGCAGGGAGGAAGCTCATCTCCAGACCAGTCCTGAAAGAAGTTTTCCTTCCCCTTCTCCTTTCCTGATTTTGTTATCGACTTCTCTTAGTTTTACTTGTTTACACTCAAGGGCAAGGAAAAGGAAAAGAAGTCACACTGGAGTTGTGCAACAAGAATAACCGCTGTAGTGACCCATTTTATGTGCTGAATCTGCAGAGGCTGCACTATCAACATAACAGCATTTTGGTGTTTGCCTGTATGCAGAGTAATCATTTTGAATTATGTATCGATCAATGCCAAAAATGCAGAGAATGCTCTGGTTCAAGAGCAAGAAGCAGAACCCTGCTGGTCGGAGCAAACACACAGGCAGAGATATTTGCTGGGTGTGTAATGGCAAGATCAGAGGAAGGCCTGCCTTGCTCGAGGAAACTGGGGGGTGTACGTGCATGCAAGAGCAATGGTACATGGCCAGGAAAATCCACATGTAAAAGTTAAAATTTGCCTTGTCTTCAGCAGCTTTATACATCCCAGTAATTACCACTTGTAAGACAGCACTGAGAATTCCTATTTCTCCTGGTGAGGACAGAGCCATAGTATACACAAGTTAGATGGGGCTTAATGCACCCTTTTGTGAGTGCTCTCCCTCTGAAGGAAAACTTGGACGTTTTCTGCAGAGGTGTAGGGAAGAGCACGACCCATTTCAGCCTCCACCATCACTGTGTCCTACTGTGTGTCCAGGGATTTCCAGGATTTAAAACTAGCAATAAAAGTTAGGTCAGAAGAGCGAAAGTAGGGTCAGCTCTTAGGAAGACTCACGGAGCTCTCCCGGGAGAATAGGAGAGGATCTGTGCCAGCAGCACGTGTGGCCTGAGTACCAGCTGCGTGGCTTAGGCATTGCACCACTTGACAGGAGAAAGCTGGGTGACCCCCAGCAGCTAGGGCAAGGTTACCTGCAAGGTGTAGGAGTCAGGGATCATCATGTCAGCAAATGTGAAAACGATGAGCTCCTGCAGTCACTGCTCCTGGGCTAAAACTGGCTCAATTTAATGACTCCGAGTGGCTAGATCTAGGCCTGAGCTCACAGACTGCAGTGAGTTTCTGATGGCTCCTCTGTCACGGCAGCTGGCAGCCCTGCCTGCTTTGGAAGCTGCCAGGGTACTGGGGCCTCGTGGGTCCTGGTGTTCCTGGGAATAAAGAGCTCAGGCACTGTCTGCATGCTGGAACTGCAGTGTGCTATCTGTCCTGACACAGATAACACAGCACTCTCTCCCAAGACTAGACTCAGTGACCCCCACAGTTTTACAGTTTTACAGCTCATCCTCCTTCTGGGAGGGAATGAGGAAATGCAGGCCAGGCTTGTTGCAAGGGATGCAAATGGACACTTGCCCACCTCCCTCCTGGCGGGGCGCAACGCTGAAGTGCCAAAGAGCTGCAAATGTTTTGCCTGAGCCCAGAAGGAACCTTCTCAGAGATCAGCCTTATTAGCTCACTCAGCACTGCACGGCCAGATGGCTTTGGGATCAGAGCTGACTCATGCCCACCTCACTCAGAGGCAGGCAAAACACGCAGGTGGCTGAGGTGTGCTGGTAGAAGACACCTTCTGCTCTAAGTGCATTCACAGCAAGGTAGCAGAAAGCGAGTAGTATTCTGCCAACTGCCTTAGGTGCGGTGGTACGGGCCTGAGCAGAAAAGCATCAGACGTGAACATTCAACTGAGCCACGAGGGGATGTGATCACAGAAGGAGCAGAGCAGAGGCAATTCTTCCATTCCTGCAGTGACAAAGGATACTGAATGTAAGCTGTGCATAAGCTGGTAGTATAAAGGGGTGGGTGACGGATTCAAAAAGTACAGCAGTGGTCTCAGAGAGGAGGGACGTCGATATCTGCTTCAGCCTCTCAGATTGTATTTGAGACAGGCTTGGCTTCTTAGTAAAATAGATGAGGAAAACTAGGAAACCTCTGTGGTAGACCACTGACCACCGTTTCCAAGGTAAGGACAGAAAAGGTGAAAAGGAAGAAAGTAGAGGTGAAGTGTAACTCAAAAGCCTCTTAATTTGCCCAAAGTAAAGGGCTGGATTAGCAAAGCTGTGAATTGGCAGAATGAGCAGGTCACAAATGTAGCTGTGTTATCTAATATGGTAGAACACACAGCATGCATTTTTAATAGCATTGTTTAGCTTGTATTTGTCACAGCTGGAGGTTGCCATAGGTAGCAACAGAAAGATTAATAATTGAATTACATTTGAATTCTAGGGCTTGACTAGGCCACATAATACAGAGAAACCTACTAAGTTTTAATAGCATGAGACTTCCATGCATTCCCCATTTCAGACCTCAGGTGACAAGGCAAGTCAGCTGCTAGCAGTATCTGTCGAGAGATAATTAGGTTTGCAGATTAACCATTAGATCCTGAATTATACATGCTTATATTCAAATGTAAGGAACATGCAACACATCTAGACAGCTGAGCTGCAGCCAACAGCCGAAGCTGAGACGTGAAGGATGAAGCTTATGATGGAAGCAGAAGAACAAATGGAAAACATCTAGATAGGAAAGAAAGGTATGGAGCATAAAGCAGTTGTACCAGGATGATGGATAATGACTTCTGCCATCATTTCAGAGCAGGTGTTTAAACTCTCATCTCTGTTCTTTTTTTCCCCTGAAATGCCAGATGCTGATCCATAATAGAATTATTGGCAATTACTTTTTGCTTTGCAATAGTATCTCTAAAGCCTAGTCAGAGATTAGCATCCGATCACTTCCAGAAATGCAGTGTGTCTCCGTGTGTTTAGATGCCTATAAACCACATGAACCACAGCTGTAGATTTTCTCCATCACTTTTGTGCCCAGGAAAGCATCTGAAGAAAGCCAACAGAAAACAATTTATGACTAGTACCAAACAGAAATGTCTGGAGCAGGTAGCATGCTTCAAGAAAGAGTTTTACTTTGGTCCTTCAGTTTAGTTTAACACTCAGTGTGTCTACTTGGCCGCTTGTATCTCTCTGCAGGTTGGACCAGAGCTCACACAGTCCTGGTGTGGGTCGCAAACTCCGTTCTCCATGAACTTCTCTGGAGATGTTGCACAGGGGCTGTGTGATTTTCACGCAGATCATTCTCCAGTAGTTTTCTACCCAAGAGGCCACCTCTTTGCCCATTTTCTACCAGATGGACTACAGAACCCAGCATGCTGAGCTTGGCTTGGATTATGGCCCTCCCCATGCTGATTTGTACACAGCTATATTTATCTTCTGGGAACGTAACCGGGAAAATGAGAACAGCTCCTCTCCCCAGCAGTCAGGGCTGCAGGTATGCCTCCTGCCTTTGCAGGAACAGGCCAGTGAAATTCTGGAGTAGAACAAAGCCACTTTAGCAGAAAACAATTACACGAAGCTGAAGCTTGAGTTGCAGGCAGACATGCTGACAGATGTGCCACAGTTAGCTGTTATAGTTGGAGAAGGTGCAGGTGTCAATCTGGCACCATAAAACAAACAAACAAACAAACCCCACCCAGGTAAACAGATGATGATGGAGAACTAGAAGAGATTGTGGAAGCAAGACCTGGAAGTTTGCATTCGTAAAATACATACATACATAATTATTTCCTTGCTTCCAGAAATCTAAGAATATCCTGCATCAAATGTTTCTAGCAAGATTTTGGTCCCCTACCAATGTTTTGCAAGAGCTCAGTATTATGGGACTACCTTTACTTACAAAAGCATTTACCAGATATAGCCTCTCAGGAAAGGGGCTGCTGCTGTTAAGAATAACTTCACTTGAACTGGTAATTGTTTTCATCCTTCAAACACCACATATACATTGTCTAATTATAACTCTTCTGATAACTGTTTAGCTCTTTGCTCGCCTGTCTGTATGTTCTGCTGTTCACAGTTGCATTCTTCTCCTAGAAGTGGCTGTATCCAACATCCTGTTGTATGCGTCAGCTTCCAAGGCAGGCAAGTATTTTGCCTGTGTTTAATACAGATTACGTAGTTACAAGAAAGTCATATGACATTTCTAACACTGGAAGAGTATGTGTGCAGCAGAACTCCTTCCCAGTGTAGACACAGGAAAATGTCCATTTCCTAGGAGACCTCCAAGCAGAAAATTCAGAATGCTGTTTGACTTAAATAAATAAAAGGTTGAGAAAGTATTGGGCAAACAAGGCTTTATTTATCACTGAAAATTAGAGTGCAAGAAATCAGGCAGCACTGCTCACTTCAAAGTTATGAAGTCACGTGGAACATGATGTGTAAACAACAGAGATCCAGTTTTCCTTCATTATTCTAATGCAGTAATGGAGACAAAAAAGACCAGAGCAATAGAATAACACTTAGTAAGTGTACCCCACTCTATGGTTATTAATATTCATTAAAGGAAGACAAAAATTAACTCAGAAATGCAAATGATTCAACAGGGATTAGGAAAGGGATTCACTTTATATTAACCACTCAGTGAAAAGCAAAGTTGTAAAGAGCTGCCACACCTCCACAGTGCTAAGGTCAACACCTATTTGTTCAATCATGCTGGCTGCTTTGCAGCTATTTAGCTCCAAGTTGTTTTAGCCAAGCATTCTTTGTAACAATACTTTGCAGAAGGAATTGGTCTGGTTAGGTGTAAGGCAAATGGACTGCAGGGGTCTGAGGGTATGTGAGAGAGCCCCCATTTGTATCTCTCTGTCAGGGCGTGTGGAATTTGTATCCCTGTCAGGGTGTGTGGAGTTGTCAGGTCTGAGATCCAGAAATAAACCTGCCTGCATTTAAACATAAACAGCCCAACAGCCACTCTGGAAGCACGGCGCGGACAGCTCGGCCTTGGCAGACTTTCCGCCTGCGCCGTTCCCATCACCACCGTTGGCATTTCCACGCAAGGGCTTGCCAAAAACCGGCCTCTTCGCGGCCTTCCCTCACACCAGGCCCCGGCCTTCCGGGCCCAGGCCGACGCCATCCCGGCGCCGTGCCTCTGCCCCCCGGGAGAGCCGCGCCTCGCTCCCTCCCCGCCGCCTCAGGGGCTGCCGGCGGGCCGGGACTCCGCGGCCAGCCCCCGGTTCCCCGCTCGCCGTCTCCCCCCCGTCTCGGCGGGAGGCGGAGCCCAGCACTGTGAGGGCGCCGCCCGCAGCGAGCGAGCGAGGAGTCAGGCCGGGCCGGGAGGTGTTTTGTGTTTGTGTGAGGGACAAAGCCGCCGCCATCTTTGTGCTCGTGCGGACAACGAGGCGGAGCGGGCCCGCGGGGGCCCTCTGAGCGCCGTGAGGCGGGGCACGAAGCGCACAGGGCCGGTAACCCTCACCGCCGCCACCGCGGCGGCCATTACAGGGCTGCCCCCCCCTCCTCTCACCTCCCCCCCCCCCCCCCCCCCCCGGTCCGCCATTTTGTCGCCCCCCCCAGCAGGCGGCCGGCCCTGAGTGGCCGCTTTCATTTGTCACTCCGCCATTGGCTGGCGGGCGGCGGAGGGGATGGGTCCGCGCGGCGCGTGACGTCAGGACGCTGCGCAGCGCGGCCGGCGGCTATTTAAGGGCGGTGCGCGGCGCTGCGCAGGAGCAGCCAGCAGGCGGGTCGGGCCCGGGCAGGCCGGCGGCGGCTGCATCGCGCCTCATCCCCGCGGAAGCGGAGCGGTTACAGGGCGGCAGGCCCCAGTCCCACACCGTCCGCGGCGGCTTTTCGGCGACCGCTGATTTTTTTTTTTTTTTTTTCCGAAGCGGCTTTCGTATTTTTTTTTTTTATTATTATTATTTTTTTTGTTTCGGGCCTTAGTGGGAAGGCGCGGCCGAGATGGATCCCTGTCACACTGAGGAGACCGAGGGCGAGATCCCCGGGCTGGGTAAGCGGCGGGGGGGGAGGGCGGTGAGGAGGAAGAAGAGGATGAGGAAGGGGAAGGGAAGGGGAAGGCAGGCGGTGTGGAGGAGGGGGAGGGGCGGCCGTGCGGTTGGGGGAGGGGCGGCGGGGCCCGCCCGATCCGGGGTTGCGGCGCCCCCGCGTTGGCGCCTGCTGGCGGCGGGGGGCGGCAGGGCGCGGGCGGGCCCGGCGTGCGCGCGCCACTCCCCGTCCACCCCCCCCCCCTTGATTTATCCCCCCCCCCCCCCCCCCCCCCCCGGCCGCGTGGCGGAGCGGGAGGGAGCAGCCACCGAGGGGGGATTGAGGATTTAAAGGGGGGAGAATCGGGTTTGGAATTGCCCCCCCCAGTGGATCCCGCCCGCGATCGTGTTCGTGGAAAAAGGGGGGGTTGTGGGGGGTGTGTTGGGGGGGGGGGTTCCGTTGGTTCCCGGGGGGTTCCGTAAGGAAAATGCCGTTAAACTGCAGTTTGTTCCAGGTGTAACGCTCGCGACTGCAGTGCCGCCCGTTGTGTAGGGTAAAAGGGTTGAAAGCGGCTGCTGGTAAAGCAGAAGTTGAAAGTAAGGCTGCTGGACGCCATAACAGTCTCGTCTTAAAATGGTGAACTATGCCAGTTATTGCAAAACAACCCTGCCCCAGCGCCTGCTATCTATATTTACTGGGTTGTCGGCGCTTGATAACCGGTTAACTCTTCTGTGCTTGAAGCCAGTTACGAGCCTGCGTTAGTTTAAAATCTTTATTAAGCAGCAGAGAACGTACTCGAAATACATTATCAAAACATCCCATGCACGTTCCTTTAAGCTATACATTAAATTCTATCAAACCGCACAGTCCAGACAAGCAAAAAGCAATACATGATTTATATGTTAAAAAAAAAACTCATTTTTATATAGGATAATTCATCATCTAGTTTAAATTGTCTCAGGACACTGGCTGAGCTGTTGAACGTTGAGCAGTTGATGTTCTTCTCAATTCTCTTCTTCTTTAAGAAGTCAGGAAGGATTTGACCTGTGAAAACAAAGCCTGTATTACATTTGACGCATTTTAAAAAAGAAACAACAAAAACCCTATTAGAGTTTTCCCTTTCGTAGGAACAAAGGACTTGGTACTGTACAGTCTCCAGTGTTGTTCTGCCTGTACATATTCATGATGTGAAATGCACTTCAGTATTGTTGTTACTAGGTAGAATTAAGTAACCTAAATAATTTATTAGCAAGATGGGATGTACTTAAAGGCAGCTTTTGGAATGCTTTACAGCATACTGTTTTGTTAAAGAAAATGGATTTGCCTTTAAGTAGCTTTTCCCTAGAAAGAAATTGCTACCAGATCTTCGGCTTAATTTCCAGTTTCAGCACAGTGCTGTGCCCTTTAAGCTCCCACCCGAAGCTGAAAGTAGAGCTGGCTTCTGATACGCTGGGTGAAGGGGTTTTAGTGGAGACAACAGTGGTGGCCTTTCAGTGAAACAAAGTTAAAGGGAAGATAATACCTGTGGGTGGCAGCTCAAAACTCTGAGCTGCTGTTTGCTCATTTCCATGAAAATAAAACTTCACTGCAAATATTCCCATAGTACCCTGGCTGAACGCCGTACCCCCACCCGCATTACTTGGGAGAACTTCTTCATGTGACTTTTTTCGCTGTGGGCTAGGCATACAACAGAAGGATTTATTTGGGGAATTTACCACCCCAAGTTTCATCTTCCCGCAGAATTGGCAAACACCATTTTGTCTCATGACCTATCACCGTTTCCTCTAATGGCCGTCCTTCCCTACTTACGAGTTTCACTTCATGCGTCTAGAACTACGTAAGATCTCGGCGTTTGTCGGATGTCCAGGAAGAGCCTAGATCCTTAGAACGTGTAGGAACATAAATAGCTCTAAGCTGACTAGGATTTTTGTAAAGACAACATGGCTGACATGAATTGGACAGTATTATTGTGTAAACTATTTAATGAGTCGCGTGGCAGTGCAGGCTTGGCAGAGAGCAGTCTGACTCCAGTGCAGCTACTGTGCACTGCTTTCCCCTGACAACTGCCCCTCTTGAAAAATACTACTTACTGTGACCTGCTTCAAGCTTGAGAATAATATTGTGGGGTTAAATTGTTTTGGAAAGGAAAGAGCCTCTCCTGCACCCGGGTGGTGGAGACTGACTGTACTAGCCCTAAACTACTACTGCACGACTCCTGAATTTGCAGTTTGGTAGCTGAATTTTAAGAGCTTAGTAAATTAGAGCTATTGCTGCAGAAGAAAATGCAAGGAAACATTTTTACTTACCTCGTCGATTAGGTACTCCTGTTTAATCTTATCGTTCTTAAAGTCTTCATTAACATCCAAAACAAGAACGGGGATCTCTTTAAGGTTCTCAAAATCAACTCTGTTATGAGAGAGCAAAATTGTTATACACACAGTCCTTAATTCTATTTTTACTAGCATGATCTAACTGCATTGAGATATCTTAGGGGTGCAGCGCTACTCAGATTATCCCATGCACCTGAGATGCTGATGACTTATCCTCCTTTAACCAGTATTTCCTGGAAAATGCTTCCTACCATATGTCCCCCCTTGTCCCCATTAGCCACTAATCCATGATCTAAGATGAAGTTCTATAGCACTCTTTGATGGGGATGACATCTTTTAACAGGTTACAAGAAAGGTATTTAAAATGGCTGCAGGATAAAGACAGTTTTGGCCACAGGCTAGGTGCAGAACAGAGCAGTAGTCATGCAACAAGATGCTTTTCATTTCTAGTTCTCCTAAACCACTCCATATTTCCTCTTCCTATGTCTGAAAAGCATTTCTGAAGTCCAGTAAGCGTGCTGAACTGCATTCTGACATGCTGTTTTGCAGACCAAGTGTTCCTATTAAAAATACAGGAAATGTTTGCTCATGAGTTTGGAATGAGTACACAATGTAAATGTTCCCAGAATGCCACAATACTGCAGTGCATTTGTCTCCCGAGCATTTGGGTCATCCTACATGAAATTTATACTTCGGAAAGCAGATGTGACTGATGTTCAATTTAACATACTTTTTCCTGGAATTGTTTTGAATCTGTTAGTACTCCAGCTGGAAGGAGCTTATTTCAGCTGAAAAGGCGTGCTTGCCTATCAAGAACATCCTGAACGCTTCAACGATGTTCTTCTGTTGTGTATGCTAATGTCAAGTGGTGCAGTCAGAAATAAATGTTTAACCTACTGCATTCCGTTCGGTAAAGTATTTCAGGCTCTTGGAAGGGAGAATATGAAGTTTGCATTCAAATCTAGAAGATCCTTATGTGAGTCAATAGGAAAGTGAGGAGGGAGGTATGCAGAGATCTTAGTCATGGACTGGAGGTTTTTTGTATAATACTATCAAAAGCCTGTCTCCTGACAGCTGAAACAAAATCACACTGCTTTAAAGGTAGCTAGGACATTGCCTTCCCTTGCACTGGAACTGGAAGCTGGTAGGTAACTTAAGTGGTTACCCACTGAATCCAGTCTCAACTCTGCAAGATTCCTGTGTACTTTGTTACCAAGTTAAAATCCTTGCTGAAGAAAAATTAAATCTATGTAGCCATTCCGTTGAAGGTAATGCTACATGTAGGTAGGTCCTTCATTACCTGAGTAAGGCTAAACTTAAATCTGTTTTACCCCACTCAACTTTAGCATGAGGTAGAAAAGAGCCTCGCCTGTAAGCTGAAACTTGAATAAGCCACTAGTTTTTGATTTTAGTGTTTTGCTGCTTTTATGGTAAGAGATCAAAGCTATTTTGATGGTATAGGGAAAATGGGTTCATACCTCAGAGTTCTTTCATAAAGCCACGTTTCATGTTTATAGTGGAGGTTTTCCAAATACTCGAGCTCAATTCCTTGTTCCTCTTCTCTTCCCCTCTTCTGCAGCCTTTCCATGCATTTCTGAAAAAAGGCAAGCCTGGACATTATTAATGTGTTAAAAGGCTAAATGATCAAGTGTTCCTTAAATCAGAAGAATTAACATAAAACAGATAAAAAAGATGGCAATTAGTACATGTTTAATTATGCAGGAGGGTATCTACAGGTTATTACTTAACTAGAGAACATTTTTTGTTGGGTGACTTGCTTTGGATACCTGAATAAGAGGATGTTCAGTGTGCCAGTATTAAGCAGAGAACTGACAGTTCTTATGATGAAACCTTTTAAGTGCCAAAAGCATTAGACAGGGAGCACTTAAATCCTTGGCTAAGAAAATCCGTTCTTCCTAAAAGATTATCCTTCCCATATTCTGTAGATTTGAAGTGAAGCTTTATGCAGAAGGTCATTCACCTTTCTGAGTGGTAGATGTTAGTTAAGTACAGCGTTTGCTGGCATCAGAATAGCAGCTCAGAAAGGAGGGTGTTGAGTTGGATCTCTGAACCCAACATGAAGTTACTGTAAGCTTCCTGTAACTTCTGGAGAACAAAATGCTAGTGTAGCATTAGTCACTGCAGTATGTCATGGATATACTTGGGTATACCTGAGGTGTGGTTCTGAGGTAGATGATGCCATCCAGTTCGATATCAGGTTCATACTGATTCAAAAGCCATGTGTGCCAGTCCTGATAGATAGTCCACTCTGTTTCGTTGATGTTTCCAGATTCAAACAGGTTAGAAGCAAACACATATCTGCAAGGAAAGCATTAAGTGTCATGCTAGGAATGAAAATTGAACTACTTAAACTGGTTGGGTTGTGAGAGTAATTACCTGTCGCTGTACACAGATCTCTCAAAAAATTGCACTGGATGTTCTGCTTCGTGTAATTTGGCTGAGATGGGTTTTAATTGTGCCCTTACTCGGCTCAAGCAAGCGTAAGTCTGAAAAGTGTAGGCCCATCTTGTGGGTTTATCATACAGCATTTTAAGTAGATTTCCTCCATTCTTTTGAGATGTTGAAAGCTCCTAGGGGTACAAGAGAGAAGACTTAATAACCAGTATATTTTGGGGACAAGGCTTAATACCCGCTATATTTGCAGGTTTTTATTCCCTTTTCTTAATCCAGAATTGTGGTAGGTGATCCTTTCTAAAAAGGAAGTGTGGCCTAGGCACAGAAACAATATTTTTCTAAACTGAAAAGCTGCCTTTGGCAGTTTTTTTAGAATAGGTCTATCACTGGCTTTGAGAATGATTCCTGTGGAGTGGGGGATGACTATTTGGCAGATGCATTGAATAGCATCTTGCAAGTGGCTGTGATGGTTTGAGTGTCTGATCAGGTGAATCTTGACCTGTTCTTTGGCCAGTCACTTGAGTTTCTTAGGTGCACATCTCTCGCTTCTCAAGTGCTGAGCACCTACCTCATACTCATCTTCAGCTGTCTGAATGTTGCACCACTTGGCAATAGGTTCAGGGATTATCTCCCACTCATCGCTGTGCTTCTCAAGCAGCCTGACAAACGTAGACTTCCCCGCAGCTGCAAAAGATTAGTGAAGTTTACTCAGGCTGTGGATGAGAGGGGTCTTTCTGACCGACCCTCAGCGGCAGTTGTGAGGTGTAAGAGGCTGCGGGCTGCCTTTAGGCAGTGTGGAGGTGCCGAGCTGCGTGCTCGCAGCTTGGAAGCCGCTCGGAGCGGGGCAAGACGTAGCGAAATGGATTAGATTTCCGAGAAAACGGCGCTAATCTGTGGCACCAGGCGGCGGGGCCGTGACAGGACCTCCGGAGCCGCCATTTTAGGAGCAGGCTGCCCGCGGGGCGGGGCTGGCGCCGCATTGTTGGCGGGCCGCGGGAGAGCGGGGAGGCTGCGCGCATGCGCGGCGCGGGGGCCAGCTGAGGGGCGTTGGGGGGGAGGCGGCCGCCGCGCGTGCGCGGAGCGCGCTCCCTGTGGAGCCGCGGGCGGGACGGGCGCGTGCACGCGGGGGGGGCTCTGAGGCGAGCGGGAGCGCGCGGCCGGTCCCGTCAGCGGCCGCCGGGGTGCGCGGGAGGAAGGGCCCGGGGGCGGGCTGGCTCCGTACCCGCTGCCCAGTCCCCGTCGGTTGGCCGCCAGCGGGGACTCCGTGTCCCTGCTGTAATGGCCACCGGTCTGTCCTCGGGCAGGGAGGCTGCTGGGGACGGCGGAGACCTCCCCCCGCCGTGGTGCCTGTTTCTGAATGTCCTGAGGGAAGCAGGGACGCAGCCAGGTGGCAGCGGGTGGCCACGCATTGGGGTTGGTGCCTTTGTCAGGGCACAGCCGCCATCCTGTGGTGTCAGTGGGGCTGGAGGAGGATTTCCCCTTCTCCCCCTTAATATCATCCCCTCAGAGCTCCCCTGTCCAGAGGCCCACATCCCATCCCCCTCCGCCGCCTCGCTCACCGATGTTCCCCTCGATGGAAATCTTCTTGAGGCGCTTCTGGAAGCTGGAGTCGAGGGAGCCGTTGGGGCCGCAGCAGCGCCGCTTGGCAGGGGTGGGCATGGCGGAGCGCTGAGGGCAGCTGGCTGCTCCTGCCGGCTTTAAGTCTCCCGCCAAGCGGTGGGCGGGAGGGGAGGGCTGCCTCCTGCTGCCTCCCGCGCAGCCTCTGCCCGCTCCCCCCGCTCCTGCCTCCGCCCAGCCCCTGCTGCTGGGCTTTTTTGAAATCGGGCTTGAGCGAGGGAAATTTAAGAGTGGCTTCCCTCAGGAAGTTACTGCTTGACTTGCTGGGCTGATTTGCATCAACTTCAGTGAGTTCCCCATACTGCTTGTGTTCCAGACCTCCACTCAGAGCATTTTGTTTCTAAAAACCCTCCTACTTTTTGCAGTCTGAATTGTGATCCGATAAATGTTTTACGTAGTTACGGAAATAGGAGGCAATGCAGATTTGGTCAGTGAAGCATCTCAACCCAAAGCTGTATGTTAATTTTGTTATTGACTAGAAAGGAAGCATGCATGAATGAAATACACGGGTGCTCCTGGGAACAGCCCTGCTCCAATTCCAGCAGCAGCATTAGCATGCCTGGGGCTTCAGTGTGCTTTACCTCCTGGCATGGGCACTGTTACCTCTGTGGGCACTGGTTGAGGCATGAACTGCTTGGTGCTGGTGGTGTAAGGAAAGGGGACAGAGGAAGCTTGTCTAACACGCCCGGGTGCCGCTGCCAGAGGCTGTGCTGCTGGTTACCCCCGGTAGCTGCTCGTCTCCGCGCCAGGGAGGTTCAGGGCGAGACCGAGCTCGGTCCGGTGTGTTTGGAGGAGACGGGAGGGAGTTCTAGTTTCCTTTTCGCTATGATAATTGTGACCCGTGTCTCTTCTTTCCCCCATCTCCTACAAACACACCAGGCTTCAGTGACCGAAGCGAGCAGATTGTTTCACGCGGGGTAGCGTCAGCCTTTGAAGCTGGTAAGTGCCGCTTCCCGCACGCCTCTCGTGCAGCCCGACGTGCCCGTTGCTGCGGGGGGCGGGAAGCGCCGCGCGGCCCGCGCCGCTCTCAGGCGCATGCGCGGCGGCTGGGCGCGGGAGGCAGCGCCTCGGCTTTGTTCAGCGCAGGAGGCAGGCGACGCATGCGCACAACCCAGCGGGGCCGGAGGCGGGGGGGGGGAGCGGGAGGGAGGAGGGGGAGGGGGGAGCGTAGCCTAGCGAGGACGCATGCGCAACCTGGCGGGAGCGGCGCGGGGAAGGTGTGCGTAGGGGTGCGCGGCCCGGCGCGGCGGCGCTACTGAGCATGCGCAGGAGGGGCCCGAGGGAGGGGGGGCAGAGGCCCTCCGGGTGGCGGCGCGCATGCGCTCCGCGCCCCGTCCCCAGGCACGCCGCGGGGCCCGCAGCCCCCGCTCCTCCGCCCCTCAGGCCCCGAGCCGGGCAGGAGCGCGGCGCCGCCCCGCCGGGGGCTGCCGGCCGTCGGGAGGCTCTGTGGGGCCGGGCCGGGGCGCTTTGTGCGACGGAAGGGCCGGCCCAGCGGAAGCGGGAGCGACCCGCCGCCATTTCCTAGCGCGCTCTCGCCACAGGCTCGCCCGCTTGCTGCCGCCTGACCGGGACTAGGCGCTCTCCGGACAGCGGATCAGGCTCGGAGCCCTAGAAGCAGCGCGGAGCCCCACCATGTGTGCGTGCGGGGACGGGGGCTGGGCGCGGGCCGGGCGGGTGGGCCAGGCGTGCGCCGGGCGGGAGCGGCTCCGTGTGTGTGAGGCGGGCAGCGGTCCGAGGTAGAGGAGGCTCGGGGGCGTGGGTGGGCTCGGGGCCGGGGGGCCGCCAGGTGCTCTGAGGGGGTGTGGGAGGCGGCCGTGCCCCGCAGCCTCTCAAAGAGGCCGCTTTGGTTTTCTCCAGCTACCACAGAAACAGAGGCGGAACCCAACCTGACCTCCAATGTGATGCTGAACACGGAAAGCAGCGAGGGATATGTGGTGAAAGTGAGGGGGCTGCCCTGGTCCTGCTCCACTGAGGAGGTGCAGAGGTTTTTCTCTGGTAAGTGGATCTGACGGAATGGGGACAGGGGCTCCTCGGGGTTCTTTCAGGGGAAGCTATAGCAGCAGGAATACTGCAGTGAGCAGTAACAGAAGTTTTGGGGTAGTTCCAGTATCCACTGAAGTTTGTAAAGAAACAAGTGCCCTAGCTAGAATGCAGTGTGGCCAGCTGTGCTTCAGTTTGTAGGGATAGGACACGAGTAGCTGTAGCTGTGTGTTGCTGGAACAGCCACAACTGCCTTGTGTTCTTGAGCAGGTGGAAGAGAGAAGCCTCCATTTGAATGAAAATTTCAAAACTTCTTTTTCAAGCTTAATTAAATCAATTTAATTCTTGATGCTGCTGTAATAGGTATGCTATTTCAGGAATTTGGCTCAGGGATTAGGTCCTGATTTAGTTCATTATGCCTGCACTTGATTTTTACTATTTGTCTTGCTTCATGCTGATCAGAAAGTCTGAAGTCACCTATGATCAAAAGAACACTTGACTTGAGGCAGCAAATCTTTAAAAATAGCTGATTTGTATTTATTCCTAATGTTTTCCTAACAGTAGACTTGCAGAGAAGGATAAGTTGATTTTAGCCAGGCCCTTATCTTCCAGACAAGGACCAATAAACTTGTAACAAGTACGCTTTGTCTTGTAGAAGTTAAGTATTTTTTTCCTTTTAGGTTATCTGAAACTTTTAAATCCATTGTGTTCCTCTTAAAAAAAAATATATTTTTTGTTTATTTTTTTTAGACTGCAAAATTCTGAACGGGGCTTTAGGTATCCGTTTCATCTACACAAGGGAGGGCAGACCAAGTGGAGAAGCATTTGCTGAGCTTGAATCAGAAGAGGATGTGAAACTGGCACTGAAAAAGGACAGAGAAACAATGGGACACAGATATGTTGAAGGTTTGATTTGGTCTAGTAACTGACTAGATGTATTTGTACTTGATGGGTTTTTGTTAACTGTTGTTTTGTCTTTAAAATGCATGTGAAAGGACAAATGGAGTTGCGTATCATAAATTGATTAGTTTCAAGGCAAATAACTTTTAAAACCGTTGAGCGTTCCAGAATGCATTAATTCTGAGTGCCTTTTACAGTTTTCAAGTCAAACAACGTTGAAATGGATTGGGTTCTGAAGCATACTGGTCCCAACAGCCCTGATACGGCTAATGATGGTTTTGTACGTCTTAGAGGACTCCCATTTGGCTGTAGTAAAGAAGAAATTGTACAGTTTTTTTCAGGTATGTGGGGTAAAAGTACTAGCTGTAGCGCTATTGGTCTATACTTTAAAAACAAACCCCCAAAACTACACTGCCCGGTAGTATTTGAACAGTACAGCGATGTGTAATCAAAGTAAATAAGTATTTCTCCATTAGTTATCTGGGCTCAAGAGTTCAGTTTCTTAAGTACTCTCCTAATAAATAACTGAGGAAATCTCCAAAAGCTGTCTTAATTTATACTTAGTGTGGCATACTGTTGCAAGTAAGGAGAAATGTAAGTAAGCAGAAAACTTCTGTTTTCTAATAAGTGACCAAGTAGGAGGATCTTTCTACCCAGTCCTAGCTAGTTCATGCTGCTATTTTCTTCTTCTGTGAAGGATACAGAATGCCATTAGTGCTGGGCCCAGTATACAGAGCAGGGTGAGGAAGACGATGTGTTGTGCCCTGATTAGGGCATGAGCAGGGAGTGATAACCCCAAGGAGAAAAAACATCTTGCTGAACTCTACCCAAGTATGGATTTCCCCCCCCCCTCCACTTCCCAGGGGAAAAAGCCCTTGATGTAGTATAGCTTAAAGTCTTTATGGATGAAGAGATAATGTCTTGTGTTGACCCTTAATTCTCACTTTCTTGCAGCTGTTGTGTGTTTATTTTAGCAGTTGGAATGCTATTTTAAATGCTGAGAATAAAATCTGTTCACTTACCTAGGTTTGAACCTGTCAGTATTTTTGAAGTAGTAACTATCTGTTAAAATTGGCTAAATGTTTTGACTTAACAAGCCTTCTAGATATGATTGAGCTTATTGTTTTTCTTATTTTTTTAGAAACATTGCTAGCTTTACAAATTCAGAAGTTGTTTTTTGTGTATTCTGAATCAGTAATAACGTGAACAAGAGCAATTCCGAAGCGTGTGCCTTTTAAGTTGTTTTTTTTTAAAGTGGTATAAACATTTAAATGCTGTTACTGTGCTTAACATACCAAATGTACCTCTTTTGTTCATAATCTAATACTTTTGAAATTCATTATTTTTATTTAAGGATAAAAATAATACTGAAACTTAATATTTGCATAAGACTATTTAAGCTGACTTCTAGTAAACAGTACTTGTTAAATGTGACGTTGTTTAACTTGCTGTGTTTGAATCTGTTACATTTAAAAGTTCCTCTTAAATACTTTCACGGAATTGAAGAGGTTTTAAATAGTAGTAAACTTCTTAATGCACCCTGCATTCGATGCCCTATCTGAGGAGTTGTGCTTGACCCTCAGAACTTGGCTGTGCTCTGCGGGGTGGGTTAAGAACATGAACCGAATGGTATGCGATCGTGGATTTCTTGTGTTGACATGCTTTTTCTTCTAGTGTGCTAGAATCAGCATACCATTCTCTTACAAATATTGAAATTCTGGTGTATTTAAAGCTATAAGAAAAAACTCATGACTGGGCTTGTGATGTTAATATTGCCCCCTACTGGGGTTATTTGTCCTTGGGTTGAAGGGTTGGAAATCGTGCCAAATGGGATAACATTGCCGGTGGACTTCCAGGGGAGGAGTACGGGGGAGGCCTTCGTGCAGTTTGCTTCACAGGAAATAGCTGAAAAGGCTCTAAAGAAACACAAGGAAAGAATAGGGCACAGGTGGGGATGGATGGTTGGTTGGATATGTCACTTTTCTTATGGTAAACAATTAAATCCATATTCTCTCTTCTGAAAGCGTTAAAAATGCTGTTTCTATTTGGATGTTGGTCTCAAACGTGGTCACAGGTTAAAGGTATTACTACTGCACATCTGGCACAGTCTAAATTGACCCAAAACCGAGAATAAAACTGGGCTCAGCGTAACCATGCTTTGAAAACACGGCGACACTGGAGGAGTGCAAAACCCATAGCTTGAAAGCAACAAAGTTGAGAGACTATGGCTTTAACTTCTCAAATAGCACCAATTATGCCTTTAGCTCTAAAGACACGCACAGTACTCTTATTACCATAAGAAAATGTGATAATTTCTAAACTTGTTTTATAAGTTGCAATGTAACAAATTTTCTGACTGTATTTATTAATCTTCAATGTAATAAGCATAGCTTTCAAGAAATTGTCACAAAGGGTTTTTATTCGATTTTACTTGTGACTATTTTTCATTGAAGCATGCACTTCTTGCCTACGCTGAATCACTGAAGCATAGGCTGGGTTCATTAGCACATGCAGAGCTTCTCGTAGCATCCTGATGGGTTAAAATCTTGGTGGAGGCCGGGTTTTTAACCCTCTGTTTATGTTGCCACATGAGCAAAACAGTGCTGAGTTGAGCGGACGTTGGTCCCTCCTACATTTTTTGACTAACACCTTAAATTTGGGGGAGGGGGGGGTGGGGAATCAGTCTTGCTCCCCCACCCTTAAGGCTGGGATACTGTGATGTATGAGGAGCATGTAAACCCTTCAGTAATCGTAATTTCTTGAAAATACACTAATTTGAAAGTAAAGTAGTGGTTTTAGTAGTATGTCATTGCCTACATAACGTAAAGAAACCTGGCTTAAAATCTACTGCCAGTTTCAAGGCTATGACTAAATGTCTTGTAAAAATGTAAAATTGTGAGGCCTTTTGTGGAAGGAATTTCCGACTGACTACTTCCTGTGGAAACAAATCCTAGGTACATTGAGATCTTCAAGAGTAGCCGAGCAGAAGTGCGCACTCACTATGACCCTCCACGCAAGCTGATGGCCATGCAGAGACCAGGTCCTTACGACAGACCTGGTCTGACGCGGGGATATAACAGTCTTGGTAGAGGAAGTGGCTTGGAAAGAATGAGGCGTGGAGCTTACGGCGGAGGTAAGTACATGAAGTCCGAGAGGGAGCTGCTCGGCTGAGAAGCAGCACCGCTTGGAGTGATTGTCTGCCGTGCTCTGTAACCGCTGGTTGGTAGATGTGCTTGGCTTTGTTTCTTCCGTAAGAAACGGAACTTTCTGAAACTGTTTTGTGCCGTGTTTGTACGTACGTGTGGATCTTCCTGCAGTTAAACCTGTTGTCCGATCTCTTACAGGTTACGGAGGTTACGATGACTACAATGGGTATAACGATGGCTATGGCTTTGGTTCTGATAGATTTGGAAGAGGTAAGGGATCTCTAATAGGAATAGTAACTAACTTTCAATACATATAGAACAGAAACTTAAATACATCTGAAAGACCTAGAATGGACTCTCTTCTCTGCAGGAATGTCGGACCACAGATACGGGGACGGGACGTCCACCTTCCAGAGCACGACCGGCCACTGTGTCCACATGAGAGGTCTGCCTTACAGAGCGACGGAGAACGACATCTACAACGTGAGTTCCACATCTGGCGTTCTCTTACCTTACTCGGCTTCACGTGCCGTGATCATTACTGGAAGCGTTAATTGTGCTGCTGTTGGCAAGTGTTCCTGCTGAGAGAACAGCTTGCTGTAGAACCGAATTGCGCTATATTGGTGCGTTTTAATCTCTCTATATTTTGTGCGTAGTTCTTCTCACCTCTGAACCCTGTAAGAGTACACATTGAAATTGGACCAGATGGCAGAGTGACCGGAGAGGCAGACGTTGAATTCGCTACTCATGAGGACGCAGTGGCCGCCATGTCCAAAGACAAAGCCAATATGCGTAAGTGTGGCTGTGGGGAGCGCGTGGCGCTGGGGAAGGCGCGGGACTGCAGCGCGCTGACTGCTGCGAGGGGAACGCCAGGCGTTGTGTGGCAGCCTCGCAGTGAGTTGGGTGTGAAATGCTCTCATGCCAACTGTTTTTTTCTTCCAGAACACAGATACGTAGAACTCTTCTTGAATTCTACAGCAGGAGGAAGTGGTGGTGCCTATGGCAGTCAAATGATGGGAGCAATGGGTATGTCTAACTGCACTTCTTAAAAAGCACTTCATGTTTAACGAAGCTGGCTAATTTTGTACAGCTCCTGCTTGTTCTATGCCTGGCATAAAAACTGAAATTCAACATTCTGTCTTAATCACACAGTCAAGGAATCGGAAGGGGTAGTTCAAGATTGGAACACTAGCACATTGCCAGGTATATAAACCTTTTGGGAATACATTTGAACTATTAATAGGTTGAATAAACTGTGGTGCTGAATGTGAGTGTGCGTGATGGGATGAGTGGCTCCTGGGAGCGCGGTGTATCGGGAGATACCTGTCCTATTTATCCCATCTTCCCTCCCCCCGTTTTTTTTATTTTAAAACACAGTTTGGTGATGGAAGGTGTATCTGTTGTGACCTGCCATTCAAGCTTGGTCTTGGCGCAGGAAAACCTTTATCAAATTCGGGGAAAGTGGAATTGCTCTAGTAAACTCCAGAACTGTTTCAAAGTCTAAAATGTGCATTGGCAGCACACGTCTTAAGTGGCCTGTCCCTAAAGCAGATCCCCTTCCTGATACCTTTCTGGTTTCTTGGACCTTAAGGTGGTGGTTGGTGTTCTGGGCTTTCTCTGAGGGTGGGAGGGGAGGCGGGAGGTGTGGTATGCGTGTGGCCATCCTACTGCTTTTGTGGTATTTTGATTATAAAATGATTAAAGTAATGATTAAAGCTGATGTTTTTAACTACAGAAAGGTGCTGTGGGAGTAAAGTAATAGGTGGAGCGCTGTGCTTAGTCAGCTAAAGTGGCGGCCTCCGGCCTGCTGTGGCACAGCGCTGCCGTGCTGGATAAGCAGCGTGGAACAGGAGGAGGCCTCTGGCTGGGGCCTGCCTCCCGAAGGGGTGGGAGCTGCCATGGGCAGGTGGTCTCCTGTGAAGCTGGGGACACGTAGTCTCTCGGGGGGTGTGTGATACGGCAGATGAGTCCCGTTACGTAGTCAGGCAAGAGAAACTGCAAAAGTAAATCCTCCTGCTGTGCTCAAGAGCCACGAGCTCTCGCTGTGGTTCTTGCAAGTTCCTGTTTGATTTAGGAAAGCTTCTAAAAATGTGTTTGCTTGTAAAAACACGTTCAAAGCCTTGAGCTTTGCTACCTTTGGAAGAAAATTAAGTAGGCTAGAGAGCGAGCATCTCCAGAACAGAGCAGTTAGATAAAGGGTGGAATTGTCAATAGTGGGAGGACTTCCTGAGCAGCAAGTACTTAACGTTTGTGTCCTTAACTTAAAAGGAAGCCAATCCAGTTATGGTGGCCCAGCTAACCAGCAGTTGAGTGGGGGTTACGGAGGCGGATATGGTGGCCAAAGCAGCATGAGTGGATACGGTAAGAGCATTTATTCGGTGTTTTCTAGGTGGGCCAAGCCTGCTGTGGCTTAGCGTGTCACAAGGTCTTGGTGTTGAAGGGTAACTGTACAAATGGGGCGGCGTGAGCCCTGAGACAGAGAAGGGGAGGGAAATAGAGGCAAAGCAGGAATTCATTGGTGGGGGAGGAGGAAGGGGGAAGCTTGCTCAATTAATCAGAGATGGGTAGGAAATACCAGTCTCCAGACTGCCAGCGATCACTTCTTAATTTCCAGTATGGAGGCCGGAGACTAACCTGGTAGAAATGTGCTGTAATGAAGGGGTGGGGGGAGGAGAGCATGGAGGGAGGATGGGTAATCTCCAGAAACAGCTGGATAATAGAACAAACACTGCATCTGACTTGGGACATGGAGCTCTAATCTGACTGTTTATAGTGTTGGGCAAAGTAGAAGGTACGTACAAGGAGGCCCAGCGAGAAGAGGGACGATCGGTCGTGTATGTGTGAACGGGACGCTAATCTGCTCTTCTTTTTTGTACCCTAGACCCGGGAAGTCAGGGCGCCATGAACAGCAGTTACTACAGCAGCGGGAACCGTGCGTCCATGGGAGTGAACGGCATGGGTGGAATGTCGAACATGTCCAACATGAGCGGCGGCTGGGGAATGTAACCAATTGCTGACTTTTGGTCAAATCTTTTTTAAAAAACAAAAAAACAAAAAACTAAGTTTAACAGTTTTGCAATACAAGCTTGTGATTTATGCTTTACTGTAAGTGAAATCAGGATTGTTATTTTAAAACCTTTCAGGTTCAGTATTTTTTGAACATACAGAAATGAACATTCATCTAGGATGTAATAACCAAGTTGAGCAAAGACTATAACTGTTAAACAATTTTGGGCGTTTCTCAAGTTAGTTTTGTTGTAGGAGTGTATTTAAGCAGTAAGCGTATTTAGGTTAAAGCTGTTTGACTTATGTTAAATGTTGCTCTTATACCATATTACATCCAACACTGTTTTGAATACATGTTGAAAAAAAAACATGCTTTTTTGTAAAGAAACAATATAGGAGCTGTGTCTGAAATTCAAAGTGAACATTTGGCATGTTAGTTCTAGTTTATTTCTTTTAATATCCTGTAAGGCACGTTGAAGCTTTTTTTTAAGTTAATGGGGGAAACGTGTTGAGACGCAATACGGCTACTTTAGGATTTTGGTCTTGGTGTTCGTATAAAATTCTGAGGCCTTGATTTAATCTTTCATTGTATCGTGATTTCCTTTTTAGGTGTATTGCGCTAAGTGAAACTTGTTAAATAAATCTTCCTTTTAAAAACTGGAACTCCTTTCTTCTTGAACTTCAGCTTCTGTGGTATAGATAGACACAGAGGTGTGACTGTGCTTCTGTGGTGTCGGTGATCACAGTCCTCTTAATATCCCTCTGCTGTGAAGTATTGTGACTATTTCTAACCAGAATTACCCTGTGAAAGCTGGCCTTGTGGGATATTAAAGTGACAATTATGGGGTTAGGAGAGAGAACTGCCACCTACTGCTGTGGGTGCTGAACTGCCACCAAGGGGGTTCAGGATGCCACAAGGCTGCAACATGACCAAGCTTATGCAACCTTACCTGTTTGATGTGGTTTTAAAGCTGCAGAGGGGGCTGGGAGGTGATTCTGTTCTTTGGAGCCAAGGTGCTGGATCAATGGACGTTAAAGCTTAGTGCAGCCATGCTTCAATAAATTCAATTTGTCAAACACTGTGCTTAAAGATGTGGTTTATAAGCAGTGTAAGACTACTACTAGCTGTGAGCACCAGAACTGCCCCTGACATGACACAGTAGCTATTTCCATGTCTGTAACTAATTGAACTGTGAAGGACAGCCCCATACTTGCAGTCCATCTTAACAGCAGCCCCAGGTACATGTTCACAGCATGCTGGGCTCGCTTCTTCCTCTCACGAAAGGAAGCAGAGCAGCCCTTACTTACTCAGTGTTGGCTCTTTGCAGCCTGTCCCAAGGGAATACTGCATCTAAGCATGCTCAAGCTGATGGTCAGTCCAGAGGTGTTTCAGTCCCCATATTTTTAAAACCTTTGACCACAGCACAAAACGCTCTTCCAGGAACCATGACTGACTCAGCTTTTAAAAATGAGAACTCCACTTACTTTCAGTTTTTGCAAAAGGCTTTATTGTGCAGCTACCATACTGTGGTCACAGCCACTTTCAGAACAAGTGTTGCAGTTTTTGACTAGGAAGTATACTGAAGGCACATTCATTTACACAGATAAAGCTCTTTCCATAGATAATTCATAAATGGACATTCTCAGCACAAATACAAAACTGTACAGTAGCCAGCATAACAAACAGGAACACCTACACTGAACATAGAGGAAGTGAAGTTAATGTGCAGAAAAAACTTGTAGAGGGATTAGGTGTAACCGTAGAAATGCCATTTACAAATTTTAGTACAAATACCTTGTCTATAAAAATTGGAAAGTGAGTGTGCATTTTAATTTCAAATAGAACTTTAATGGAAGTTACACAATAAATTTTCTCAGTAATCCCAGTTGGAGAAAGAGTAGCTTGCATAATTAATCCTTACATTCTTTTACACTGACCTATCCACCACTGGAAAATACTGGAGAGCAGACGGCGCTGCACGGAAGGTGCCTGGAATTCAGAATTAAAAAAATAATGGCTACTTTTCCAATGTTAAAGTGGTCCCTTGGAGGTTACCAAAGCCTTAGGAGGAATTAGATGAGCACCGTTGAAGTAGTAGGGTGTGACAAGTATCACAAACACGGACAGGTTTAGGGTACGATGGCAGTGCAAGTTCGTTGCTGGAGCAAGTGTTGCAGAAGATGTCCCCACAGTTTCTGCAGTGATGCTACAAACAGAGAGCTAAAGTAAGAACAACTGTCTAAATAATAAGCATAGTGAGGACTAAAGCTCAGAAAAGCTTTGAGAGTCCACTAAACATCCTCCAGTTCCCAGCCCACCCCTCACGGCAGTTTCCTCCTGCCCAGAGACCTCAGCATCAAGCAGCAAGGTCCGTGCCTAGCGCAGCTTCCCTTAGCCAGCTGCTCTGGCACACCCTGGGCCGTTCCCCCACGGGACGGGGGGCACAAGCCCTGCGCTATTCGGAGGAAATGCAGTACTTGGGCTGCCAGGTTCCCCCTGCAGGAGCAGGAGGTTCCCTGTGCCTGAAAGGCACAGTACGGCCTGTCCGAGTCCTGCTGTCCTCACGTACAGCCCAGAGAGCTGGACTGAACCACACCATAAAGGGCCACTGCTCACACCACCTCCCTGCCAAGGAAAGTGAGACCACACAGAGCACACCAAGCAGACCACACAGCTGTTCAAGCTGTCTTTTTGAAGACTTCCTGTTGGTATGGTAACTCGAATTCCTGAAAACAAGATCTGGAACTGAAGCAGCATCAGTTTTCCTTAGCAAGCTAGGCAACAGTACACATCATCTGTTTTCTGAGAGAAAAGGAGAAGAAAGGCCCTGAACAACACTACCTTTCTTCTTGAGATTGAGAATTCCTTTTCACATTGCTTGCAGTGTGTTGCTTCATCGTCCTTCAGCCAGGTATGACCCTATGAAATTGGAACAAAACCATCAGTATAGATAAAAATAATTTATAAAATAAAGTTCAGAAGCAGTTTGCCAAACAATTGTTGCTATTTTTCCAAAAACAATCTTTTTAACATAAGATACAATGAATTAGGAGTTAACTGTGGTGAAATTTGAAGTTTTAAGTGAAATGCATGTTTAATAAAAATATCCATGTGATAGAGTACCTTTAGTGCTTTATTTACTTCTTTAATGTCTTCCATCTTCAGCTTAGATCTGAGAAAAAAAAAAAAAAAAAAATTACTCCCTCTTCATGACTTTCTATTGTGTTGCATTTTACCTGCCTTTCCACTGTATCTTAACCGTTTTTCAGTCAGCTCACTGTTACAGCTCAGAACCACTTAGTATCACCAGGAAACATTGTCACCTCGGGGTAATCTCCCCCCCTCCCCTTCCAGTATGTTCAGAAGCAGCATGGAAAAAGCAGAGTTCAACACTAAGAACCGGAGTTTCCCATCTCAGCCAGCTTACTCATGCAAGGATCTTCCCTCACTTTTATCTTGTGGCTGTTTAGTTTCCCTGTGTATAGGGAAAATTCTCACATATAACTGGATGTGCTGTAGAATTTGTATTAGATTGATGTTCTATCCTCCAAGTGACATCACTTCCAGTAGCTGGACTCCTAGAACTTACTGGCTGAGATGAAGTCCCATTTCCTGAAGAGCTTGCTCCTGTTCTTCACAGACTTTCTCTAACTGCTGCTTCTCATCTTGTAGTTTTCTCAGTTCCTGTAAAATTCAGCACAAAATCAAGTTCATGTGCCAAGTCTGATCCATAACATAGTCTACCCAAAATACCCAAGCATTTCACAAGCCTAAGTTCCTTTACAAAGCTACCTAATTCTAAGGCTTTATTTTTAGAATTATGAGTGAACTACCCATGGATTCATGTACAGCATAAAATGAACTCATTTAATCATGTTTACCAGAGAGAGGAAGATTTCCAGGCTTTAACCATCCTTGAACATAGCTAGACTGCAGCAGTCCTACGCCACACACAAGCACATAGACAGATACTGATGTGCAGTTGTGCCTTCAGAGTCTAAAATGCTAGATACACAGGAGGAAGTTCTTTTTAGATTCTTAAGAACCATCATGTTAAAAACAAAACGTCTCACTCGTTTGGAATGTTTGAAAATGTGTTCTTATTCTCAGTCACTGAAAGCTCTGAACCTGCCATTTCCCACATGAGCAGGGCTATCCCACCACAGGGTAGCTGCTGAGGCTTTTGTCCCCTTTTCCATCTGGCTGACCGGTTAGCGGCTCAGACACTCGTAGCTAAGGCAGCTCTGATAGCAACCCCCTCAGCCATCTCTAGCTAAGCTATTTTAATTGCCTGAGTCCTGTACTGCTCCAAGTTCCTTCTCTTGGCATTTCATGTGCAGACTTGTTTTACATCAGTCAAGCTTTTGAAACCACTCAGGATGAGCATGGAACAGAAACAACTGATCTGCTACAAGATGCAAGTCAGTTTTAATTCTGAACACTGGGCACGTTTGCACCATACGTACCTTTTTCAGTCCTTCCATTTGTTCCAATTCTGTTTTAAGCAGAGAGGTAGCATCCTTCTCTTGGTGTAGTTCTCTTTGCAAAGTTTGTCTCTGTTCCTTTTCAGATTTTAACTCCTTTTCCAGAGTTGAGCTATTTAAAAATAATTGATTCTGAGAAACCGTACAGCAGAAAATATCCTATGGTACTTAAAGACAACACTTCTTAAAGAAATGGTAGAAGGGAAAGAAAGAAAGAAAGAAACAAACAAACAAAAAAAACCAACACCAAAAACAAACAAACAAAACCTCAAACACTGATGAAATACCATTTGCTGTCCAGCTGGGACATCTGTTGCCGACAAGTGTCAAGCCTGCCAGCAAGCTCTTGCTTCATCTTGTTGCATCTTTCTTCTGCAGCTTGCCTTGCCTTTTCTGCATGCTGCAATCTACAAAGAAAGGAACACGTACATTTGCTGTTAATTCACATATTCCGTATCTATTCGCTGTCATTTTGTTCCTTTATATTTACCATATAGGCTTTTACAGAAAGCTAAACCTGAAGGTACTCGTGGAGGACAACTGAGTTTTTGAAAGCAACTGTTTCTGCAAAACACAGAGTCAAGAGTCATAGCTGTTCTTTATCTAATGCCAACACGTTTTTAAACAGTCTGCGATGAAAAGAGCTATGACTTTCAAGTGAGTCAACTATGTGCATGTTTGCCTGGGAAAAGGGAACAGACAAGTACAGAGCGATAATGGGGAGAGAAAAAAAAAAAGAACATCACGCTAGCATGCATGCCCAAACATCTACAGGAGACATAACTGACGGTGTCACATGGAGAAATGGAAGGTCTTTCTATGAAGGTCTCGGTTGGAACCTTTCCACTGACATGAGTGGTATTGAGCTTGTAACTACCTCTCTTCCATTTGTTTCATAGAAGACATCATCTCATTTGTTTTTTCTTCAAAGGAAGATATTGCTTCTGTTTTCTGTTGTAACGAACACTCTGCGTTCTGTAGGAGTAGAGTGAATAGATACAGCAGGTAAGCCATTACTGTTTTCTAAAGCACAGCGTTAGGGCTTAATGAAAGTCAGTCACTAGATAAAGACCGTTTATCTTGGTACAAACCGTGCCTACGTCTGAATGGAACGTACAGACAGGATGCTGATAATGACAGAGCAGACACTCCTCGACTTGGTTTGTTCAGAAAAACACTGTAGAGTTCTAAATTCTGACTCATGGGATCAGCTACAAGCCAGAAATCTTTTAAGGAGTCTGAAGAAGAAAACTGTCACATTATATCCTAAGGATAACTATATCGATTACTGTTACAATTTGAAACAGATGCACTTAAAGGGTGCGGAACTAGGAAGCCAAGAAAAGCATTTTTCACATCAAGTAATTTCTGCTTTTCAAAGCAAAGGCACTTGGGATTTCACTGGCCATTGCTCTGCAAGTTTATGTGCATCTGTGAAGGAGGCAGAGGCCTAGACAGCCTGAATAAACATCAGGAAACAGTCCATAAAAATGGAGGGAAATCACCTTTGGACTTCCGGCAGCAGAGATGGGAGGGGAAGTCTAGTTAAATCCCTGTTTCGTTAATGGACACAGACTCTGCGTATTTTGTGCAAATATTACCACTCCACTATGTCCTTGTAGAAATGTCTAAAGTGTATGACCAGTCCTGACCACAGAGCATTGCCTTTTCACTAGCTACAGCACTCAGCTGACTGGATACAGACTCCAGAAATCAGACAAAGATAACTTCACCTTCTATTGGTTTAGAGAAGCTTGTTGTTGGTTTCTATGGTAAACTTAAGTGAAAAGCAAGACAACACAGATGGAAAGGAGAAGCAAAAGTGAGTACATTTTTTAAAGACTAGTCATTCAGTGGCTATAACTAAGACCCTTAAAACCTCCTTCTTCCCTGTGAGAGCTCTCCATCTTTTCCGAACTCTCTCAGCATTTCCTGGATGATCCTACGGCACAGCACTCTCAAGGAAAGTCCCTTTCTTTCCAAACACATCTAGTCTCATAACAATGAAACATAATAAAAAATTAAACAATTCCTTCCACAGTTCTAAAACAGATATTCCTAAGAAAATTGCTGCATCTATTACTTCAGATGCATGTAAGCACATATGCACACCTTGTGCATGATCAACATGAAGAGGCCACCACTCCAGATGCTTTCCACTCACCACTGCGTACGTACCTGAGATTTGTGAAACATCTGCAAGTTAATAGCTTTCACTTCTTCTAACTGCTGACGAAGCGCAACCAGGGTGTCTTGTTTTTCATGAGTATCTTTTTCCAGAAGTTTCATGGCAATTTCCATTTCTGTTTTCATTCCAATCTGTAGCTCCAACTCTTTCTCTAGTTCCTTACAAACAGATTTTCTAGTTACTACTACGTAGCCACGTGCCACAGCTAAGTATCTTCTGTAATAATCCCGGTACATTTTTAAACAGGGGAAGACCTTTTACTGTGAGCATTCCAAAAGCCCAGATTTCCAGTTCTTTACAGACACTGTAAGTGATCTATGTCCAGCATCTTGCTTATACACCCCTTATGAATTCTGAATAGTTTCAAGAAGCGCACAGCATACATCTTATATTTGTAACACTAGTTTAATGTACACAGGCCTGGATCTTTCATTTTCCTTTCTATAATTAAGTTTCCTTACCAGTCTGATCTTTTTTTCTTCTTTCAACTGCTTCCAGACATCACTGTACATTTCATCAAGACCCTGCCGTGACTGCCTGTAAGTATCCAATTCTACTTTTGTGTCTTCTTTTGTTACCTGTAAGAAACATCAGCAAAAGCCAAATAAGACTACAAAGCTATATAATTTAAGTGTACCTCAGAAACAGTTTCACACAAGAATGAACATGCTACTTCAAGCACAATCCTACCACTTTATGATTAAAATCTAGCCAACATTAGTAAACTGAAATTTCAAAGAGTAAAAATAACAAGAAACCTTTCTAACGCTTTTATTGCCGTCTCCCTTCTGCAAACATATTTAGGTCTGTAGCAGAGAACAGCAACATCCAGTATACATGCACATTATAATAAACAGTGATTTACAGCAGTGTGCTAAACAGTCTTATTTTTGAACCACTATAAACAGGTTCAAAGCTGTTTCAAGGGCACTAACTCCAGTTGAACTAGAGAGCTTGCTTATTTTAAGGATCCCCATCTTTAAATCGTTGTCCTACCTCCACACTTTTTTCACTCCGTTCACGAATTAATTCATTTTGTTGTTTTAATTGCTGCTGCTCTTCCTGAAGTGATCCAATTCGGTCAGTTGCTGCTGCCAGCTATGAAAAGAACATATGTATATTTTTATCAATGTACAAGCACGCAGCATCAGGATGAATTCTGAAGTTAGTTAGTTCTCACTTTCCCTCTTGAGCTTTTCATTGTTCCCAGAAACTGCCTGCCCATTTTGCAGCCACACTCGCTCTGCAGCCTCAATTAATAAGCCCACCAACATTTATTACTTGACCTCTGCTTCATGCCCTCATCAATTACTTTTGAATATTATCTGTACAAAGAAATGTATCATCGTGTAAAAGGCTTAAAAACCACCACAGGTTTGAGGTCTGCAGTACTCGTTCTGGTATGAATTAGAAGGCACATGCCACGTCAGGGCTGACATTCACCTTTGGAGCCTTATAGCAGTTTCCAATGGAGGCAGCCCAAAAGGTATTAGAAACTGGACTACACAAATACAGTCAGAACTAATATATGTAATAATAAACACAGAACAGCCATCACCTAAAAGCAAACAAAATGGAAACCCTCCCTGCCTTCATCATGTGTGCTGCTGTTGGCTTTTATTTCAGTTCCCAACTAGGAATGACTTCCAAGTTGAACTGGGATTTTTATTTTTTGGACTTCAGTTCCAACTCACATGACAAATAATATACAAGTGCGTGAGCAGAAAGAAGAGGGGCACATCATGTTCGTTAGTGATACGATTATTTTTTGGGGAGAGAAATGCCTGCAAGAAAAACACCTTGATCAAGGAAACCAGTCCAACAAGTATCCAAAAGCATTTTAATTACTAACGTAACACAAAACCTTTCCACAGAGCTGGCCACGTGTCCCAGCTCTTGCTAGTCCTATGAATCCTCTGTACAACAACTAATATCAGCTGAAACAGTTTAAGCCTGTGGTGATTTTTTCAGGTGTTTTTACCTCTAACAGAAAAGAGCTAAGAAATATTTAACAGCCAGACACAAACCTCTTCCTGCAGCTTTGAATTAGTCTTCTCTAAGCAGTCTATTTTGTTCTGGAGATCAGCAACTGTGCAACTGCAGTAAGGAAAAATGCATAAAAACACTACATGAAGCGTCAATGTTCAACACTTATCCACAACCATACTTGTATTTGCTAACAGTGAAATACTTTGGTGAGCTGGGAAAACAAAAAAGAACAGAGTAAAGACGATTGCCTCCTGTAAGCAGAACACATCTCCACGTAAAGAACAATTTTCGAGGTGCTTCTATCAAAATTCATCTCCAAAATCTCCCGTTTACCATTAGAAAGCCTCAAAATGGTTAAGTATTACACAGACTTGTTTTTGTGTTACGTTTGCCCTCAGAAGAGTAAGATTACAAAACGAAAGCCAAGTCTTTGGCAAGGAATCAGAAAAGACGTTTCATTATCAGACATGAATCTACATGACTGACAGCAAAGACATTTAATGTCGTAATGCAAAATTGAGTGTTTACACATTAGAATAGATGAAAATCCTACCTTAGATGCCGGTTAAGTTCTTCTACATAATGCTTCTGGTCAAGGACAGCAGTGATCCCTCCATCTCTAATTGTAAAGTGAAAACTTATTAATTGAGAAGATAATTCTCTTTATTTGAAAGCGTTAATTTGTACTAGGATTTTCAGCACAGACTTGCAATTTTTTTTCTCTTTTTCTTCTAAAAATACTTGTGTTTGAGCTAGACTCGGAAGCAGTAACAAGACTTTTTGTCCCAAACATAAGCAAAGTACCAGAATACCATTATGATTTTAGAGGCAAAAGGACAGTATTAGAAAGCGGTATCAGCTGTCCTCTGTAACAGACTTATTTTATCCTAAACTTGGGGGTGGGGGAAAGTATCTGGATATTCTAGAAAGCACGTACTTTTGCACGTTGTTTTATTTGAAGACAATTTCTGTTTAGCTTTCAAACATATGAAAAATGAAGAGAACTGAAGTATGCTTTTAATGTTAAAAAAGTGAACTAATTAAGCACTTATTTGTACCATGTGAAGTGTAACAACTGTCAAGGGACAGTACGGATCAGAAGGCAAGTCTTTCATTTAAGAAGAGCTAAAATCTGTTGCAGATACCACATCTCATGGACATATTCCCTGTATTTTATGTTTTCATAGTATCTCCCACCTATATTGCTGTTTCTCATCAACAGCTAAAAAGTAAAGTGCTCGAATGCACAGGAAGTAAACTATATAAAGTCTCCATTTACTACAGGTCTTATAGATACAGAATACTAACAGTTGCAGCCCATTCCTCAGCTAACACTTCAGTAAAAAATATTTTTTCCTCTGTATCTGATCTCTCCCACAGAAATAGCTACTGAATTGAGAGCATTTCTGCAATTGGGCTTAAAAACTATTTTTAACTAAAGGTGCCCAGGCAGATTACATCTCCTAAAACTCAAGAAATATACTACCTAAAATTGTGTGCTCTTAATTTGGTCCTGGCTCGGGACAGACTCCCCACATGTATTGTTAAAACTGCCACAGCCTCAACCTTTACTGTAATTTTATTTAGCTAACAGATCTATTTAGGATTCTCTTTTTTGAATGACTAGAAGAGTTTCAGATCTCTAGCACTGATATGTTCCCAGATATCTGACAGCTTTGCTCTTCAAAAAAACTTAAACTTACTGTTTGCTATCACTGTCCTGCGTTTCCTTCAGGTACAAGGAAAAATCAATCACTCCAACCTGAAAAATATGTTTCATAAGTTAACACACTTTCACAGTGCAATTCCTGAGTAGCAGCAGACATTACTTCATATTTGGAAAAAAGTAAAAATCTAAAGTTTCGGTGTAGGAAGACAGATAAAACTTAAACTCTTCACAGCTGAAACAAACTTGCAAGGCAGTGTTTGTCATAAAAACATCAAAAGGACTCTATTCAGTGTGCTCAGTTTCCCAGGAGTTATTAGTTTTGACAGCATTTCTATGAACTGTTAGTGGAAGCGATGGATACTTATATACTTGTCAGTGTGAGAAATGTGATGAGCCTCTACACAGGACATTCCTGTCTTCACCCACCAAATGAAAACAAAACACCTTAAATCAGGCTTTCTACAAGCAAATGCAGTATCTTCTCACAGGGACCTGACATTTAAGTAATTCTCTGATTTTGTTAAAGAGATTAATAGCTAGCCATGTTCATATTTTATAGAACAGGCAACATCTTCTGCAACAGACTCTCTTAAAGAAGAAAAAGGTTAATATGAATTAAATTACAGCCACGTACATTTTTAATTTCTAGCACAGAAAGAGGGTTAGACTCCTGCAATGCTACTGACCCATTTTGTCAACGTTTACCTAATTTAAAAATAAAACAGATCGGCTGAAACAGGACATAGCACAGAATTATAAGATACAATTAAGTTACACAGAGGTCAACCTAATATTAAACAAAAATGCCATTCATTTGCTTAGGCCACAAATATCTCAAAACATTCCTTAAACTCCTGGTCTGTTTCATTAAAGCAGTAGACATATGGGACATCACCTCCCCATACCCCCAAACCAAAAGAAAACCACCACCACTCCCAAAACGAAACCTCCCATAGCTTTTAGCAGACTGATCTTGACATTGTACTTCATGTAACTAGCTCAGCTCATACAATGTTTGATTTCTCATAAGGTATTCGTATGTCCACTTAAAATGACAAACCCTGGCTGCAGAACAGATTTAGAAATTCTGGACCTATCTCAGTAAAACATTTATGGATGTGCTTAATTCTACAGGAGTCTTTAAAGACAGTCTGTAAAGTCTGTTTAAGCTTAATCTTCACCTGGGAATCCAAGTCTTCTCCTTTCAAGCAAAGGTTTGCATCAATAACGTTCAGTCCAACTAACAGACCCACAATGACTGCTCCTTCCTCCTCCATCATCAACGCATCAGGCTCATAAAATTCACTAGAAGAAATATTATAAGGCATCACTGCACATCGTAATTTTAATGGCACTTCTATCACTGAAATAATTTAAATAGGAACATAGTCCTTATAAAGCTCAGTAAATCAGTCCCTTACTAATTTACTGTGCAAGGCAGGAGAAGCCAAATGTTCACAGAAAATACTTGTGACTGTAGGTTCACTGCAAAAGCAATGAACAACTTGCTCCTCTGCAGGTTGCAAGAAGAAGCTTTAAGTTCAACTGGTCAATTAATGACCTCCTGCCACAGCAATACAAGTACATTCATTGAATACAACGTACGTGTGTCTGTACTGTTACCTTAATAGATGCTTGTGGTCCAAGAGCACTTTGAGATAATCTGCCAACTTCTTTTGCATGAGTGCCAGGTAAAGCCAAGCCCTTCCTCTTCCCACAGCAGTCCTGAAATAAAACACTGCATGTTTTGGTAAAAACAAAAAGTTTAAGCACACCTGTGCAATTCAAAATCCTCTCTTTACAAAGGGAGACAAAGATAGCAATTTACTAAAAAAATAAATCCCAGGGGACATAAAATATCTCCAGAACAGAGAAGCATTTGAGTACATCCCATTGCTTCAATGAAGGGAAAGTACATTGCAGATCTTTCCAGTTTATGCATATTTTACATATTTTCAACCAGCACTACAACCCAGCTGTTCATGCATTCTTGGAATAACACTAGTCCCCTCATTATCTCAAATTATCTAAATGAAATACAAACATGCACAACGTTAGACAAAACCATAAAAGTGATGGAAATGAGGAAAAATAGGTGAAGACTACAGCTATTTTTAGCAAGCTTACAGAAGTTTCCAAACACTGTTTTTAATTGGACAGCATTGTTTGAATCAGAAGCACTGAATATTTTGAGATGGCCTCCTTATCTCTTGGAGAAGTCAAAGCCTCCCACATAACCTATTTTTCTCTTTGGGAAAAAGATCTCATTACTGAAAGCAAGAGACTACCCAAAGGATTCTTTTACCCAGCAGTATAAGTAAAATGCATAATCCCCAACAACCAACTTACTTCAACTCTGGCAGATTTTTAACACTAGTCGCTATATCTGATGCTTCAGGACACAGTTTTTCCACGAGCTCCAAAGGACCAAAGAATGATTTGTTCTGTCCGATAAAGGTCTTCTTCACTAAGGGAGTATACAGAGAAGTTTGTGATGAGAACTGACAGGCTTCCACCTCCAACACCAGAACAGAAATCTTAGTCCACATTTTACTTCACCTTACCAGCTCCTAATACATCAACAGAAATGGGGTATTAAAAAAAACTTTGACAGTTTAGGAGGCAAGGCATGTACCAGAGGATAAAAACACAGTTATAACGGGGAAGCCTGCCTAGGACCATTCACTGTATGCAACTGATGTTAGCGGCACAAGAAGTCACACCAGAGACCCAACACGGACCCCGTTATCAACCTCTCAACGCGGTGATCAGACCGCAGGGAGCGGGTGCCCACCTTTCAGGCCGTGCTTGAGGCAGTGCTCCAGCACCACGAAGAACTGCTGCAAGGGAGGAAAGTCCGAGTCCAGCGTGCGGCCCAGGCTCAGGGCCGACTGGATGAGGGTTTTGATACTGAGCTTCATCATGTTCATCAGGTTGGCGCGCTCCTCCATGGCGTGGTATCGCACACCTGGGCGGCGGAGACGGGGGGGTGGAAAAAAAAAAAAAGAAAAACGTTTCTTAATTTTTATTTTTTCCCGCAACACGCTCCTCCTGCCCCCTCCCGGCGCTGCGGGGAGCGCTGTCTCCCCATCTCGGCCTCCATCTTGCTGAGGTGAGCGACTCCGGCGGCACTAGGGAGCCCCCCCCCCCTCACCGCACGTACGCGGAGCTCTAGAACCGAGGATGGCGGAAGAAACCACAGCAGCACGGGGAACCGCAGCGACCTGAGGAACCTCCACCATCCCCAACCCCGCCGCCCCCGGCCCTACCTGCGGGGCAGGGGCTGCCCCCGAGGCCGGGCCCCATGGCTCCTGCGTTACCACGGCAACCCCGCCTCCCTCCCCGCGGCTCTCGCGGTGCTCGCGCGGCCGCCGCCATTTTGTGGGGCTGGGGCAGCGCCACGCGGCCGCCGGCTCCCCCGCCTGGCGGCCTCGGCTCCTCAGGGAGCTGCGGAGCCTTCAGGGGCCTCAGTGCCCCGCTCCGAGGCTCCTCGTGCTAGGGAAGAGATGTGCTCCTCCTGAATGAGGGGTAAGAAACAAACAAACAAACAAACAAACAAAAAATAAAACAAAAAAGGCAGGCAGGCTCCAGCTACCACTTTATCTTCACACAGGTGCTGATCGATGCTGCCACCGCTACACCTAAGTGATCTGTTGAGGCAGGGACGTTGCGTTAGGAGATTCCTGGTGTCTGTGAATCAAATGAGGCCACACTCCCCGCAGAAGCAGCAGGTACAGAAGACCAAGTGCAACAGGTAGACCCCCTCCCTATGTTAATCACGTACAAGATTGTTAAAACTATTACTAACACCATGCAAAAGTACTAATTTTCATCATTACCTTCTTCAGCACAGGATGGTAATCTGGAGTTAAGATTGTGCAAAAATTTTCCCTATGAAAAGAGTGAAAACAGCTATCCTAATCAAATTGATTTCAGTAATAAAGGAGCACACGAGCTCTTCCCAGTAGCCTACTTCTCTCATATCAATATCTTCAGTCAATGTAGTGGGTGCCTCAAATTTGTTTATAATGTCTGAGATGAGACTGAGGATTTTAAGGACTTCAGTATTTTGAATTTTGATTTCAGCATTGTCAAGTTATACATAAAAAACAGAAAAAAAACTGACTAGAAATAGGAAATCTGTGGCTTTGCTGAAGTATTCAGTAGCAACTCAACAAGTTATTTTGGGTGTTTCCTGAACTTGAACTTATCAGGACTGTTTAGCTTGTAAGACTTGCTCAAGAGATACACGTAGTATATTATTCACAAGACTTAAAAAATGAATAACGTGTATGGAATGTTCTTTATAAACACAAATTTCAGTTAAATAGTAACTTCTTAAAGATTTGCAAGAAGTTTAAATAATAATTTGAACAATTGTTCTGACTGTTGCAGATTTATGCAGTCAAATACACATTTTGCAAAACTACGTACTAGTAGATACATGCAAAGTATCCAGATATTAGGCAGATTATGAAAGCCAAACCTCAAAGATTAGAATTTGAGTTACGCAAGTGCAAAAGATCCCAGACATATGCTGCAATCTTTTTCAAAACATGATCAGACAGTCTCTTAATCAACTGATTTTTTTATCATCGTTTTGAATCCCCATGCTTTGTTTACTGTATGCTATTTAGCACACCTTGAAGTAGGAAAATACTGAAGCCTGAAGAAAAGCTTAAAGCTTTCTCCATCTTTTGGTCTTTAAGACACGTAGTCTTTCTTGACTCATACTCTTGAGATTTGTAGCTCCTGCCTTCCCAGCCAGGCAGGATAGTTTCATCAGGGGCAGAAAATGTGTTTATGATGTACCTTCCCCTTTCTATCTGTGCAGCTGAGTGCATGGTGTGCAGCAGTATTTACTTGTGATCAACAAATCTGAAATAGGAGGTAGAGGTTATAAATACTCTAACAGCCTGTTCCCTGCTGTCTTCTTTATCTAGTTTTCCACAAGTAGTCTGGCAGACCACATGTTATTTCAAAATACCTGCTTTAAATTGACTGTGTATAGTGCTTGGTCAAAGTTGATAGGAAAGCTCCTTATACAGGAGGGCTGAATAGATGTAACATGAACAGACAGTAAATCACCTAAGTTATGAACAAGTTTTTCTTCTGGAATTTTCCACAAGTCATCAACACATTATCAAAATACTTTGAACAATTAGGGAAGGTAGCATTGTTTTCTCTTTAGAGACAGAAGGCTGAAAGGTTGTGGTAAAAGTCTCATTAAGTTTGGGAGCTTCACTTCAAGGAGAACATTGTTTTCCCAGCTCCTTACCAAATACCGTGTGTTATGTTGAATTAAATCTATTCAGAGCATTATTTCAAATGCAGCCGAAACTAGTGAGATATTCTGCCTCAGGTTAAATCCCAGGTGCTCAAGATGGGCATCCAGTTTGCTGTGAGACTGTAGTGCAGGAAAAGATAAGAATCTATTTTTTTCAGGACATGATTAACCTTGAACTCTAACTATGTGCCTATGTAACACTGAAGTATTTTCATAAAAAAAAAAAGCCCATCAACAATGGTGTATCCCACCGTATAGTTAACGATTCATTCCCAGAGAAATGCAGCTTGAGTACTTAATATTGAAAACAAGAAGGCCTGAACCAGTTAGCGTAACTGAGTTCCACTGGTCCCAAACTATCAAGAACTAGCCTGGGAGCCTGGAATACAAGACTAACACATCCCATTCCTACATCTGAATGGTTTTGTTTCCATGCTCTAAGTATTACTGAGCTCTAATTTCTGTAAGGATCCCACTAAAGCCTTCTTAATTCCATTTTAAGAAATCTGTTCCATAAATCCATAGGGTTACAATACTGATGAATACAGATGTTTAGTAAAGCAAGCTGTAATTAACTAAAGATATTTTTAGCATAGTTAATTTATAAGAAATCTGTTTCTTAGTCCAGTTGTCCACTTTCTGATATGAAAACCATGCAAGAAGTATCAGGATAGTTCCCCCCCTGAGCCAGCCCCCGTAGCAAGTGATCCAGCCAATTTGTTATCTTTCCTAGCACAGGCAGGCTGCTGCTGAGCTGAACTTAAGAGGGAGAAATAGAATTAATAAAAGCCTACTGCACAAAAAATAAAGTCAACTTTCCCAAACATACTAACAGTATGAAATTTCCCTAAAATAAAAAACTGCAGCATCCGATTTTTAAACACAAACTCCAGGTAACAACAACGCATCACTCCCTAAGAAACGCCACTTACGGGAGCTAACTTATTTGCGCAGCATAAAAGCAAGGGTACTAAATAAACATAACCATACTTGTTTTTGCTGTGTTGTCATTGCTGACTGGTTTGGATATGAATCCTACCAAAGCTGCAGACTTCAGAGCGTTGCCATAGCTCAGCGCTAAGTTCTCCGAGGCTTTCTTAGCCAGCGACAAGATGGGAGCAGACCACCTCGCTTCTTCTGCCGCTTTCTCTTTCTCCTCGTTCTTCAGCTCGGTCGCACTGGGAATCTGGTTTTTGTCAATGATCTCAAAGTCTTCTTGCCTCCCCGCAGCAGCAGCAGTGCATTTCTCCCCGTCAGCCATCTTCGCCGTGTCATATGACCCTGATCAGGCGCACTCCAGGCAGCGCTGCACGCCCTGCCCGCTGGCTGCAGGGCAGGCACCAGGTACCCACAGCTCCCTCGAATCTTTTACAGCAGGTGCATGCACCAGCAGGACCGAGCCGAGCCTTTCCAGAACTCTGCAGTTTGCTCCGTGTTCTGGGTTAAAGATTTATGAGGGGGGAGCAGGGAGGGGCATGGTAAACTGAGCTAGAGCTTCTTAAACAAGTTATCAAAATAACAAAAGTGCGCTCTACAGATTTTTTTCCAGTGCGTTCTCTTCCCAAATATTACTTTCAATTAGAAAATTTGTACCATCTTTTGAAATCCTGGATTTGTGTGGTATTATGAAAACTTAAGAAGATCTTTATTACTTTTGTCTATAACTCAGGTCATCCTAGCTTGATTAAAGTGCTGGATAGGCATGACAGGTTCACTGCCGTGAAACGCACTTGCTTGTATTGCTGTCACTACAAAATAGCTACAGACAGTAAGCTGACTTCTTTAACGTATTTGGGCTGTGGTTGGTAGAAGACCTGTATCATAAAGGGGAACCGAAATAGCCCTATATGAAAATACAGCCTTAGTGTGTGTCACAGCTATTGATGGTTTATCCTATATTTTTCCATCCACGAGCTGTACGTACCTGAGATCAGCACTCACATAGTCACGATGTAGGAGATGCTACACATTAGTTTTTTTGCCATACAGAAGAAAGCTTTTTTTTTTTCCTTTTCTCCTCCGAGGAAATGAGTGAAGGGGAGAGGGAATAGTAGAGTTGGAGATCCGTTGCAGTAAAAGAAATACTCATGTTTGTCCTATTTATTCTCTCACTTTTAGCTAGTTTAAGATTGATTCTGCCCTCTTGGCTTCTCAGATACTGAAAGTTTAACAACTCCTGCTCCACAAGGTACAAGGAAACTCCTGCATTTTTGTTTGGAGTTCAGAGATCAGCAGCCTCTTATTCACCCATGATTCATATGAGCTAAGTATAGGCTGTGAGCTACTTCTGCTAAAAGGGTGCAGAGATAAATTTTACTCCATCTAGTGGACTCCAGAAGTACTTGACAGTGGGTTTATATGGCCGTAGTATCCTAATAGCTTCATGGGTTCTCTTCTTGCTGTTGCTGCCATGAATATACTTCTGTTTGACTTGAGTAAGACTTGACATTGATTTTCTGCCATTACTATCCACCCAGTATTAAGAGTCAGGACAATACTTGCTAGAGGAGCAAAGCAGGATTTCAAGCTTCTAAATAAATTATTTTTCAATACAGCTGAAGAATAGGACTTGAAAGTTTTTGTGACTGAAAACAAAAAAAAAACAAGACTCCTGTTCACCTCTCAGTGTGTTGTTCAATAGCTCCAGATGCATTACGCTTCCCTGTAGTGCCTTACAATTAGCAGCTTTGTAAAAGCAGTAATTGAAAGTACCGCAGTCTGTGATCATCTTTCTGTAAGTCACTATTAAAAAAACATTTCAGCGAACAGAGTAAAGAAACAACCATGGAGGAAGTAGTTTACGTAGGATACAGCTTTAAGCACATTAAAAAAAAATACGTTTGTTAGTTTGGTTTTGAGCTGCCCTTTTGTCAAAGAGAGGCACTATGCATGAATAACGCTACTCACTTTTAGCTCTGAAAGTGGGTTCATTTTTATTTTTGGCTTCTGCGGATGCTGATATTTCACCGCTGTAGTCTCTTCTTTACAGACCACTAGTCTGGCTCTTGCTATTCATGTGAAGATGAACAACATTTTCTTTTGAGAGCCCATTACGTGGCTCTAGGTCTGCCAAAGTACATGTATGTCAGTTCCATGTGATTGCAAAAGTAGAACTTTTGAGGATGTAAAAATGTTAGGACTCGCTGAAAAGTTAGTCAGGAAACGAAGTGACCCAGTTACTGCTGTTTGGCTTTCCTATCCTTAGAAATCAAGAAGATGCTTCTAAAAATGAAAAAATGGCATCGTGAAGCTCTCTGAGCTGTGTGAAATTCAGTTCCCTTTTTATGCAGATCGTACGTGGCTTTGTTAAGTTTGATTGCCACCCCTCTTATTCCTTCTCAAAGAGAGAGGGAAAATATTGAAATATTTATAAAACTGGAGATATTTAAGTAATGGTGAATTTAAAGTACAGAAATAGATTATTGCTGAAGGACTCATATTTTAATCAGGAAACTGTATCTTTAGGACAGAAATTTTACTATCTAAAATGGAAGATTAATTTCAGAAAAGGAGAATCTGTATCACTTGCATTCAGTGATTTTGAAAGGGATATTAATTTTCCACACAGTGACACTTTCCAATAAGTGTCTCTGGTTAATTCTTCCTTATCTCAGATTTATTTATTTTTAGAGTAATGGTTTAAGAAGCTTCACTTGCCAATTAATGTTTCAAATGAATCACACGTTTAAGGTATTTTAATTCAGCCAAAAATGCCATAGTATGCTAACAAGTGAACTTTGTAATTAGCTGTCAGTTACACCTTGCATTCCTGTAACATCTGCCAGCAAAGCTTGCATTATGCCGTTCCCTCCCTCCTATTCCACAAACCATTAGATCCTTCTTCCCCTTGTGCACTGGAATAAGGGAACACCAGTTGAGGAAAGACAACATTAGCAAAAAACATGTTATCATTTGCTAGGAACTCACAAAAAAATCCCAAAACAATAAAACCCAAAACACATTTCATCACACTGAACGAATTCCCCCATTATAACAGTGATTGTCACACTTGTAGCAACAGTTTTTAACTGTTAACAACAGGTTTTAACTGTTGTTCTACCTGCAGCCAATTAGCTACTATCACCAATCACTTCTAATCAAAGAACTTTCTTAAAAACAAACAAAAAAAAGATTGTTTTAGGCTGTGCTGTCACACCTGTCTCGACTCAGAGCAATTTATTCTTTCTTTAAACCACAAGTTTATGGTCCCTAATACAAATACACCCACTGATGCCTTTCTTGAAACAATCCTCCCTACTACAGAAGGAATCAGCTGTTTGAAAGTGTCATGTCACAAGTCATTAGAGTTCCTGAGGGGAAATGGAAATATAAGACGGAAATGTGTGTCATTGTAGTAAATAGAGGGAAAGATAGAGTAGAATATGGAATAGAAACTTTCATTAAAAAACTGTAACGGAATCCAAAGAGCAGCTTCAGAGTTTAGTATATATTTAAATCAGCCAGGTAAGATCAAATACTCATTAGATATATATTAAGTCTGTCAGCAGATAAAAACAACACCCCAATTTTCTTTTTTGGTTATTTACCACATTACTGGTGCTTTAAAAACAGAGGCAGCAAGCAGAGCTTCCCACTAGGTGACACTACGGCTCTACTTTTTTCACAGAGCAGCATTTAATACACAGCAAGGACACACTGCGAGCAAATCTCATGTTGTGAAGCTACCTGGGAAACGGCAAATAGCTCACAAGGTGCCACTTTCCCAGCAGGGTCTGTAAATACCAGCTTTTTTTGTGCCAGCCTTAAACTATCCTGTCTATTTTAGAGATGATCTTTGTGTGGCCGTTTGTTGAGAAGTGAGCAATGGCCAAACCATGCCCCTTCAAAAGTTTTACTTTCCCCCACCCAACTTTTAAAATAGGAAAAGGAAACTTGTGTATTAACACGAATGACACTTGTAGTGCCCATGGTACCAGCTGTGCTAACAGGCCATCTGGGGAAAAGGGAGTTAAGTAGTTGCTTGGGTAGCTCTTACGGGAAGTTCAACTTGTGACCATTGAATATACCTCTAGGAATCTAGATGTGCATGTATAACGTAATCCTAGCTGCTAGTGAGTTCAGGGTCATCTGCAAGTTCTAGAGTTTGAAACGGGTAGTATTTTACAACAGATTTTGGTCTGTTAAAAGAAGTTGGATAATGTTCCAAGTACTTTAAAATACTTCAAAAGAGTCAAGAAGTGTAGAGGAATTGTATAATTTGGTTTAGTCTACAGACCAAACCAGAAATCAGGGTGCTGAAATCTGTTTGAACGGTATATTGACTTACATGACCTGTGTGGTTTTGGGTTACATTTTTTTTTCCTTTTACGAACTTGCCTTTTGTTTGTTACACCCTACAGATCATTTTGGATCCTGTATAATTATAAAGGTTATATAAAAGTGCTGTGAATTAGCTGGACTGAAGGGCGGGGGGGTCAAAGGAATTACGAATGTGATCACAAGCTGAATCCTAGTAAGATGTGAATGCAGTATCGGTGTGCTGGCATTTTTGCTACTTAATGCAGTTTTCAGCTGACACCTGAGGATTTTTCTATGGACTTAATTAGCTGAAGAGATGAGCTCGTGAGTTCCGTTATTGTAACAGAAGCATGTTGCAAATTACAGAAGAAAATGTTCTGAGATAGAGTAATCCAATGAAATACATGATGTAGTCTGTAGACGAGTCTAGAAAAATACTTGTATGCTGCACGAAACCAATGTTAATTACTTCAGTCCTATGTTTTAAAAGAAAATATTGAAAGTTCATTATAAAATCTAATCTGTTATCTATAAAGTTTGAAAAAAAACCCACAGACATCAATTCAGACATCAAATTAAGATAGAATTCCCTCCCAAATAAAATACCATTGGCATGATTTGCTGTACCATGGCTACACAAATCATGAGACAATGAGTTTATCTGTGGTGAGTGGTGCCCAGATTTTTTCTGCCATGTACCTTTTTGGCATCCAGCTGCACTACCAGTTTTGTTTCCTTCCCTTGGCCAACTGCAGCCACGAGTGTGGTTCTCTTGCCAAACTGACCAGATATTCCCTGCTCCACCACCAAGTCTCAGCCTTTTTATTTAAGGGGATGAGGAAGGATCAAGATCAAGAGCATCACAAGATTTCTCCTGCAGCTCCTGGCATCATAGCAACAGTAAATGCAAAGGGAAAAAAGGAGCAGAATTAGAAAGAGCAGTCGTTGTTTTAACAAATCCTGAAGGCTTCTAGTAACCAGTGGACTAGAGGCTTTGTGATTGGGAATTGCATCTCAAGTACCCATCTTTAGGTGAAGAGAATAAAAGGAAACTGTGACCTAAGTATTAACCAAAAGCTTGCATGCCCCAAACCAAAACTTCCCCAAAAGCCTTTAAAAGATTATTCTCTCTCTATTTTTTTCTATTTAGATCTTCATTTTTTACTACTGACCCATAATTTTAACGTTGAATGCTGCTAATACTGTCACATGGCCATATGCAGCTTCCTGGAATCCTGACAGACACAGCAAGGGAAGCACTGCAAGTTTTTTAGCTAGCAAAAAAAAAAGGGTCTAATAATGCCAGATACATTTAGTGTGCTACAGGTGGCCCTTCCTAGAAGTGCATACCATGGCAAATTTCTGTTGATACCTCACGTCATGTACTGCACATCTCTTTAAATTATCTCACATGACACAGAGGGTTCCTTTTTGTAGAGAAGACCTCCCTCCTAGAGGTGAGCTTTAAAAGCACACAGGGATGAAAGTTCAGGAATTTATCAAACGGAGAAAGAAACCTAATTTATAATAACTAGGGTGGCAATAAAAAAGCGTAATAATGCCTTCAATTAAATGAAATGGAGATCACTCATCTTTTTAGGTGAAACCTGTTTGAAATTTTGAGCTGCCTGAAAGGAAAAGAGACCTCTAATTGAATTTGTGTGGGTGAGGAGACAAAGACACCTCCAGTAGATGTTTTGTTAATAGAGTGTGGTAATTGGCATCCAGCTGTTAAGGTACAGTGTCTTGCCATCTTCCCTTTTCCTCTTTGTTCCGTTAATTCCAGAAGGTTTTACACATTTCCCTGTCTGCTGCTTGGAAATACGGTTTTAGTAACTGTAGGGAAGTTTTCTAGTCTGGCATGTGAACAATTTCCCTTTTTAAAAAAACCAAAATCAAACCCCAAATTGTCATCAGAAGATGGCCCTAGTGAGCAAAGTGAAGAAGAAAAATAAAAGGCCCTAAAATAGTAATAAAGGCTGAAGTGGAAGTCTCACTGTTTTCCCAACAAACATAAAGCAAACATTTATTTTTAATAATAAGAGTAATAAAAATTTTTGTTATTCTGTGCCAGTTATGGTTTCAGGCTGTGATCTTGTCCGATTTCATAAGCTCCAAACTCTGGTACTGCCAGGATATGTCGTATTGATCTCCCTTGAGTCAATGTCTTGTAATGGTTTAGGGCATAAGGCCACCCGAGGCGCTGAGATTCACAAAATCCTGAGGCCCTATTTGGTCTTTAACCATTTCAGGGTTCATTTATTCAGTCTAAAAAAGGGAGGAGAAAAATCTCTTTTGTTTCACAGCGTTGTATTGGTATGTTACCACTGCTGTCTTGGACCTCTGAAAATAAAGACAAAGTTTCAGGTAACTCTCCAGATGTTCCAAATGTGATGGGTCTTGTCCCTCAGGTGTCCACTCTCGGGATGAACAAACCTCAGTTTTGACTATTTACATTTTCTTTGTTTCTGAAAAATCAACCAGCAGTTTCAGGTGAAGGAGAAACTCTGGATTCCTGCTGGAAAAGATGAGTAAATGGGATATCAGAGCAGTCACAGGTCACTGCAGTTTAGTTTCAAATTGAAAAGTCATTAAAGAGTAGCGTGTTATCAGAAAAACAGTTGGTTTTGCTTTTTGGAGAAAATATGTTTATATCTCATCCAAATACTCCTTGATTAAAAAACTTCACAGTACCATAATAAGCCATACTGCATGTTACTCAGGAGGAGAAGCCTTACGGCTACGGCGCTGGAGAGGGACTTAGAAGGTCCTTGTTCTGGTCCCATATCCGTGATATCTGATTTTTGGGCTAACACCTACGTTGTTTATGATTCTCAGTTTTCTTTCCGCAAAATATTCATTATCTGCTTTCATTTCATCTGCTTAGACTGTAGGCTGTTTGGAATGGGGACTTCTTATTTTATTACTAAATGCGTATATCATGCCTGGCACAATCAGAGCTAATGTGGTTTGGATAAGTAGATAGATATTTAAAGCTACTGTTTAAAAAAACATATTGTAAAGTGCTGCTGTTACATTGGAGCGCTGCCAGTTAAGGTTATCTGTGTCTGGTCATAGAGAAAACCTTTTGCAATGAAAGCTATAAATTTTCTTTAGCAGAAACAAATTAATTTACCACAGGCTTCTAACTTCAGCTCCTGACGTGCCTTTGCAAGTAAAGTACCCTCGTTATTTGTTATTTGTAGAGGCCAAGCTGCAAAATCCACACGAGCTTCTGAAATTATGGAGGCGCAATCAATCCCAAAATAAGGAAGTGGAAGGAAAAGGATGGCAAAACTTTGTCCTGCACAGGCTGGATCTGACAGGGGATTTTAAACATATTCCAACGTTGTGATAGGGCAATTTTCGAGCACTACGACTGTACAATAACGGAGGGAAGTTTTAATCTTTTTTCCTTGTATGGTTGACTTAGTAATTATATTTTCCCACCGTTGTGCCCATGTTTTATAAAATGTAAGTAAAGAAAAACCAGGTTGATTCCCAATATAGACATGGTCACAATGTTGGCGTTGAACCATTGTATTTTCAGGCTAGTCCCTGGTTAGTACAGATGGAAAACTAATGGAACCATGGTATCTGTGTGGCAAGATAACTATTTTTAATAATGATTTCTTCAACATCTCTTTTTATTTGGCCGTGGCACTCTGTAGAACTTCCTACTTAGCCAATCTCCATTTAAATTCCATTTCAGATCTGAATCAGAGCAGTGAGGTGTTTGATTTCGGATTTTACTTGTTAAGTGAAATTTTACTTCCATGCACAGAGCGTAGAGTCCAAAGGAAAATACTTCCTCTATGGCTAAAGTCTCTGAAATGTGCTAAGACCCACTAGATGATAGGTAGCTTTACAGATTTGCGGAGTAAGCTGTTATTTCTGAGATTGCAACTCAGCGGCTTATACGTAGTTGGAAAATAATACAGCGATGTGATGTGGCTTCTTTTTATTTGGCACATTTGTCATAACTATCGTTTTTCTGGAGCAGCCCAACATAAGGATTTAAAAGCGGTGGTCTCATTTTCAGCCTCTTGACAACCTCTCAGACACCTGCGTTTCAGAGCTATTTCTGACGAATACGCTGAATTATAAAAGACAAAAGAAGGAACTTGACACAGTTTTTTTGACGATGATAATAAAAATATTAGGAAATAGGAACTTGAAATTCCCCAAACATTCAGGCTTAAGAAGGGCCACATTTGTTTTGTACTGCTCACAGAAGCCCCGTGTTGTAAGAAAGCAAGTAAAATACAGATTTTTACAGGTTTTTACTTTTTTCTTTACCCTGATGCATTCAATTTTAATCCTAATTTTGAAATGTCACCAGGCATGAGATTATTTTAAAGAGAACTGAATCTGCTGCTGGATCAAACATTTTCAATGAAATGTAGGAAACCCAACCTATAGAACCTTGTTTTAATATAGTTCTGAGCGTACAGTTCATTACTGTCACTAACACACTCAGATTTAGCTTCACTTAAATGTCAGAAAATATTATTCAGGTGCAGAAGACACCAAAGATCACAGCTAACTGCTATATTGAATCTTAATTAGACAGGGGACCATATAAAACTCCGAAGCTTCTATGTACTAAGAAAACAACCCTGACATTCTCTGTTTGGCTCTAAGTGTTTGTTGCTGACTTTGATCTCCAGCAATAATCTCCAAAGAGTTGTGATCCTGGCTTGCTTAAAAATTGGTTTTACTTTCAAACTTTGTCTGTTAAGTCTTTATTACCAAATAACTCTGGAGGGAGTGCAACCTCCAAGAGGCACTTTATTTTCCTTTATGAGAGTTCGAGATGAGGCAGCAACATTACATAAGGCAAAGCTCGTTTCTTCTCTGCAACTCAGTCTGAAGTATTTACTGCACGTTGAAACTGTATCCTGCTTTCTTTAACAGTTGGCAGGTTTTGTGCGGGCCCCATTATGTTCAGAAAATACCACAGCATCATCTAAAATATATATAAAATAAACAAATAGTTGTGAAACAGACGAATGCATTATCCTTTGCTTGAGGTAAGACCACGGCCCACATCCCAGTTACCAGGCTCATCTGTTTGCTGGACAAAAAAAGCTTCTTCTCCTAGCTTTTCTTCTTTGATACTTGTCCTTGGCAGGATTATTTCTAATTAAATTGTTCCTTTTCCTAATCGTAGAAGGGACACACAGAGGGAACGGCTAGACTTTGTAGCTCATGCATCTGAACTGAGGCTAATAAAATGCAAGAAGCTGTACCTAAATTTAAATTTTTAAGAAGTCCACTGTCACGGCCAATTCTGTGATTTCCCTTTGATATATGAAGACATTATGGGAGCTGTCTGTGAATGACTGCGTCAAGCTACAAATTGTTTGGGTTTTTATTATGGTAAAGTTTATGAATTTACAGTGTGACCTTGAAAATACTCAAGGCACTCAGAACTCTGAGATGAGTTAGTTTGTGTGTGAGAGAGATACTAAATGTTATCCCATACTTAGGCTGTAATTTAATTGGCACCGTGTCACCTGTGTTACTACCAAAAAAATTTGGAATACCAGAATCTGTTTCTTTCATGGAGACACTTCAGGTATGATGAAAACCACAGCTGAAGTCTTGTATCAGGTAAGGTGGATAACATGCTCGTGCTCATATTTAAACACCAACAAAACAACTCTGATTTCATTTTGTCATTTCTGCCTGGAACAAATAAAAAGCAGTGCTGGTCTTTACAAGGCAGCTATCTACCAAAAGCAGTGAACTGGCGTACAGGTTTGGGTGAAGTGCTGCAGAAAAAATGCCCCAAGGAACCTTCCTGAACCTTTGCACAAAGGCCCTGTTGGCATACATTCTGTTCGGAAGTGTTCAGTTGTGTTAGGACAAATGCCATTAACGTTTGTTGGATGCTGAAAATGATTCTTGGAGAGGGAAAGATCGACTTACCCTTCTAAAGGTTTTAAAATCAATTTGTTTAATATTTTGGTGGGCTGTAGCATGCAAAAGTTCATCGTGATGCAGGAATAAGTGTAGGAGAATTTAGTGCTGAACTGGCATTTTTATGCAGAATGGAGATGAGAAAAACTTGTAGTTTTCAGTCTGTAAGAAGTTCTGGATTGTAATGTTTTGTTTCCTTTTCAAGACAGGAAGCCATGCACTTTAAAAGCAAGTTCTTAGTGGGGTGTTTTTGAACTTGACACATTGCTGACAGAAGTTGTCTCTGATAAGGCAACAATTTTTTCAAGGACTGCTTTGCTATGTAAGACTTCATTCGGGGGCGTTCTGGGCACTTGCTGTTCTGTAAGTCCACATTCCCTGCTCTTCGAGAAGCAAAGTAGTAGTGTTGTCACAAAATATACAGGACATCATGAATACTGTTAGCTTTACTTGTAAGGTTTAGTAAGGTGGCTGCAAATAACCTTTTTACCTTAGATTATTTATCACCCCCATTTTGGAGTGCAAACGCTATTCAGTGAGCAAATTCCTCTATTTTCATTGCCATTTTTCCAACATTTGCAGTAAAAAACATGTGGGAGTGTAAATCTTGGATCATGACCCGACTCTGGTAGGTCTGCTCTGGAACAGAAAGAAAATAGATATTGTCCCAGAACTCATAATCTTTCTTGTGAAATTGTGCTGTGCTCTGGCATCAGTTTGATAGAGCAGGGTCAGTCGCACTGTTCCTCTTACAGCTTAGCTGGATTTATAGGTTATCAGCTTTTGTCTGGGCTCAGTTTTTCGTCTGTAAATCCTGCTGAAAACAGCTACCCCCTCGTTTATCTGATATACTGTCGCGTGTAGCTGTTCTGTAACTTGGATGTTTGTTGTGGGCTGAATAAGGGTGGTGCAGCAAGCAGCAAGTACTGAGGATTTACATTTCGGTCAGGTCAGAGCAAACATAGACTGAATAATCCAAAGGCCTCTAGAGAAATGTAATGTAACTATTAATGACTTACAGAAGGCTTCATTAATTGTTTTCCAGTTAACTAATTCCAGGAGATTCTGAAAGAAGATTAAGAAATCAGGCTCTGTGTGTTTGGAGACCTCAGCCCTCTCCATTGGCAGGGGAAGGGACAAGCAGGGAAGATAATGAGAAGTGAATTAGTTCTTGATAAGAAAATGAAATTATATGATAAGTACTTGTGGTTTTGCATCTCTGTGTCAGTATTATAGCTTGGTAGTTTGACTTGTGGTGTGTGGACTCTTAGTTTCCTGGGGAATATTCTAAGAATAAACAAAACCAAGCTCATTTTAGCTGTGCTGAAACTTACTCTATTGGAATCTTCAACTCCACAGCGAAATAGTTCTATATGTGGAAAAAAGCTGAAAACCATTGCAACAAATTAGTGGGAAGGGAGCGTCATTAAGAGGGATACACGTATGAGATAACAATAAAGAGAAAGGCACGGGTACCTGGAAGAGAAAGCTGGAGGCATGTTTGACACGGAGCTGATAGTCCAAATCTGAGAGGAGCCCAGAGAGCACTTGTAGTAATTCTCTAATCTTGCTCTCTTGAAATGTCTTAAATTAAAAAATAAAATAAAATACAGCCACTGATAGATGCAGCACCACCAGATGACTGAGAAGGTGAAGAGCAGATAGGTAACAGGAGGAAGGCTGGTGTATCCTCCACCTCTCTGGAGTTTGAATACATCAGCCAAATAAACAGGCTTTGGAATTTTAGTCTGAAAGTCCCTTAATGTCCTGTATCTGATATTCTGTGCCATCAACCAGCTGCAAAGTGTCCTCCAGCACAAATTGTGGCTCTTAACACCTTATGGAATTCGATGCTGTTGCCCTTAACTGCTGGCTTTTGACTACTCTCTGTTATTGTTATTATTTTATTTATTTTAATTTTTACCTGGCTTACTTTTCTGCCACCAGCTGAACAGAATGAGCTCACAGACGAGTTAGAAACACACCTGAGCCAGTGCCACTACAATATTTAGCAGTCTTAGATTCTCTGACTTCCCTGGAACGAGTGGTTGCATCAGCTGCGCAGTGCCCCATTTATGTGTCTCTCTAACTGTCTGTTGTCTCCGCACTTCTTTTTCACACTGACAACAAAACAGTACAGTGCTTTCAACTTAACCACATCGGCCTGCGAGGCTGTACTCTTGTAAATCCCAAGCAGAGAGTTAGCCATCACATTTGTTACAACTGTGCACGTAAACCCACACTTTCCTAGTGAAAACACTTCCTTCTTCATCTAGGTGTTGTCTGCTCTAAGATGTTTTGGCAGGTGTTAGTACGTACCAACAGCATTTTCTGTGGAGTGCTTGGTATTTTAGAAGTACTCAGTCCTGATTTACAAATGCTCGTCACTTAGCCATTTTTGTGAGTTTTATCTGTGGGCCCTTTCACAGTCGGGGATCTCGTGGGAAAAGCCTGTGGGTTCTAAACAACGCGTGGCTTTCCTGCATTACTCCTGTCAGGCAGTCAAACCAAATCATTGCCAAATCCCTTTGACTGATGTTCCAGAAATTGCAGCACGTTCAGAAGGCCAGCGGATAACTTTGAGACGTAAGGAAATTTAATGTTCCCTCTTCTGGGTCTCATTGATTAATATTAGGGGAATGGAAACATCATTTGTTCAACTTGCGTGCAGGAAATGTGATCTGGCACATCCAAGTGGCTCGCAGGTGGTAGGTGCTTATAAATAATTACACGAGTTGCATTAACTTCATTTTACTTTGTTTAAGGAATGGTTTAAAATGTAAATAGTTGGTCAGCCGGCTTGCAAGGAAGAGGTAATGTAGAGCATTTAAAAATACATTACACTTAGAAAGACACAGAAACATGGCTTTTCATTACAGGCTGTGTCATTTTTTATTATTTTATTAATCTTCTAATTTCTCTGTCTTATTCTGTCTATAATTGTGTAAGAGGTCACTTGCTCGTAGTCTGTGACTGCCAATTCTTCTGTTCAAGAGTAGATTATTGACGTTTTTCTAGCATTTTTATTGTTATAAGGCTTTTTTGTGAGTTTGCCGTTGGTGAAGCCATTCAGAAATTATTTGCGTAGGGTTGGCTGAAGCCCGTAAGTCACATGCTATTTTAGCTTTTCATCTTATTGAATTCAGGAGGCAAAAGTGACATAGTAATGAAAAGTCAGAAGGGGGAGAAGTAGATCAATATATTGCTAAATTCTTATTGAAATTCTCATGCTTAGAGTGTTCTGGGCAGTTTTATTTCTGCTTAACATTTGCTGAGTAAAAGTCATTGCCCTAGAGATGCAAGATTTATTGACACACAGAGATGAAAATGATTAGCTAAAAGGTTTCTGCATGAAGAGAATCAAAATCAGCTGAAACACTACAGGGTGGCTCATATGCAGGAGGCTGAGCTATTTCAAATAAGTTATTAATGCTCAAAGCTGAAAGCTGAGCATGCTGGTGTTATACCAACTATTTATTCTTTGATTCCTTCACAGGGACCCTAAGCTTCTGAAAAAATATCTTTCATTTATATCTATATAAGCTTATATACTCTCTACACACACTCCGCTTGTTAAAGTTTATAGAAGCATTGTTGTCTTTTCACAGATTTATTTCCTAATGAAGTACATGTTTGTTTATTTGCAGTTTCCAGCTTTTCAACAATGGGCTTTTTGGGATGATCCTCCAGGCCTGACACAGGTAAGGCTCTGTGCAATATATTCTCATTTTCTGAATCACGCTCAGTCACTTTTCGTTTGATTTCATCTGCCACAAGCTAGGTGTATTGGTACACTGCTTTTAGCTTTATCAACACATGAAAGGTGTTGACATGATTTGGCTCACAGTGCATGTCAGCCCTCCAGAAGTAGGCAGAGCTTCTGCTTTTTGGCCTATTGGAGAGTGGGTTGTGTCTTCAGACGTGACTTCCCCTTGACTTCGTGCAGGCAGAGGATAGCAAAGCCTGGCAAGCTTAACTGTCAGACGGACCAGGTTGAAGTACGGTGTGATTTGGTGCTCCCCAAAGTCAAATACAGGGAACGATTCGTTAACTAGGTGGCGTTCAAAAAAAATTACTAACCTTACTACTTCTGCTTACAGTTTGTGTCCCAACACTTCTAGTAATAAACTAGTAGGCCACATCTTTGCTTCCTTCTTCCTGTTACTGAATGGACAGACATCCTTGCAGGTAGCCCTGAAGGAAATTTGTGGCACTCTAGAACAACACACCGTGTCTGCACCCTAGCTTTCCCACACGAATGTTCTGTGCGTGCCTCTCATCGCAGAGCCTGGGATAAACACAGAATGTGCCCAGAAGGTGCTTGAAACCATTCTGGTCTTCAGTAGAATCCTGATGGTTATCAGAATCAGAACTGGGGTTCAGGAAGGAGATGTCTTGCTGTTCAGCTTGTCTCGAACAGAGGATAGGGCTTCATACATCTTCCTGTCTCTCCTTCCAAAATCTGGAATGCTCCAATCAAAACCTACCCAATCAAAAAGATGAAACACAACCCACAATTCACAGAAAATAAGATGATAGATTACTGAACACCAGACAAAGCTGGTAGTATGGAATAATTATGTATGTTGTTGCAGGAAATGTTGTATGATATTTAATTCTAAGTTTCAGGCAGGTTTTAAAGCTCTGAGCAGGTTTTATTTTCAAATAGAAATGATTAAATATAATTTTTCAATACTTTTACATGATTAATGTAACAGGCTGATCTTTCTTTGAGTACATCATAAATACCATCCACATTGGTATGCGATATATGGAGAGTTTTATTGCTGTAGCACTTTATGAAATTATTCTTTGGGAAATTATAGATAGTCAATGAATAATTCAAGGGAGAGAATAAAACAAAATCTAATAAACTCTGCGTATGATTGAACTTTGACATTATTACAGTAATGTCTATATACAAACCTCACTGCTAGGCTGGAAAAAGGATTCAAGTAGAGCTTGATTTTTATAAGAAGAGATGTTTTCACTCTTAGCTTGTTTGAGAAGAAAAGTGACAGTTGTTTTCTAATTGGTAACCTGAACACCAATCATACTTTCTTCTGTTTCCAAAGAAGTAAAGAGCAAAAGATATAAAAGATAAACTGTTGAGGAAATACTGGATTTTTTGCCACAGGTTCTAATCACTATAACAATTTCTGGGAGTCTGAAAATGCTCCTGTAAATCAGAAAAGGAAAACCCTGGAAGAAAAGCATGTCTTACAGGACTATAACAAAATTTTGTGCTAGGCACAAAAAAAAAAAAGAGCAACAGTCATGGCAGCAGGTGGAGAATGGCCCAGCTGGAATGGGGAATACGGGTGGTATCACTTCTAAAAGCAACTTGTCTCCCTTTGCCACTTTGGAGGAAGTGAAGGGCTGAAGCAGAGGTGGCTAAGACAGGTGGGTAACGGGGTAATGGGAGGAATGGTTTGGATGTGACTGAGCTGGGAAGACCTGTGTCAAGTAGTGAGAGACCGGGGAGGTACCATAACTGTGTTTTCTTTAATGTACAGCTGCATCGCCCATGTCCATGCTGAATTACTGGGCTTTGAAAAATAGTTATAAACCCTCCAAGATGTGCTTTAGGCTGGGATGTTTGAGTCCCAGGCACTAAAAACTTGAATTCCAGAGAGGCTGGGAAACTAGAAATGGTACAGAAATACAGCCATAAGCCTAAGAGTGGCTTTTGTTCATTTTTACAATCTAACAGCCATAAAGGGAAAGGGAGCAGGGCAAGAGAGGGCCATTTCCTCCTCCCATGGGTTAAAGGCTAGTTAGCACCATGCTCCTGGTCGGAACCACTGGGATTTTGCTCTCTCTCCCTCCTATACACCTGCACAGGTGTCCTGAAAAGACTAACCTAGCTTCGTACAGAGGAGATACGAATGCCTGCAGTGTGTTCATGCTATGCAAGCACTGACTCTGGACACAGAGCTAGGCAAAAGCCTCGTCATTTCACTGATCCTGGAGCCTGGGAAAGGGACAGTGTCAAAATCAAGCCCTCCCCCAACTTTGTGTTCTCACTTGCCTGGAAAATTCATGAGTGCTTTTTTGGAATCGCCTCCCGGTTCGTTACAAAACCTGAAGTTGTTTAATTTTAGTTTATTTTCATGACTAATCACGGTTTCACAAATCGGGAAATATGTAGGTGCCTGGAAATTTGTAAGCGCAGGGGAACTGACTTCCAAGAAATTCTGTTCTTTCTCTTGTTCGGTTTGAGTATTTCTTTTGAATTAATGTTTATTTCACAAAGCTGAGGGAATTGTTACGATTATTATACAAGGACCTGATCTATATGGAAATGAAATGCAGTGAAATAGGAAAAAGGAACTAATTTGCTCTTAGAAGCCAAGAATAAGTTACTTTGGCTAAAGCTTCTACGTAAATATTATTTCATATATCAGACCTCCTTCCCTCCTGTCTTAAGGAATTCTTGGGTTGCAAATGTGTGTAAGGCAAGATGATTAGAAACACCGTTATTTTAAGCATGGTCACCCTGTATGTTACCAGAACACTTCCAGTTAGGAGAAGTCTAACATGAATTGCCTTATTTTTAAGGGACCTAGGGAAACAATTGCTGTCCTTGCGGTCAATGAGTGATGGCTGGATGTTTTGAGACTCCTCTCTGCAACAAAAAAAATTGGATTATTGTCTAGTCTAGACGTTCCTTTGTCTGCAGAGAAGTACATAGCCCTTCTTAAAGAATCTTTAACAGTTTTTCCACTGTGTTGGGGTAAGTGGCAAGAAACTGAACAGAGAGTATCCAAGAGGCACCACCGCATGTGGATTTGTGTCAGTTTAAAAGAGGAAAGCTTCCTGGGATCATACCAAATTCAGTGGCACTGACAGCAGGTTTGAGTCAAGGTGTTAAATGTATTTTGAATATAAAAATGAGGTGTGCGTGGGTCAAGGTCTTGGACTAATTGAGAATACCGTGCATAATTAATTTGTTTCCATCCTGTTTTTTGCAGTTCATAGGAGGGAAACTTAAGCAGAGAAATGACACGAGTGAGTTTGTGGTGTTCCTACCTATCAGAAAACAATGACTGTAAGTTTTTTTCATCCGATCGTTCAGTGTGTCACTTCTCAGTGTAAAAGTTACTTGTATAGTGAGAGAAAGATGCAAATACATACCAGGCATCTCCCTGGAAGTGTTTAAATGTGCTCTTCAAATGATATTGGCTGTTCTCTCTTAATGCTAGTGAGCTATGGTCGGTCAGATGAAAGTTACTGTCATCAGCTGAAGATAATGGGTTTTAAAGTGCAACTCTTTTATTTCACTTTATTTTGCTTGCAAGGGTTTAACTTTGATAAACTGCTGATAAACTTGGTGTTAAGGAGACTCGTTTCTTTGGTTGTAATATACGGAACCTGCGGCTTTTTTGTTGAAAGAAAATCTGTTTTTATGTGACTGCCTTTGATACTTGCAGTGTGTACAACACTCAGTGGGATCAGTTATCAAAAAGGTGACTCTCTAATGCAAGCTAAAGGCTGAAATGATGAATTCCACATCTGTTAAATAGACTTAATTTCTGGTGACATTATAAACTGAAAAGGGCAACAAGCTCCTTTTTCATCACATGCACATCTCTCCAAAACAGATTGAGATGTGGAATGTGTTCAGAATGGAAGGTAAAACATCCTCCAGTCACTGCTGAGTGATCAGAAGAATGCAAGTCACCCTGTTAGGGTAATACTTGCTGACTCTTCAGGACACGTATCTGCTCAGAGTATTTTGTAAGATCTTGCTGGTTTGGGTTCTACAGTGGTAGAGGTGGGCTCGTGGAGCACGTGCTTGGTGTCAGTAACTGTGTGGTAACAGGAATTATATGTCACCTGACAAAAGTCTCGTGTTGGTATGCTAATCCACTGCCAGTCTGAGGAATATGAACATTAATTACAAGTTGTTATTAAAGGACATAGTCAGAACCTGACTCCCCCATCTCATGACCTGCTTTGGAATTACTGCTGGTGTAAAATTTAAGGGAAACATCGGCAAGTCATAACCAACCTCTAACTTTTTATACATCTGTGTCTAGTGTATAAGAAAAATTTACTGAATCAGGTTTGAAATGCATTCTTTTTTTAAGGGTGTTGCACAAGGAAATATCTGCAAGTTTGATACATTCTGTAATCATTGCTTTGAAAGGGCACTTTTTAGTTTCTGTTGGTGGAAATCTGACACATCTGTTTCACAGATACTTTTTGTTACTCCATTTCCCTCCCAAACCCTTTTCTCTCCAAGGAAGTGATGCTGGATTTGGGGTTTCTTTATTTCTACTTTTCTGATGAATCTGTTATAGAACACGTCATCTTTTTCTGTTCTTTTTATTGTGTATGAAAAAGAGATACATTCCACCGCTGCAGCTAAAATGAATTTGGAAAACAGTTTTTCTAGCTCATTATTATTATAAGAATTTCTAAACTGTAACCCACGTGCTGTTGGTTAAAACACTTTGTCATGGATAGGCTTCCAAGTCTTCGGTTTAGTGATGTATTCAAAGAGATCATGATTGCTCAAAAGCTTCCTAGCAAAAAATAGAGTTATGGTATAGTCTTAGGCCCTTTGTTTATCTTGTGGTTTATATAATCTGCACCACCTCTGCTTGAAATTTTCAGGGAAGTTTTTTCTTATCCAAAAAGAAGCTGTTTGTTTTTCCTAGGAGACGGATCTAGACGCTGAACTGCTGGAAATTAACAAGGTAGCATCTTTGGAAAAAAACCTCACATCTTCTTCAGTGCATTCATCTCAACTGCTGCCGTTTCTCTGAACTTGGGGGCCACAGGTCAGGAAAACATGGTCATAAAGGCACCGCACAATTATCTTTCCAGAATTACGTAACTGAGAACCATAACAAGAATCTGCACAACAAATATTCTTTTTAATACACTTCTACCAAATAAATGTACGCTGCAAAGTCATGGCCAAGAAAAGGATAGAAAAAAAGAGCTCCACTTCTAGTAAAGACTAATATTTTCCAGCATTGTTATGTTTTAGTTTCTCCCACTTCCTCTCAAAATTTTTCTTCTGAATTACAAGAGAACTCTACGTCCTCATAATTCTTTTTGTAAATAAAATCACTGATGAGCATTCAGTGAAGTGCAATTTACCCTTGACATATGTAGCGATGGGCTCAGCTATGGGCCTGGTATTGCTCTGAAATAAAGAGGACTTCATGCAGCCTTGAAGACTGCAGCAATCACATTCCAACATTTTGAAAACTAATATTCAGCAAAATTGTAATGTAACTTAGAGGAATGTGTTGAGATCTTTGTGCCTGTTGAGAGTGGAAATATAGTAAAGACAAAAATGGGCAAATTTGAGGGGTCAAATCCTCACCGTGGTGCTACTTAGATATTCATTTTCCATAGGAATTTTTTCTTTTGATTTGTTTTTACTTTAAAGGATATTAGTTCTGCTTTCACGTTATACTTGTGCCTTATAGAGTTTAATTAAAAACCTTTTTCCCAGAATGGAAGAGAAATTATGAGTATGCATTTTTAATGAAATGCTTATTTTAATGAAATATTCATACTTCTTCATTCTAATCTACTTTTTTTTCCATATCATTTTGGGACGGCAGGTTCTTAAAGGGCGTTTGTTTTGCATTTTCATTGAAAGTTTGATGTTACTTGATGTAGATAGCTTCTGACAACCTAAGGATTTAGGTTGAAGGATTTGGTTCTGTGGAACCAAAGCAAAGGTAAAGCATGTGTCGTCTGAGAAACTTTCTCCTTTGAGAACATGAAACTTCCTCCAGCTCAGGCGAAACTGCAGAGGCCTGGGTTCCTATTCAGTCCTCACGTTGGCCAGTTCTCGTCCAACTTAGTGCCAGAACTAAAGTCCTCAGCTGGGAGACCGCTCTGAAATTCTCATAAAGTGCACTGCTTTCTTTTCTCATCATATCACATCAGGGCAGCGCAAACATCAATGCCATTTAATGAACTGTGATGCTCGCTCATTGGTTCCAGGCAATAACTTTTTACTTAGCTCTACTATACAAAGATTAATATTAGCATGATCACTTCATCTGATTATTATTTTTTAAGCTGTCCCAATTTTATGGACGGCGTTTGAATAAATTGTATTTGTTCTTCTTCTTTCCCTTGCAAGCACAGTTCCCTAATATTAAATCTTCCAACATCCTGCGTCCTTTCTATCAGGGTGTGCTGTTGCTGGGCAACACCAGATTTGCTCTTTAAAATTATCCAGGTTTCTTTAGCCAGCTTTGTGAGTTGGTGCAACAGGGAAGCAGTAATGTCTTAATGCTTTAAAAATATACATCTTTTTTATTCAAATTATTTATTAATATTTCTTGTATTCAGGCCACTGTAGCTGGCTGTGCGGCTGCATGTTTAAAAATAATAGCTTCACATAATTTAATTCTGCTGTGTGGATGTTTGTAATTATGTAACTGTCCTTGTATAACATGCATTAACTCCTTGCACATAGGTGCAACGAGAGAGAAAAATTGTAACATATGTGTATGTAGGAAAATTTTATTAGAAAGGTTTAAAATTGCTTTTTCTTCCTGAAGTGTCTGCGTTGCTGCTTTGTGAATGCTGTTTGAGTGCAGATTCTTTGTACTGGGGCTTCAAGACGAATCACCCTTCTCCTTAACCTTGCTCATCCTCAACTTCCAGGTATCATAAAAGTTGACAAAATATTTCTTCTGACCTTAAGATTGAGTACCATAGGAATTATTTTCCTGTAGATGAAGTGCTATTAACTATTCCAGCACGGGTTGCAATTTTAAGCCTAGGCCATAGGACTTTGTAAATCCCAATTTTTTTATTCTTCAGTGTCAATTTTTAATGACGATAGAAAATCATTCACTTTCAATATTTCCTTTATTGAATGGATCCTGTGAATAATGTCATACTCTAGCCAGGTAATAAAACGTATGTGTAAGATTAGCACATAAATTCAATGGGACTCCATTGACCCTTTGATTCAATAAGGTGCATTTGAACTTTGACACTCTAAACTCACAGTGTGGAGGTATCTTTAACATCCCTGGACTTGAGGATTTCTATAGAATAATGCATACGAGAAAAAGGAAACTCTTGTTAGCCAGATCTGAGTTTTTATAGGATTTAGCACAGACTTGTTGCTGCACCACCGTGGCAGAGAGAGCGTTAAAGGAAGTGTTTACATGGATTGTAACTGGAGCAGGGTCAAAGGCATTTTAATGGCAATATTTGCTAATTTTAGTAGAACAAATGATTGTGTCACTTTGAAAATGACTTTTAGTCAATACGAGATTATGGGTTATCCTTTGCTATTGAATCCTTTGCTCTGTTTCTGTTGAAAGCAGGATTCTATTGATCTTGAAGGAGCAAACAAGGGATCTTTCTGGCTATTAGAGGGATATTTCTGTTGCTCACCGCTGTTTGCAGTAGCCAGCTTTGTTGATGATGGCTTACAGCTGATTGACCATTGGCAGTTTCTCATTTATCTGTCTGGGAAAGAGGTGCATGCATTGCAACCAAAGCCAGTGGTTTCTGCGCTGTTCCTTTTCTAGGCCATCAAAATAACAAAGCATGTGTTATAATGTCATTGGAATTGAGTAACCTCGTCAGTTTATTTTCTAATGGATCAGCCTTTTGTCACTTGCTTGGGCCATGTAGTTAGTAATGGCTTCATTTTGTTGGAAAAAAGCTAGGAATCCTCACACGTCTCCATATATCCACTCTTCTCCAGAGGTAATGCTTTTAGAGCTTTGCAGTGGGTTGGGTCAGGGAGCTAATAGGACTAAAAATTAATATATATATATATTTTCTTCTTTTTGCTGGGTTAGTTTACAGTTGTACCAGTTCCCTTTTCAGACTCACTGTGCGACCCTGGGAGAGCTGCAGCCAGCGTTCGGCAATGAAAAGAAGCGGTTTCATAGAGGGGAATTTCGAAGTACCCCATTTCACTGGCAGACTGGATTTATGCTGGATTAAAGCAGCTGGGTAACCATGGCCACAGATCTCGTAGGATAGCTAAAGGGTTTTACAGTTGCTCTCTGTGCTTTTCCGCAAAGCTTGTAAATACTTGCTTTGCAAAGGAAGAGCGCCACAAGAACCTGGTGTGTGAACTTCTGGAGGTTTATGGGACTTTTCCATTGTTCGTATGATAAAAGGGGGAGTTCTGGGGAAATATCTGTACAAACCAACAGCACAGTCACCCGCTGAATGCTTAAGTGGAAGAATCTTGCCTCGTCTCCATCACAGCTTCCTTCTTAGAGACTTTCTTCTTGTGTGCTCAAGTCAAACTAAAGATCAGTTTTAAATTAAAAGGAGAAAAATTCAACCCCCAGATGATGGAAAGAAGGAACTGGAATACGCAGTGCTTGAATGCACCTGCAGAACGCAGAGCACTAGAAGAAATGCCTTGGCAGTCATTGCAGAGGAGACAAGAAGAGCACAGCAAATAATGATCAGAAAATGTTGATTACCACATTTTTAAAGCTGTGAGAGCCCCTTGAAAATGTTGACCCAAGCAATGATTACACCTACGAGAAACAAAAGGTAATTACTTAGGAGTTAATAAACCCAAGCAGGAAGACAAAAAGTGTATCAGGGGAAGGTGCTAAAATGATGTGCAAAGGATGAAAGGATATTTAAAATCCAGATGTTCCTTTATGAATTTATGGAAAATGAGCCTGCTTTTGAATAGCACTTTGAAAGCTCCCCAAGGAGAAAAAAATGCATTTTTAAATTCTGTATTTCTAATATAGCTGGGAGAAGTCTTTTATTAATCAGGTCTCAGAAGGATCCCCTCTCAACACATCTTTGTATTTCTCTTTAAGAATCTCATTTCCAGTGATGCTTGCAAAAAAAAGCCTGGCTGCAATTAGGTTGCTGGTGTAGTTAAACTACAATTTATGGTATTAACCGGTAGTATCTTTATCTGCTTGCTTGCTTCACCCTGGCCTGCTTGTGGTTACTTGTATTTACCTGTCTCCTGATCTGTTTGCACAGATGGTAACCACTCTCTGAACAGAGGTAATTTCTTGATTCTGTGTTGCTACACACATCGTGTGCCTGGGTCCTAGCCCCTGGCTGAGGATCCTGCTTGGTGTCACAACAAGGATAATTCCATTCAAATACCAGTAAACTTTGCCATGCTTCAGAGGCTTCTGATCTCTAACCTGTGCCCATTATTGTGAATTTCTGCTGCCATTTCTGGGCTAAGCTTGTCTCCTCTGGACTCCTGACCCTCCCTGACTGAACTTATTAAACTGAGTGACAGTAATTCCAGTAAGCTGAACAGCCAGTTGGAGAGGAGAAACAGACTAAAAAGCGCCATAAAGACTAAAAAAGCAAAAATCAAATGAAAAGAGCTCAATGTTTATTCCTGAAAAAAAAAAAGATAAATGATTTTTAAGTCAATCTTGTTATAAGATATTAAACATAAACAAATGTTACATGCTTTGCTAAATCATGGCAGGATGAACAAAAAAAAAGGAGCCCAAGTCCGTGTAGTGGACCTAAGAAGTGAGATTGGCCATCTTAAGACGAAAGACGAACTTTAGTATACCTTCTAGGTTCTAGAAAAAGTATTTACAAGCCAACTTGCATTTAGTTTCATTCTTTCTAAAGCATTGAAGGCACTTGCATACGGCCAAAATCTCAGCGAACACCTTTCAAAAGCCATCACTTTTCTTGGTGTCGGTTGTTTACATTTTCACATGATCACCCTACAAAGTCTTGAAGAAAGACCATGGCCAGTAAATTAGCAATTTTGGAAGAGTTAACTGGGAGCGGAGCAAATGTTTTTTGATAAATGAGGCTGTTGTTCTTTACTCAGTTGTTAAGGGGATTGGAAGCTTGGGGCATACAACCTCCCATAGGTCAGGAGTAGGTCATTGGGTTCGTGCGGTGTACTTCGACTGTTAAGAAATAAAATTTCCTCCACTCAGCTAAGTGAACTTCTGCTTAACTTAAATCATACTGCAAAGCATTCAACAGAACATTGTGTTCAATTACATGAAACTGAAGCAAGCGAAAGCCTTAGTGATGAAAGATTTTTTAAAAATTATATGCTTGATATTTCAGAATCTCTAATTTCAGTTTTTGAAAGTCACAAGTAGCTATGAGTGCTGCACATCATTATCTAAAACAAACACTTCATGATTTCCCTGAGCACATCCTGGAAATAATGATCAGTCGCTGCCTACAGAAGATAACAAACAACAAATATTATACTGTAGAAAGAATGAAATTTTGCACTGGAGCACTTACCCTATGCCTCTTTTAATTTACACATTATTCAGATGGCATCTAAACGAATATTTGTTTATACACCAACAGTTAAACTCATTAAAAGGCGCCGCCACACAGACAACTCAAGATGTATATTTATTTTCCAAAATCTCATTAAGCTCAGGTACTTTTTCTACGTTTCTTTTCATAATAATGAAGCAGACACAGAGATTCTTCCTGCTAACACTGAACAAGGAATATTTAAAACAAGGCAAGCAGTTCTTATAGATAAGGAAAACTGTTAGGACAAATGTGTTCTGCCTCCTCTTGTGTGTTTGCTTTAGCAGGCCGCTTAGGGCTTCCTTCAGTGCCTTGCCTGCTCCCGTTCTCTGGATGTAAGTACAACCCGAACATGTTGTAAAAGTATACATTAATACGACTTGAAGGGGAGCATGGGAAACAGTAACAAAGGCTTCCAAGTATAAAGCTGTTCTTGTATTCGTTCCATCATCGTGTGGTATGTTTTGGGGATTTAATTCAAAATGGCAGTAGATCACAGACGGGCAGGTTGAAATTTGTCGGTCGCGTTGCTTCTGCCAGCATCACCTTTTCATCACCCTGCTGGGGCTGCGTGGTTAGAGTATGCCAGTCATATTCCCGTCATAAAGTGAGAGGGAATTCAACCCGTGTCAAAAGTTTCAGTTTGTTTGGTTACTGCATGTTCTGTGGTCCTGGTAGGGGAGGTGGCAGATAGGGTTCCTAGCACATGAGGCGCATGATTTTAAAAACACGCAGGGGATGGAAGTTGCATGGACGAGACAGTTTTCCTGGATCTGACTTTTTACCCACTGTCTTGGCAAAATTCCCTTAGTAGAACTGGGCCTCAGATTTCCAATTCACTTATCTTCTTAAACACTTTTCAAAAACATTATACAAATCTATTAGTAATTGAAAAAAGGTATGATCTTTTCATATTTGACTTATCTAAATGCCTTAGCCTGTCCTCAGAAGGTTCTCATTTTTCAAAGTTGCTTCAAACTGGAATGGCATTTTGAATTCCTCCTGGTATGAGTAATGAGGCTGGAGCCCGGCGAGTATTTGTCTGTTACATTGCAAAATAAATAAATAAAGGGTGCAACTTCCAAGTTTTTTTTTTTTTTTTCATTTCCTCCCCCTGAAAGATTCTGTGATTTAATACAAAGAACAACATCAGTGAAGAAAAAAAGTTAAATCTGGCCTCTCTCTTCACTCTTAGGGACTTGGTAACGTGATGGTAATATTTAGTCTTTGGCTTCTTGAATTCTCTGCAGAATCACCTTCGTGTTCTTTTACGATAGTCTTTTGAACAGATGGTCAGAATGGAGATGTTTAATGGAAATGCGTGATTAATACCCAGGTCCACCCAAAATGTCCTGGAAAAAAAAAATCCATTGTCTGTAACTGTGATTAAAATCTCTCTCTAAGTTCTCTAGCAAGATTGCCAACCTCTGTCTAGCTCAGTCTCCATTACAGGGGAAGAACAGTGAATTAAGTAAAGGGAATTACACTTATTTATTTTAATTATTGTAATAACATGTAAGAGCATTATTTAATAAGCACACAGGGATGAATTCAGCAGTAAGGCTTGTCGACTAATGAAAACATTAGCTTTATCATCTTCCTAGAACGGCCATTTTCATATTCCAAGAATACTTTGGCAGGACCATTGTGGCAGCTTATGGTGCTTTTTTCCCAAGGAAAGCACCTCATCACTTTCTGAAAGACATAAAAAAAGCCATGTAATTAAGTGACGTGAATGTCCTTCATTGTGACCACACCAGTGTGTGCAGATGTGATGCAAGTACACTTTAGATAGTGAATAGGACGAGGCATCAGCATATTAACAGATGAGAGCGCTGATACATGCCCAGGAAAAGGCTCTTCCTCCTCTAGGCTTTACTCCCTGCTAGAATGAGTGGCTCTGGTTTTACAAAGAACATCAGCCTGTAATAAGGACTTAGTGCGCAGGGCTCATGGCCTTTGCTTTAAGAGATGTTCCTGAATTTCTTGCGGGTGATGAAGTGCTCGCTGCTGAGCAACAATGCTGAGCGTGATGATAAAGTACTGCAAACGCCTAGCAGGAGAGGTGCGTCTCTCAAGGTGGTATTTTTTATGCTAAAATACTCCCAGCTGGCCTAATTAAAAGTGGGAAGCACGGTGAATGCCAGCTTTGCCATCTTCGTGTTCTCCTGCTCTTAACCTATACGGCGTGCATTTCTGCATCAATAAAGTCCATTAAGGACCACATAACTTCCAGATATCTGACAGAAATGGTAATCATTGGATTATAAAGCCGTGGCAGCATTTCACAGCAGTTGTAATTAATTTCAGAAAACTCCTTTCAGTAACATTGAGTTTAATCCAGAGTATCTAAAACCATTACATGGCTGTTTGTGCTAACAAATACCGAGTCTCCTCCATGTTGTGTTACTTGTGAGCAATGGCACACAAACCACAGTAACCAGAGAATCCTTTTATATCAAGGCTTTAGAGTGAACTAAAGGAGGAGTTGGTGCTCATACATCTTCATCTGGGTGTTTTTCCCAGTCTGGTTGCTCTCTGTTGTTCAGAGAATTCAGTTTAGAGATGTGAAAGTCATTATTTCTGGTGTGTTTCCAGCTTCTTATGACCTCACAGAAACGTCGTGGAGATTGAGTTCTGTGACACAGCAGGAGCAGCACGAGGACACAGTTTTACCAGCCAGATGTAAAGGGAAGCAGAGACTGCTGTTTGCAGTGCTGCATTGTTTGACCTTGAGAAAAGGATGCTCGTTCAGTGTTCCTCAGTAAATGGCATGTCCTCAAGTGAGGTGCGGGGGAACTGAGCAAACCAGCAGCATTTCTTTAGAGACGCTGAAAGGGCCAGAGGAGAGTACAGGGAACTGTATGGCAGTGGCATCATCCCAGAGAGATCAAACTCTGCTCTTTCCCCCTAGGAGGAAAGAGTTGCAGGAGATGTCATACTGAGGCCTTTCCAGACGGGAAATGTCCTTGCCCCCTGTATCAGTGCAGGTAACTATTGCTCTCCTGTTTGCTTTGAAGTCCTTTCACGTTTTCAGTTTCCCAGTGGCTTTTACTGGATGGAGACACAAAAATTAAAATCACATTTGTCATTTTTCCTGCGTCCCCTGTATTCATTTAAGGCATTGCTATCAGATTCAGATCACTCACTGGAAGCACAGTGAGGTCTGTCCGAGCTGCAGCACACTCAGCAGCTCACCGGTCAGCTTTTTAATTGCTGCCTCTTACTTTTCAAGCGGTGTTGTTTTAAATAACGGCATCTGTCCTTACTGTTTATTAGCCTTTCAAATGCCTGCCCATTTGTGTACAACGTCTTGGTAAAACGAAGTGTAGCTAATGGTTGTGTCATAAGCAGGACAGTGACCTCTAATGGCAAGTAAGCAACTCGCATGATGAATTGCCAAGACTTTTTCTCATTAGAATTGCAATGAAACAGCATCTTCGGTGCCTTTCTTCAGGGCCCACAGTAGGCACAGGCAGAGCAGTAGTCACCTAAGGCAGCAAGACAGTTAGGGGAGGCAAAAATAATCCTGGGGCAGCAAAAATAATCCTGGCCCATGGCCAGAGCACTACCATGCTGGCTTCTGCTGCTGCCTTAGCAGAGGCCGGTGTGTATAAGGTGGTCACTTCAGCTGTGAGGGCAGGAAAACCCTCCGAAAAATGTGTCACCCTGTGCTGCATCATCCCACCCCTCTGAAGGGTGTCAGGAGCAGCCAAGTTTCGCTTCCTTGCCAGATCTCTGGCCAGCATTTCCCTTCTTCTTTCCCTTTCCTGGGAAAGATGCAGCCCAGTCATTCTCCCTTCAGGCAGCAAAATTTTTGGCCGTAATTGCTGAGAAACCCCGTGCCAGTTTTGCCTTTACTAAAGAGAGTTTAAGCAGGTGCTGTGCAGGAGCAGGTACTGGTCTCTAGAGGACGGCTGGGAAACGAGAGGCAGACGCTGATCTTTTGATGCCAGAGGCAGAGCCAGGTGGGAAACAGTGCTCAGATCTCCTTTCTCCTTTTTTTTCTCTAAACATGGCAAAACCTCACCCTTCTATAGGCAAATACCTCTGCTTACACAAATTCAACTCTAAATCTAATGTACAGAAATGGTATCTTAGTGACAATTCTGAGCTTTCTATGCGATATTTCCATGTTGTCTTCATACTACTCGGTAATATCACAAAGTTACCAACTACTGTCTGAACAGAGGTGATGCTGTTACCACAGATGACATGCACACGCACCAGGTACGGGTCTTTCAGCACCATTGCAGCCTGCCACCGACTACTCAGCAGTGCCAGTGCTAACTTAGGTCTGTTTTGGACCTGCTGGGGCATAACCCTCAGGTCAAGATGAGAAACACAACTAGTTAAGGTGGAATCAGATCAAAGTAAACTAGTACGTTACTTCCTCAACACAATCCTTAACTTTTTGGGCAACACAATCTGAATTTTTCACTTCTTATCTGTGAAGAGAACTGGAAACAGTTTGGCCAGGAAATTTCCCAGAACAGCCTGAACAGGGATGCTCTGTTCTTCATCTTTGCAGAAACCTGCAGTGTCTTTCAGGAATTTCTTCTTTTATTTTTTGCTACAATTCACATCTTGATTATTCTTGCAGCTGGTACAGATTTAATTCTGCCTCTTGGCGTATTACAGAGATACGGACTGCAGATTTTGAAGGCTCGTGGGAATTAAGGAATTAGTCTTTTTTTTCACACTTAAATCCAGTATTACTGTAACTTTGTCTATGCTTTTCATAGTATTAGCATCTATTTTACTTGTATTTAATATTGGGAAAGCAATTGCAACAGAAATGTCAGTGTTGACACCTAATTTAATTGGTGACCTTTTGAAAGTCAATCCCAAAATCCTAAAATCTCGAGTCTGTCCCAGAATCATTGATTCTGTGCTGAAGTCAGAATTTTTTATTACTCCAAATTATTTTACCATTCTTGATGTTGAAGATTTCTAGTATTCTGGGTCCAAATCTTATGAAAAAGATCTGTGATTTGAGACTTAATTAAAAACGGATCTCAAAGAACAGGCTGTTTCCTGCACACATCAATCTGTAGATACGCCATTGGGAACAAGCCATAATATTACAATAATATTTAAGGCTGATATTTTAAATATAAATAAGGAATCTAGATGTAATAGAAACTGGTAGTCAGTAGACTGGAGAATCCTCATGGAAATAGTTGAATATCTGAAATGTTTTCTCCTGTAGTAGCAGTGTTATAGGGTGATGCTCACCCTACCAGTATGTGACTAAACTATGTGAAATAATCTGTGGCATTTTAGGTTAGAGTGATTCTGTTTAGCTTTATTTAAAAGAGATGTAAAAGTATGGTGGGAGATGGGGAAGTATGGTCTGAGGGATGGGACTGAAACGTGTTTAAGTTGATGTTTAAGCAGTCTAAGTGCTTTAGTTCTGAGCCAACCATTCATAGTCAACCTCCGCAACGTGTCCAGACCATGGAGTTTCAGCGTTTTCTCATTCTGATTTTAGATCAGAATTGTGTCGACACCTTTCTTTCAAAATTTCTTTCAAAGCATTTTAAGTCTCACCCTTTTTTCTCCTAACTTTTGTCTCATACTAGGAATACGAAGATGCTGCTACTCTAAAAGAATTTCTTATCCATTTGACCTGTTAAATGTGTTTTTTGTCTCTCTTTTCCTCATCGTTTGTGTTCATATGTTTTCATGGTGCCTCTACTGCCACAGGCTTTATAGCTATTTGCATAGCTGTACCTTCAGGGTGTTCATGGATGTAAAACTTCCTGGTGTCGTAATGCTCTGCAAAAGGATGGTGATTTAAGCCTCCTGTGTTTAGAGTATTTCTTACAGATTAAGGGATGGATAAAACCACATTTTTAACCAGTTTCAGTAGAGTTCAAGGCCAGTGCTGAATTACCAGTGATAGAGATCACCAAAAATGTACTTTATTATTCTTCCCTGGTTACTGTGGTATCTCTTTTTGTCCACACTGCAGTCAGACTACATCCCACTTCAGGCTAACATTGTAAACAGAGCTGAGTTAAGGAAGTGTTACACCGGCCTCGCTTGTCTGAAGTATAAGCATGTTAAACTGGAGTGATTATCTCTGAGGTTTCTCATCTACAATAACTGGAGCATTTTGGTATAGAACTAAAGTTAACGGATATAACAATTAAGTTTCACAAATACAATTTTCCTAACAATTAAGTTTCGCAAATACATTTTTCTTGAAAGCTACTAAAAGACTTAATTTAAATTTGAACAAATAAACACTTTGTGACAAATCCCCAACGTTAGAAAATCCAATTACTCTTTTATAAAAAGTGAAAAAAGCAAAATGTTGTCAGACAGTTAAGTGGAGTTTCAGCTTTAATGTGAGCAATTACATCGAGTGCTCTTGTGCAAGCAGTAAAAGAAGGTAGAAATATTTGCTGTTGCTCAGCTGCTATAAAGCAGTTCCTTATAAATCTCTGCTCCTTTTTGCCTGCGGGTTTCCATCTTTCTTTAAAGTATATGTATGCATTAGATACATGTGAAATGCAATATAAATAGGTGTATTTGAACGTAATACGTGTATTTCTATCATGCTGCTTTTGTCAGTTCATATTCAGTATTTCCTGCTTTCTGGTCTAAATATAGGGAAGATTTTCAAAGTACTTGCTGGAATGGGCTGTTTATGCCTTGCCACTGAAGTTCTATGTGATACTTAGTGACAGATTCATTCTGAGTTTAATTAAAAATATATATCTAGTTTTGGTTCATAGTTTTTCTTTCTTTCTTTCTTTCTTTCTTTCTTTCTTTCTTTCTTTCTTTCTTTCTTTCTTTCTTTCTTTCTTTTTCTTTCTTTCTTTCTTTCTTTCTTTTTTTTAAATGTGGCATGTACAAATACTCCAGATTTGTGTTTTCACATCTGTGCAAATCAGAAATGGTATTTTATCGAACCGTAACGACTAATAATGCAATAATAACACCTTTCATGTTTGCTATGAAACAGCAATCAGTGAACTATCTGCAGCTAACAACTGCATAATATATTTGCAATTACATAATGATTTGAGGATTTGTAAAGTACCCATGGGCTTCTTTGCAATCAGTCTTCTGATCTGTGCTTCAGCAAGGGGAGAATGAAAAGACACCGCTACGTATTAACCTGTAAACATTAAAGTACAAAATATCATGAATACTGCAAGTGATGTGAGCGGTGAGGTACAATTATACTCTAACTGTGGTGGATTATTAGAATTTCCTGTGTGACTGGTTTGATCCAGCTTAGAAGTGGGCAATGGGAAGAGCAGACAGGAAAGCATCAGCACAGAGCTAGAGAGGGCTGCGTCCTGCATCAGGACATACCTGAAAGGCTACATGGAAACAGTTGGCTGCTTGTGTGTCCTGTCCCTGGGGTGCTGCTGCTGGAAGCTCAGAACCTCAAAATCAAAAGCCAACGCCAACAAAAGAAGCCACAAAAGTTGGCAGATGGAATTAGTGAGACCTTAAAGGGAATTTTGGTAGGGTTGGATAATTCTAAATCCACGATACAGTCTTCTCGGAAAGGGCTGAAGCACATTTCTTCTGGATAGGCTTGTAGGTTGGCTTGGCCAATTAACTCCCTAATTCCACTGAAATTCCCCTTTACTCTGCATGCTGGACAGATCTGTTCCTTGTGGGATGCTGCATTTATTTCGATGTGACTGAAAATTGCTTTACTTCTTAGAGTGCTTGTTGAGCCACCTGTGATCCAGCTGCTTTTCCATATTCAGTGCCAGGATTTTGAGACCAGCATTTCCAGCAGAATCCTTTGAATTAAACTTTTATTTAGTCTTTTTTGAAAATGAAAGCCCTGGTGAACGTTTGTTGCAGAAGGTGTTAATCTGAGTGTTTAAATTTTGCTATGAAAAAAGTTAGCAGAGGAAGCAATTTGTTCATTGCATTTGCTGTGGTAATACTAGAAGACCTTCTACACGTATCCTTGATTTTGTGTCAGGTGATGATCTCCTATAAAAAATTAATAACGAGGAACTTGAATTTTCACAGAAGGTATTTTTAAATGAAAGCTTATAAAAAGGCCAAGAAATGTTGTGACTTTAAAAGTGTATTTGTACCGCAGGATTATACAACACCCAAAGACACAAAGCAGTGACACGGGATTATGCAGGCAGTATGAATTCAGCTTCTAACTTCCTGATTTTGAAAGCCTCCTATACTGCAAGCGTAGATGTGCTCCATTTAAAAGACAGAGAAACTTAATCTGTGATAAAACCTTAGTGTGGTTTATACCTTGAACCACAGGCTCTGACGACTGCATATGCTTTTTCTGTGAAAGGAAACCGCATTCAGATTTAGGACACTAACCACTTGGAGGCTTAAACTGTCGGGATGCAATGAAATTCTGCAATTACCCTTAAAATCTGCTTCTGTAGAACTGAAGGTTAATCTGTTTTATAGCTCAATCAGCCGTGAACAAACAATGCGGTGCACTGAACAAAAGAGTAGATTTCATAGCAGCGAGTTGGATCCTCAGTGTATCTGTCCCAGCAGTTTTAATCCTGTAATTCCAGTGCGCCACAAGCTTGAATCTGTAGGTCATAGTAAATGATCTCCAAGGAATTTTTAATCTGTCCAAAATTGATGTCAAATAAGGTGGACTGAAATGTGTTGTTTGAGAAGCCTATGTCATTTAGAAGCACTTTTGGCTTAACTGCAAAGAGTGTATGGAACAAAAAGGAAATAGGATGTAACTGGTTTTCCAGAGTCATGGGTGGGTTGGAAGAACTGTTAAATCTGCCAAAAGCACTGTCATCCAGATCTGGTTTTTTGTTAGATCATGCTTCAGAATTTCAATTGGAACTGCAAAAAGGAACTCGATTTGCTGTCTAACGGAACAGTTACACAGGCTGCACTGTCCCCTCTTCAGTCATCGCTCAGGAAATAAGCACGGGTTGTGAAAGGAGCCAATATTGTTTTGTAGTAGCGCAGTAACATAAGGACAGAAGTTCTGGAATGATGGCTGAGGACATTTGGAAAGGTCTTGCTCACTCTTCCCTTTCCATGATTGAAGAGTTTGTTTGATATAACTGTGCAGAGAATGACAAGACTAACGGAACAGGTTTTTCATTAATGGCATCTAGATGCTATCTGGAATGAAGTAAGTATGAAACGCAGAGGGTAAAAGTAAAGTAGGGACATTGATGTGATTCTGCTTGAAATAAGGTACTGGTAGAGATGTCCCAGTCCTTCTGCATTTCTGGAATCAAGCTGTGTAGTTCAGAGAAGGCAACCTGAAGTGTAGTGTTGGAACTAGGGTACAAATATAATGGCGTCCTGGGCATGGCGAAACGTTTCCACCAGATGCTTCTGGGTTCCCCTGACTGGCTAAACTGGTGGAATTACGGCCACGGTTGGCAAATGAGGCCTTTTCATAAAAAGCAGAGATGTACAAAAAAGCACCATAGGCATTTTTATATGCCTTAACATTTTAACAAAATTGGAGGTATGTATTTAAGCATTAATACAGTTCAGCATGTAATACCTACTGTGGCTCTGAAGTCAATCAAGAATGAATTTGTAGGTCTTACGCTGAAGGATGAGATGTGATGTGACTGCCTTTCTGCCTTTCTTTTTGAAACAACCAGATTTACTGGAAATGGGCGAGCTATTCTGCTCAGTCTGTTCCCAGTAGCTCTCTTCCTACTTTCGTACCTTCATGCCATTAACATTAATGGGAGTTATGCACGAGAGAGGAAGTTAAATGTCTTAATTTTCTTGCATCTGGTAGCCAGCTGTACTTTAAAAGCAGGCCGTACAGGAGACCGAGTAAAAAGGATAAAGAATAGCACTTCCTTTTATGTGCTGGTTCCTATTGTAATAAACACATGCTAAGGAATAAGTATTATATTATCCAACTACAGCTGAAAATTTTACAACGGAACCCCTGGGCAGCACATTTGACAGAAATTAGCTGTATTATATCCCCAAACCACTCTTTATTTTTGGTTCCTGTATGCAAATTACTGTTCAAGACTCACTGTGGACAAATTCAAATCGTACACGGCAGCTTGGGAACATCACAACCATACAATCAGGCAGAGTTAGCCTGAGAAAAGATGTTCTTACTCTAGTCTATGCATATTTATGGCTAATCCACGGTGCTCTTTTTTTTTTTTTTTTTCCTTTTTCTAAAAGTGCGACGACAGCATCATTTTCCTAAACCACCTCTGTAACCAAGAATATAAAATGAGTTCAGCGTTAGTAAGCATCGCCTGATGCTTAACGTGACAGTGTCGGATTGATGGCACCAGAGATCAAGGCTGCTGATTCAGAGAGAAGAATGGGTTAATTAGTAAGTTGGCGATACTATGAACCGTGAGTGATCTGCTCATAGCTGGTTCAGAAACTTTGTATGCATATCCGTGCATACATATTTTATGACCAAAGAAAATATAAATCACAATACAACAAATTATCGGGGTGATCTAGAACCCACTGAAGTTAGTGGTTAGTGCGGGTCCAACACTGTACTCAGGATACATTTCCACGTGCGGGGTGAGGCGATGGAAGATGCATTGCTACCGATCCGCTTTACTTTGCAGCCAGCCCAGGCAGAAGGGGGACAGCCTGTTTCGGTGACAGTGCACTTTTAGATGGCTTCAATTGATTCTGAAACCACATCCTTACACAGCAGTGGCAGTGTAACAGGGATGCGGAGAGGGATGTATTGCACTTTCATATGAATGAGCAAATTCTTTTATTCACTAACGATACCAATTTGCAGCCTGTCCATAGTATATGGCTTTGCACGCGCTGCAGTCTGCCATTCACTGTAGTGCAATTCCATGACATTGCTAACATTCGGGATAGCACAGGTGCACAATAAAACCTGACTTTCTTCTGAAAGAGCCCAATACCTCATCAGGAATAAATAAATTTTAGCCTCAGTTAATCCTTCCCTTCCAAGCCCTCGCTCAGGTTAATGTGTGTAGCTTCCCTCACAGAATTCCAAATTAGTTCTGAATTTTTCCAGGTGTGGGTACGATTTTCTTTCATTTTTATTTGTGTCGGTGAGCTCATTTGGTTAGGCGCGTTTTCAGTACGCACAAATACTCCTCGTTGTTCACTTCCCGGATAGTTTTGAGGAATTGCCACTTTCCAAGTCGTCAGTCGGACTTTAATTTCAGACAGCATTCAGCAGGTGCTATCTAGTTGTCTGTGATCTTTTCTGCAAATTATACTAGAAGATTAATCTAAAAGGGAAAGTGGGCACCGACAATTCCTTGGAGTGGTGTGTGGTTATTTTTGCTTTGGACTCAAATAGGCAGGTCCCTAGCCACAGTGGCAGATATATCATCTGCGTTACGTAATGAAATTGTCACTTCTAATTCTGTTGGGGAAGATTTATAGAATTTAGGGCTTTATGATTTGGGACTCGGTCCGGACATAGTGTTCTCTTTGCGCAGAGGGAGGGATAAAAGGTGTTGTTTTATGACTTGGCTGGTTGTCCTGCCTGTGATAGTTTTCTCCATTGCGTGTGTTTTTCTCTAGGAGAATTATGGCTGATAAAAGTGAAGCAGAAGTAGCAAATTGCCAAAAGGCAACTTGACCCTAAAGACCAGAACTGACCATGAATGAACCGAAAACCCTTTCTATACGCGTAAAGACTGAGCTCTTCTCTCACTAAGTGTCAGTCAGAGTAACTCCAGTGATGGAGTTACTGGCGTGATTCAGATGAAAGTGATGCTTTGTTTGATGGGGCGCTGTAAATGATATGTCAGGTTTAAGACTTTATCAGAGGTGAGCAATCTCAACTCAGTTTGTACAGAAGTGCAGCCCAGAAACATCTTGTTCCATTTGAAAGATAGCATTTGCAGGGCATTTAAGCTGGCATGGCAAAATCCAATTACTATTAAATAAACGTTTACCATAACAATTTTGCTGGAGCTAGTTTGAGCATCTTTGAAGCAGTTCTCAGTTAATTTTTCTCTCTTTTTATTGTTTGCACCATACATTTTACTGCCCCATCTTATTCTGAGCACAGTCTGAGGATCCCAGGCGGCTGGCAGAGATTCCTGCTGTAAGCATCCCTTTTTTCGAGTTTCCAGAGGGTGTAGCACCTGGCTGCAGCAAGGGAGGTCTTCCTAAAAACCAAGGCACTGTAGAGATCAAGAGTGTAACTGCTTGGCAGCTGAGCACCTGACTGTTCCTACAGGGGTTTTGAATGCCTTGACATAAGGTGGGGTAAAACCTAGGTCATGTTTACAGGGTGTTATTATCCCTCTATAACGATGCCAGTACGTCTGTGCTTTCCTGTGGGAATGCTCTATTCCAGAGTAATCCTTTAAATCCTTTATTCTAAAATAGAATGTCTGTGGAAGGGAGACGCATGACAATCCTTAGGGTCTGATACTTGTTCTTCTGTAGTTATCCCAGTCAATATAACTATGCGGACAAGATTTTAAACTGGGGAAAATCCAGAAGAGTTTCTTTGTTTTAAATTATCTTATACATCTGAATATCAGAAATATTTTTCCCCATGTTGGAGTAAATGATGTAGCATGCAATGCTCTTTAAAAAATACCTTCCTGCAATCTCTCACATCCTTAATGTTTTTTGGGGAAATCTTACTATAAAAAACAGCCATGCCTTTACAGCTGCCACCTTCTCTGTCTTAAATCTCTCAGAGTTTCTTTTCCAGCTTTGATGTATCTTCTGGGCATCCAGAGCCAGGTGATGAGCTTTGACCGTGCTGCTCATTCTTCTGTCTTTTATTCTTACCTCATCATACTACCACCTAATTCCCCGTGCCACTATTTGTACTGTATCGCTATTAAAGAAAGCAAATCCAACAGAACAAGGGGCATAGTTCTTACAAATACACTCAACTTTTCACGCTGTTCATTTGGCCGCATGCTCTCTCCTTGTGCCTCCTTCTCTATTCACACCTCACTTGGCCCAAAAACCTTTTGAGGCAAGGCTGGTTTTTATTCCGTGTTTGCATGGCACAGGGGTAATCTTTCCTTGCGCTCCAACTGCTGCTACCACCGTATATATTTTCACAATAGTAGTGAAGAAAGGTTCTAATACTCCCAGGAATAAAGGAAGAGGAAAGAAATGTAGTTAAAAGGAACGACGGCAGTGATACAGGGTTCATGCAGACTGAAAATAGAAAGCTGGAAGAATATGCTGGGCTTCATAAAGCTCCATGGTTATAGAACTTCATATAAATTTCAGAGGAGTGTGAGTTTATGTCCATATCATTATCAGATCATTCTACTTTATTATTCACTTTTAATTAAAAAAAAAAGTTCCAGAAGAGCATGTTTATCCCTGAAGAGATCTTTCAGTAAAATAAAAGGGAAGGTAACAGCGAAATCAGTATTCTGTGCGTATCGGGTCTGCGCTGGTCAGAAAACGTGAAGGAGGAAAGGGATAGAGAAAAACTCTGTCTGATCTCATCTGACACTCAGACCTGATTAAAGTTTTACATAAGGTGATAAAAGTCACAGTTACTGTACAAAAAATATAATAAACTTGAAGACTTTTTATGGGCATAAGAAACTTCTTAATTTATATTGCAGTCAAATAGCTGGTCTTGCTAAAAGCATTTCCCGGGCTGAGATTCATTAATACCAATGTAAAATCTGAAGTAAAATAAGTATCTGAGATACTTGGGATAGCTTTGACTTGCTCCAGCCAGCAAAAGGTAGCAGGTAATACCAGGGAAATACCAGGTGAAAGGGGGTGGCCAAAGCCAGCAGGACTCCCCAAAACTTCGTTAGGCCAGAAACAGAATTAGATCAGGTTTGAGAAGAAAAAATGAGGACAAGGCTAATTCCATAGGAATTCTGTCACCGCTTGCTGAGCAAATAATAGGAGCCCTTCAGTTAACTTCCATTAAATTTTGGATCCAGCCTTAGGAAAACAGGGTGTTTCAGCTGGGTACCACAAAGCACTTAACTAGGTCTGCCTTTGGTAGGGTGTTTACACTGATTAAAGTACTGACACAAATATAGACTCTGAATTACAACTGGCTTGAATAGAAGATGTTCTCCCTCTCCTCTCCTTCTGGAACCATTTTATATCCTGAGGTGCAAAGCTAAGCTCTGTAACAGTTTTGAAACATCTTAGTAATGAGTTATATTTCTATCAAATTATAGAGAGAACTTTCCTTCAGGTCCTGCCAAAGAGGTTCTCGGTTGTACCAGAGAAACTTGAAAGCCATTGAGAGAAGTGGGTGAATCCACATGAAGCCTTCTGTTGGACAAAAAAATGGAAAAGGTCTGCTGTATTTCTATATATTACTGTGCCTGTGAGTTTAAAAAAATATCATCTGTGCTGCAGAGCAATACAAGAAGCAGGTGGATGTTAGGAAGAAAGGCAGCTACACCGTATTCTTCACTGTGCCCTTCCTTTTTGCTTATAATTGCACGTGGGAACTAAGGCTTTGGGTGTGCTGTCGTCCTTTTTCCTGTATTTTTGTCTTCTGAGACTGGTGCTATAGTCTGGGGGAAGCTGGCTGCTGTAACTCATTGCTGTGGTCAAATGACCTGGGGCAGTATTTATGGGTAACGTGTGTAAGAGGTGTGCGCTGTACTGCTCAGTTATTGTTGGAAATCAAGGGTGTGACACTCAAACGGATTGAGAATTGTTTCTGAATTAATACCTGCATCTCAGAACAAAAATGAATGTACTTCTAGGTACGGTATTAAGTAATATTGGAGGTACAATTGATTATATAATAGGGAATTGTTAAAGCAAGGATAATAGCCCCAATAGATTGGGGATTAAAATAAACATGAAAGTGAGAAGTGCGCCGCCAAAATGTTAAACGTGGAAAAGAAGAAATACGGCCTGGAAATATGCTGTGTTTTATACTGCAGAGCTTTAATGGAAGGAAATATTTCATTAATGAAGTCCAGGGCAGAGAGAAATAGCAAAATATGCCAAAGATAACTATAGTAGGCAATAATACCCAAAGAATTAAAGCAAAACCCTGCTGCACAGAAACCAGTGAACTTTTGCCATCGATTGAGCAGCATCAGCATCTTCCAGCAGAAGGCAGTGGGAAGTATCCAGAAGAGATGTCCAGATCAGATGCGCTGATGAGATTTATATTTGCTCTGAGAGGAGACAGAGCCTCCTTAAAAAAATAAAAAAGTTGTCAAACATGGCCTGATGAATATAAATTAAGGCAGGAACTGCTGTCCATCTGCAGTTGCTAAGTCCCCATTCTGCCAACCTTCTGAACTAAAATCAATAGGACTATTCAAAGGGCAAGGTACTGCTCAACATAATGCAGTAGCTTGCTAAACTACATTAGAAACCATTTCTGAGGTCTTTTTTAATGTGTGCAACGGTTGATGACGAATAATTTTGTGAATAAAGTGTCATTTTGACACAAATCTACTAGAAATCATTCTGGATTTCAAGCTTCATTCATGATCTGGAGTTTCTATGATCCTCTTGGTGTGTTACAAATACGCCTATAGCTAAGCGAGGGTAGATACTCTTATCCAAACCTTCCACTTCTATGCCTAGGAACAACTGCAGAACAAACTGATAGCCAAAATTCGTGAAATGTTATGAGGTTGTGCTTACCTGGAGTGATACCCAGCATATGTATTGCAAGCTTTCGGTATGTTGGAAGTGCTAATACATGTAAAATATATTCCGTCAGATTCAGCCAAGACATGAGCACAGAATGATGCAAAAAGAAGTTTGTGCCAATTAAAGTAAGTCACTTCGCTGTGGGCAACGTGCCATTTCCTTCCAGGTGAAAGCCCAGCTGAATGACATATCCACAAGTCATCTGTTTGTTAGAAAGTACAGCAAGAGGAAATCTGGTTTGTGTCATACTTCATTGGCAAAAGGACTGCGGAAAGGGAATCAAAGTGGCATAGGCAAGCGTTAATGGAAACCTTCTGAGTTTCCTTTGCTTTGGCCTCTGAAACTGCGCAGCCCTGAGCCACGTCATGGGAAGCCCATCAGGAATATCACGGTGCATGACGTGGATGTAGTGCTGCAGTATAACCTGTCTGTGCCATCTAGCCAGAACAGTTGAGGACTCTGTTCCAACAGAAGCTGCAGTGACAGGTTCAGTGCTGTGACCCCTTCCGTGTTCTGCTCAGGACACGCCAGGGCTGGCAGACAAAGGATAAGTGGGGTCAGAGAATGGGAGAGGAGCTGCAGCACTGTTGCTTGAAGAGTTGCCCTGACTGTGGGAGAATCTTGGTGTAAGGCACTCCAAATTAGATTAGCTGGCAGATCTTTGAAACTAAATTTTAAATTTAAATAGGCAGGTATTTGAATTGCAAATATTTGTACTGTATTTTGGAAATAGAAACAATAGTATATAACTTTACCTGACTGTTTTACTGATAGCTGTTGTCCTTTCAGATGGAGACACCAAATACTGGTGAAGAAACTTCAGTTATTCAGCTATAGGGAATCTGAAGAATCGTCCCCAAAATTTACAAATACTAGGTTAGAGAGAGAATCATAATCTGTTTAGGGAATATTCTAAAGCAGTGGAATGCTTTGTCATGGTGTGTGTTCTCTCATCCTTACATTACTCTTTAAACAGAGAATTCCACCTAGAAGCTTTCCTAGGTAAAAGGTGGGAGTGGAAGTAACACTATTTACATTTTGCACATGGAAAATGATAGAACAGGGCTCAGTGGCTAGATTTTCCAAGTTAATTAGTTAAATCCCCTGGAGTCAGATGTCCAGATGCCCATACAAATCTTGCCCTGAGTGACTTGCCTAAGGTCACAGGGAAAGTCTGTGGCAGAACAGGAATTTGTATCATCTGTCCTGACACTCTTAAACTAGCTCCTATTCTGAATCTTAATTCAGAATAGGAGCTAGTTTTCAGGCATAGTTTTTCAGCTACATATTGCCAATAATTTCTGGTTTTTATGAAAACCCCAATTCTGCAGTAAAATGCATGTCTCCAGTTTCCTATATGGCAAAACCAAGGGGTTAATGTTAACTTATTCACCCTCCAAATTTAGACGTTTAAGTCAGTTGCCTACAGTAGGACATCTGAGTCTCTATATAATCAGGAAATTATACCGAGAAGAGAGTTAAGCACTGAGAATGCTCTGAATTGCTCTCTCCAGGCTCCATTGACTGTATCAGGTCCCCTTACTCTTGAAGTGCCTAAAACGAAGTCTTTGCAAACATGGGAGTTAGCTGGGGCTCTGAAGGGAAAAGAGAGCAAGTCCTACAGTGAAACAGGTTTCACTCGGGTTGTTTTGGAGGAGCTGTCTTACCCGTCACACTCACTTTTCAGAAAGAACTGCAAATCCTTAAAAATTTTCAGAACTAAAAGGTCTATTCAAATGTCACTTTGTGAAGTCAGGCTACAAATCAATTAAAATAAGGGTCATGCTTATTAAATAATTGTTCTTTTTGCTTAATACTGATTAGAGAACAATGTATTTCAAGCTAAACATAGCTACTATAGCACATTATTGAATACAAATGATATGAAAGAAAAACAAAGCCTTTAGAATGCCACAAAATATTTAGTCCTATATACAAATACATACATTTATTGCAGATGCATTTTTTTAGGATTTGAGCTCCATTCACCATCTTTATGTATAAATATGTCAGAGCACGTACTGTAATTAGGATAGGTAATTCAATTAAGTGTTCAGACAGATAATTTATTTATAAAGGCTGTTATCCAAACTGTAAAAAAGGAAAGATGTGAACAATTAGAGCAAGTTTAGATACTCCTTAAATGCCATATTTTTGAATGAGCACCCTGCTATTAAGGGAAACATACAATTTCCTCTATTTTGTCATCAAAAGGGACATTTTGCACAAAGGCCTCAGTTCTTTAATGGCCTGATTCTAAGCTTATTGTTGTCAATGGATCAACACCTTTGACTTATTTACTCAGGCCGTAATTGCAGCCAGCGTAAAGGATAAGGGTGGAGTCCTGACGGCTTATTGCGGGGCTGTGAAAGGGCAGGGAGCAGCCTTGTCCATCGTAATTATAGGGTTCCAAAAAAAGCTCCTAACAGGCATTGCTGACAGAAAATTCCTATGCTAAAACTTGCTTTTTATAAATCTAAGGTTTTATTATGGAGGAAATGGCAGCCAAAATTACAATCGATTAAAGCCTGATTCAGTAATTTATATTCCTGTTTGGATTAGTAAGGTACAGAAGAGTGACACACAAAAATCCTGCTCAAATTCCAAATAAAACGGGCAGATGAAAAATTCTGGAAAGACGTTTGTTCAAGGCATTATCATGAATTCACTGAAAAGCCTCTTCAGAGAGAGCTAATGTGCATGTTTAAAATCGCCTGATTCTCCTCAAAGGTAAGCAGCATCACTGTGCTGCCCAGTGGGCTGCTGCTTGATGCAGCCGGTTAGATGAAGTCCCCAGGCAGCCACATGTACAGAAACTCAGTGCTCCCTGGAGGTAGCTATCAGTATTATAATTTAATCACCCTGGGATCTGCCGTGGGAAATAATGAGACATGAGAAGAATAGTTAATTCTGTGTAAAATGCCATGGAAAAACTGAACGTCAGGCTCTAGATCAGAACTGAACATTCACAAAGTGAATTAACGTCTGTACTCAGTGTGAACGTGCTCTCCCAAACTTTTAATCCCTGTGCTGCCATTTCAGAGTGGAGGAGCACTAGAATTCAGAATACCAATACCAACTTGCAGGCAGTTCCGTTTTTTTCAAGTCCAAGTCCTCAAATGTTTTAATGTCTTACAGATCAGTCACTTAAAAAAAATAAAAGGTGCTTAAATCATGGCTGCAAGGAACTGCGTGGTAGTTCAGTGCTCCCCAAAGAGCAGAGGGAGGATGCAGAGGCTCACCTATAACGTGATATGCCAGCACCCGGGAGTGTTCCCTAGGTAATGAAGAGCTTTTGGATCCCTCAAACCCAGGTAAAAATTGTATTTGGGCCACAGGAGCAACTTCAGGCAAAACAATGGCAACACACACTCTGTTCCTCTGAAACAACACGGGTGCCCTTCATCTGCGCTGTGCTTCCTGGCAAATTATTTCAAGCGCCAGCTCAGCTACATGTGTTCTTGGTACTTTCTCTTTGCCACGGGTAAATTTCCAAAAGTCTGAGAGCCAGGGCTGCTTGGAGCTTCCCAAGGGCACTGTGGCATTGCCTGCCCTGCAGCTGCCCTGCTTTTAATGGTGCAATCATACACTAAACTGACAGGTGTTGCAAACTAAGTGAGCAAGGAGAAATAATAAAAAGGGATCTAAAGAGCTCAGAAATACGTGCAGGAAGCAAAATGAGATTCAAGCTGGAGAAGTGCAAGCTAATATAACTGGAGAAAATAATAAATTCAGTTCTGGCCAGCTCAATAGCAGAAATGTGAAATGTGAAGGGAATTTGGAGACAACCAGCAAAAAGGATTGGGAGGCAAGACAGAGTAGCTTCTGCACAACCCGGTACAGCACCAAGTGGGCACTCCTGAAGCCCCTACCCTGCTCCTGTTAGGTGCTCATGGTGTTCTAGGAGCTATTCCCATTCTCAACCCAGTAAATGACATTAGGGTTCGGATGAAAAGTTAATGAGGATAGTTAACCCAAAGGAAAAGAAGTTTGAAATACAGGAACTGACCAAACTCAAGTACAGCAAGCCGTGGGAAACGCAGTATTTCCAGCGGTACAGGTCTGTATTGGCATCAAGGCAGCCTTAAAGCTAAACAGAGCATTTTTATCTCTAATTTTTATTCCATAGGTGTTTAGGCTGCTTGTGTGCGTATCTCTGAGATGTGACTTTGTTTCTAATGGCTGGAGGAGATGAAGGATTGCGAGTGCCTGGATAAGAGTGCGAGGAAAATGTGGGGTTTTGAAACAGAAAGGAGGAGGTGCTCTTGCATGTGTGATTAAAATCACATGTGTGACTGTGATCGTAAGGTATTGCTTGTATGGGAGCTGGTGTGAAGAAATATCCTTGATTTCAGGTTAAAACTTCCATGAATTAATTCCAATCTTTCATTTTACAGCTAGACTATATTCATAAAATATTTAATAAAAACGAGCGCAATGAACATTTTGATAATTTTTATACCAACTAATTCCCCATATTTTAAACATTCATACGCACAGTAGAAAATTTGAGCGGACGTGGTCATTGTCTAGTTCAAGTCAAACACTTGGTGAATTGAAAAATAACATTTCTAGGACACCTGAGCCTTGCAAGGTGTTTCATTTTGCAAGGAAAACAATTTGTAGCTAGTACTTGCGATGTACGTTTCAGTATCAATTGCATTAACGTTTGTTTTTGTCCCTTGTCATTGAATACATCAGCAATGTCTGGTGTGTTGTGACCTATTTGAATCTGTCTGTGATTCCACTGTCCATAAGTGTTTTAAATCCAGGCAGCTAGAATGAAATTACGGATTTCTGGAGGATGATTTTAGGTGACTAGGAAGCCGAACATCTGTTCTGTAGGTGAGCAGCATGGCAGCTAATCCCATCGTGTCAGAAAGCAGTGTGTTTATTCCCAACCTTTTTGTTTGATGCTTGGCTGTGACCCAGTGTGGATGATGCAAAATACATCTTTTGAGAAGCAAGTGCACACAAGTACTTGAAACACGGGCAGATCTGTTTTAAAGTCTTCCACCACGAGTCGATCATGCCAGCTGCTAGGAAGTGCTCACCAGTAACCATATGCTGCAGTGAAGATAAGCAATGACTCTGTGTCATACGTGCTTCAAATTGAACGTGATAAGCTTGTGTTTTTAACGTAAAACTCTTCAGGAAAGTACTCTACCACTTACTCTGTCTGTACACCAATGATTAGAGGGCGTTACTGCAAATAAATCCCAGCAGCACTACTTTGCTGGAATACTTCTTTGCTTGTGAGAGATCACTGAGCCAAACAACAGAAAGTCATCACATCCACTTGGGTTCTCATTCCACTTCTCTGCAGGAATGACTTACCCATAAGAACTGGACAGAGCTGTGTTTGTATTATTATGATTTCCTCTTCACAATTGTTGTTTTAATTGTGACCGAGACCTCAGGCATTTGTTAACAATTTGTTATTTTTTTTTTGGTCTGAGGTGTGGCAGTGAATGTGAGTTGTTTGGGAAGAAAACAGTTGGAACAAATTACTTTGATTGCTCTATAGAATTAACCAAGATGCCAATAAAAACAAGAGTCCAGATTCAGGCTGTGTTCCTGCAACAGTGGGAGGTAGGACCAGGCTGTCTCTGTGGAAGTTTTCGCCATGCTCTTCTGTGAGGTTGGTGAGAGCTGTGTGTCTCATGCTGTTGCTCTGCCAGCCTCCAGTGAAATGAAGTGCAGGCTGGAACAGTCCTTGTTGGTTCCTGCTGTTTGTGAGCCTTCAACATCCTTTACGTGAGCTTTAGGATCCCTCTCTTGCCTTCCTGGCAATAGTGCACTTCTGATGGATGAAAGGAAGCATTGTAGTGCAGCAGGAGGAAACTGTATACATGTGAAACGCACCTAAAAGAAAATCAATCCCAAGGGTATGAGCATGTTCTAATCCAGTCCTCCCCTGGCTCTCCCCTTTCTTCTAATGCAGAAATGTAAAGCACCTTCACAGTAACATCCTGAAGGTCTTGAGCAGACACCTGCAGGTGAGAAAACATGGGGAAAGTAATACTCTATTCGCTTTTAATGAAGAACATAGAATTTGGCATTGTGATGCTGAGTGTTCTGTATTATGGAGGCTTTCTAGCAACCGTCACAGTAGCATGATTTTAACAATAGTTCCCAACAAGCAGTAGAGGCCCTTCGAACAAATGTTTCTGCAAATACTGCAGCGTGGCCAATACACAGATCTTAACAATCACTTTTTGGTCGAATGCCATTCGTTGCTCACAGTTGCGTGGTGAGAGTGACTGTTCTTATCCCCCAGCTGCGCGCCCATTCCCCTGGAGCTGAAGAAGAACTTCCTCTAGCTGATACGCAAAAGCCGGCACACTGCTGAGCTGTCCCGAATCCATCTTGTGCAAGGTCGTAGGTCTTGAAGGACATCAGCGCCGTACGTAAAGCTGTCTGCAGAAGGCTGCCTGACCACGTGATAAGCTTCAGCTGCTAAATTACGTACAGATGTATAGGTGTCCACACAAGCTGAATTATTTTCTTCAGTGGCTACGCTAATTTTATCTGTGTATGTGCCAAAAGAGATGTACCAAATTACCTTAAATGGAACAGTAAATACTGATGAGACCCCGTGGTCCACGTGAAGAAGATTGTGAAACCTCACGTCTGCTTACTGTCAGAAGGGTGAGCATTCCCTCCTGCAACAGCTCTCCTCTGCAGCTGGTGTGTGCTAAGTCTGGGGCTTGTTCAATAACCAGCTCACAGAGCTGTTGAATTTTGTCTTTTGCATCCGTAGCAGTTATTCTTAATTTTCAGATAATTACCTTAGATATTCAAACGGATGAGGGAGTAAACAATTGATTTTCATACAATTGAATCCTGTGAATGAGTATTTTTACTGAAAGGGATTGTTTGGGGGTTGCAATCAATCATCATGTGTGGCTTTGCTGTGTTTTGATGAAAAGGAGTTGGACTGCAAGGCAGTTTGCCATTGCCTTGGAGAAGGCTGAGAATGTCTGGGTGCTGGACTCTCCAGAAGATTTGGCTGAGGCTCTGAGCTAGGAGCTGAGCCCCACTGGAAGCCTAGCTTCATAGGTAGGTGTATGAACTCCTTGAAATCAGAGCCAAAACAGTCTTCAGAGTGCGGAGACGTTTAATCACAATGCAGTGAACCCTGGGCATGATAAACAGAAATACACTTTTGAACTCTTATTTACAGTCCCGAGCTACTGCAGCTGATTATATTTTATTTTGAGCCTTCAGATAAGCAGTCGCAGAACAATTTCAAATAAAAAGCTAAAAATGCTTGTATGAGGGATATCTCGGAATTTCATTGCAGATCGTTACGAAAGAAATTCCTGTTCCACCCTCCTGAAATGTGATCATTACAATAACACATATTGCAAAAAGAAAGCATCTGTATCAACACCTCCTAACATAAACTGACGGAAATACTGACTTTCCCTATTATTATTACAAAGGTTGTTAGTACCTCTAATAAAATGTTTCTTGAGCTCCGCAGCTAGATGGGTTTCCTGTGGAATTGTCTAAGCCCTTCCAATGCTAACTGTTTTCAGTATTAAGAAAAGTATTTGCAGAGCTGCTGTACCAGAATAAGGCCACCTTTCCCAGGAAATACAGCTCCAGTTACAGTTTTATTGAAGAAAGGCCAAAAAGGCCAGAGCAGAGTACTTATAGACACATTTCCTTGTCATATGTGGAATGCCAAGTTACTGCCGACGTGCAGCGCTTGCGTTTAAGAACTGAAGGCGAACCTTACTACAGCAGGACCAGGAGGATGCCAGCAAAAGTGCATAGAGGAGACTCCTACACACTTCTTCCTCTCCAAACCTTTCTGCCCCTCATACACAGAGCGCTGTATTTGGTCCTGGGTTCCTGTCTCTCTTCCAAAGCCCACAGGCTGCCTCGCCCTTCATCTTCCTGAATTCTTTACCATTTTCTGGCAGCCATCTGCTGTGTCTCAGTCGGAAATGTCTGCTCCTCTGTCTTAATTTAAAAAAAAACACAACATTTTCTTCCAGTTCCTTTGGAGAGGAGCGCTCACCATAGACATAGCTCACAGTGCTCTTTACCTTTGTCTCAGCAGCTGCAGCTGTGTACGGAGGAGAAACGGGCAGATGCAGGATCAGATGTGGAGTAAAAAGGGGACGAGCCTCCGAACAATCCCATATTCAAACCCAAAGCGAATGTTGAACTTCCAGCTCAATTCTGATTTCCCTTGATACCGTATTTTAAAATAAATATGCAGAGTTTTTTTCATTAGCCAGCCTCCTGTTAGTGCTGTTGCCGTGATGTTCCCGGCGGCCACGCGGGGTGTGTGAGAGGTCTCAACAGGCGCAGGTTGGCTACAATAACGATCCCTCTGCCCCCTCCATTTAAACAATTCAAAATGTCACGTCAGGAGTGAAAAAATATTAGTCGCTGCCGAGCTAAAAAAGGTTCCCAGGAAGAAGATTGAAAGTGTGGATTCGGGAGCCTGTTGAGCGAGATGGGGACGGTGCTGGGGAGCAGGTAACCTTTGCTCAAATTCTCAAGGCAGGTTAATGTGACGGGAGCTCTTGTATTTCCTGAGTGCACGTCCGTGCAGCTCAACTGCTGCATTGTTTTAAAGAGAAACCCACGTAACATACAGTAGCATTAGGACATAAACTGGGAAGATTTGGATATTTTGGGATAACTTAAGCGTAAGACTGAAAGCAAAATAGTTTCTGTTCGCTGTGACGTAAGTGGCAGTTTGTCTAAGCAGCATTTGGTGATTGTAACAGCAGGGACCAACTTTCTGTCGTAATTAGCCCTGGTAGAGTGAAGACATGCACATGGTTGACCTTGGAACAAGAATCAATATTTTTTTTGCTTTCCTCAGTGCATAAGTATTTAGCATATGGAGCGTTCACTTTCCCTTCTTTCTTTCTTGCATCATTTAAAATACCATTTGATCAACATCTAACGTGAAGTCATATCGAAGGGTATTGAATGCAGATGTTAAACGCTGGATGTTCTTCTGCTGTTCTGATGGACCAAATTACCAGACCTTGTAATGGTGAACAAATGTTTATCCAACTGTAATGCACTTCTATTGTGGTGATGATAGGATATGTTCTGAGGTAATGGTTACATGGTCCTTTGAGACTTAGCTTCTATTCTTGATTTTTCAGCTGACCTGCTGTATGATAGTAAGCAAGTTGTATCTACTCCCGGCCTTTGCTTTTCTTCCCATTTTTCATGTCTCACGTATGTAAAGGGTGAGGTCTTTACAAAAGAGCAAGTCATTTACTGTAACAGGATTTAGCGCAGTACGATCTGGTCTTGTTTAAATCTGCTTGGCATTACAGTGATTGTAATAATTACATATAATCGTGGCTCTTAATTCACAGCACTTAGAAATGGCGCCTTTTCTTTAGGGAATCTGTACATTAATCCCCTCTTATACCGATTTTCTCATAATGATATTAAAGTTGTAAGAGGTTGTACTGCAAAATACGGCTCTAGTATTTTAAAGATCTAGTTATTTAATGGCCTCAGAATTTGAGAGCAGTTGGGTTTAGCCTCAGTAAAGGTCACAGAAATGGGAATATCACTTTGTGTAGGAAGTGCTCACAAGTAGCTGAGGTTGCATTTCAGTCCTCCCTTCAGTTTAAGGGCAGATTTTTTATTTGCCAGATATTGCCCACTAGCTTCCATCAGATTTGGGCTTGGTCTTGAAGACTATTTCCATTTCCCCTCCTGCCTGCAATGTCCAACTACAAATAGGTGAGTTTCAGCTTCATGAGAAGCTTTGTGTTTGTACTGCATCCTGTGCTAACATCGCATTGAACAGGTGGAACTGGGTAGAACACCACCAGTAAGCAAGACAGCTGTAATGCTGGAGCAGGGGAATTTCTGAACACACCTGGAAAAGAATAAAGCAGCTCTCTGTTGTAGTCGCCTTGGACAAGATAGCATTTTAGAAATGAAATTCTGTGAAATAGAATAGTTTGGGCTTTACCATTATTAGAAATGGCTACAGTACTGAAAACTAACAAGGTCCCACATACATTTTGGCATTGGATATGTATATGAGAAGTCCCATGATTGCCATCAGACTAAATTATTAATTCAACGACTGCCAGTTGGCACAACAAATGTGAAGTGTACGTTCTAAGTGTATGTTCTCAGAGACAGAGAATTCAGAAGAGTGTTTGTCTCTTGTTAAAATATGTAACCAGACTCACCTCTTGAACCATAAGGAGTTGATGGCTGTTCCATAGTTTGTGCACCTGAATTTGTGTATTTATATCAGCATTTCTGTGTACACAACTGCAGGGAAGGCCGGTTTTACAAAAGAGAGGTACAGAGATTAAAGACCGATTAGGTTTTTTTAAAAAAAAGTCCCCAATATCATGTACATCAGTACATGCATAGGCTACAGAAGATGTACTTCTTGCAAAACCTGCCAGGCATAGAGTAAAATCCCTTTTATGAGGACAGCTGGAGAGTTATGCAACTTCAGGAGGATTATGCAGATGTATTTATGCTGTGAAGTTGCCTGATGGATTATGAGACTGTGTAGGTTTGATTTAAAAAGAAAAACAACGTCATTCTTTGTGGTAGTGAAGGGAATGTTTCCAAAGAGGGCCAGAAGCTTGGACTCTCCAGAACGGATAGAGTCTTACTGATGCATAAACCTGTGCTGGTGTCTTCAGTCTGCCCAGCCGTGAGAGACTGACCATGGCTTATTAAACTGTAAAATATTAATTAGGCATGTTCTATCAGGAATTACATCTGGTTTAATTAAGAGGCAGGTGTCATTTTACCTGCTGTTTCATTGGAAGACTTTGAACATCTCTGTGCTCGGGCACTGCCCTACCAGGACTGTGTGCAATTTCCCTCATCGTTTCGTAAACAGGACGCTAGAAGCAAGCATGCCAAGTGAAAGGCGTAGCTATTTCTGGTGGCTGATGGCTCTGTCCACTCAACCAAAACATGCCTTTGAGCTGGAGGAAGCTGCAGGGAGTCCTGCAGGTCCGCCGTGATGTTTTCAGAAGGGCTTTGGGGAAGTGAACAGCCTTCGTGTTCATGAATACAGACAGGTCAGGAATTAAAGAGTTGTTCCTGCTCTTAAGAAATACGTATTTGACATAGGCAAGATACGCGAGCCACTTCTGAAATTGAATACTTCATGTGTAGTACTGCCAAGAGAAGATGGAACTCAAAGGTTATTATTACAGGCAGAAGTTGGTCCGGAAATGCAAGGCGTAGGCACTTTGATCGTTAATACAGGATCTCTTACACAGGATCACATCATTGCTGCGAGCCTGAAAACAAATCAATAAAATCCTGCGCTGCAGCTGGTTAACTCTGTTGAAACTCAAGCAGTCCCAGAGCCCCCAAATTACACATGATGTTTGGAAATAAAGCTAGGGTATCACATTTAGGAGACGTACCGTGTGTTTTTCACCTGCTTTGGTGTTTAGGGATCCTTTTTTCTCAGACTATGAAATGCACTTTGAATAATTTTCGAAAACTACAGGTTAGAGGCTGGGACACGATTAGCACAGCAGGCTGAAATAATTCAAAAATGCATCGCCGGTAGGTGATTCTGATTGTATTAACATCCATTTCACATGAGGGTCACAGCTCTGAGTTCAGTGAATTTGCTCTTGATTTATATGTCTATAAAGGACAGGAACAATCATAAGATACTCCCTGTGATACTCTGAGATCAATACAAAGAACCAAAGAACAAGGAAGGCTGCTAACAAGCTCTCAGGTCATGGACTGAGCGCTGCAGTCGACTTGTCAGCCATTGGTTGAAAGTGGAGCAAAAACCAGCTATAAATTTGCTAAACATTAGGTATCTCTTTGAAAGTGATTTTATTACATCTGTGAGATGAAGAAGGTCATTAGAAACATCCCGATTTTCTCTTTGTTCCCCCGGGGCACCGTAATGCTTAATGCATGATTTGCATTTGCTGCAACAAGCCAGCTTTCTGCAGCTCCGAATTTTCAGGTGAAAATTATTTCTTAGGCTTTTTGAACGTGTTTCCTTAAATTTCTGTTCCTGTAAACTTGCTTTATCATTTCTACTAAGCTGGGTTTTCTTCAGGTACAACTTTTTTTTTGGTCTAACCCAGGTTTTGTTAGCTTAGAAGGCAAACATACCAAGTGCCAGCCCAAGTTAGAGCTGTTCATGCTACGGACTAGACCCGAACATGTCATTTGGAGAATGAGTTGAGGAACAGCCAGAAACATTGGGTTGTTTTACTGCGTGCATTTCAGTAATAGCCCTGGGCTTACTAGAGATTTTCCATGCTATTTTCCTTTGATGCTAGTTGGACACAATTTATAGTGTGCTCTCAGAGTGCCAGCTCGCACTCAAGTAAGTTCTGTTCTGTTCTGTTCTGGGGTTATAAAGGAGGCAGGGACAGGATTTACATTCTGTGCTACAAAGGTGAAGAGGAATTATTCTAGTCCTAGTCCTCGTCTTCAGTTTTTCTTCATGACAAATGATGCAAGAGGCTTGCATTCAAATATTTCCTAGGGATCCCTGCCCTCATTCTTTCGTCTGAATGAGTGAAGAATTAGGTGTAGCATCCATGTGCAATGTCACATCATTTGGCAGGTTTGGACAGCGGAGCTAAAGGAAAAACACAATTCACAAGTTCAACAAAAATCTCCTTTTGTAAGGTGGACGAGGCGCTTTCCCCAACGTTTTGCATCTGCCGCCTGTCTGAGAAGTGGTTTCCTTTATCATTTAAGCGCTGTGACCTTCCCCGAGTTGGCAGATCTGGCTGAGTCAAATTCCATGAACCTTCTGAGCTTGTTTGACTTGAGGCAGCAGATATTCCATATTGGACAGGATCCCAGTAATCTGCTGTGCTTTTCCTTCTGTGTTACTTACGTACTTAAACGGCAGCTACAAAAATGATATCATTTCTGTGACTGATGAAAAACCTCTTCAAATACAGGATCCTGGACAGTAGTAAATTTTCCTTACCCTGATTTGTAAGGACTTCTCTGATCAAGTGCGGTGCCGGCGTATGAACCCTGTATCTCTGTCACCGCTTAGAGCTTAAACTCTTCTCTGAAGATGCAATTATTTATGGTTTTCTCCCCTGCAGCTTTATGGCTCCCAGAAAGCATGATTAAAAGAAGGGAAAAAAAAGGCTAAGTTGCAAATGCACGAGATCTCTCGAGGTGGTAGTGTAGGCGGTGAGAATGGAGATGGGAAATAGCTTGAGACTTCTGTTGTTAAAGGAAATAATTATTCAGAGGAACTGTTTGTAAATGTAAAGGACAGATACTATTTGAATAGTATGCCTACAAGTAACAGATCAGGATTGCAGGGGTGAGTTCTGGAAAGATGATACCACCTGGCAGCGTTTTGGGATGGAAATCCTTATTTTCCTACTGGCTTTACTGAAGTGCTGCAGTGAACTTTGTGCTTAGGCAGGTCACTTTCTTCACTGTCTTCCTAACTCAATAGACCTCAGTCTCCACTGGGCCTTCTAGGCATTACTTCAGTACAAATACACAAATAATGATCCTGAGGCTGGAAAATCTCCCATTTTAAATGGGCATTAGTTTTTTTGTGAAGATATAAATTACCGAGATGTCCAATTACCAGAGCTGCAGCTGTGAAACAGGTGACTGGAAAGTAGATTTTGTTTTATTTCAGGAGAGATTCGAATCTGAAAATCTTGATAGTGCTTAATTTAAAAAAAAGAAATCTCATGTTTCTTAACTCCTTGATTTGGGGAAAATCCTGCTTTTTGTCTTTACTCAATTAGATTTGGAAATAACTATTTTAAGAAGCATTTTATTATAGTTATAAAGAATTACTTTCATTTTGTTTCTTAATATATACTCTTCGTATGAATCCTTCCTCACTAAAAAGATGCCTGAAAAGATGCCTGGGCTGAACAGCCAATTAATGCTGTCTTCAGTGGGTCATCCAGTGAAAAAGATCGGTGTGGTTTTTCTGGAGGGTACAGGATAACTGCATGGCTGAAATGCTTCGGAGAAGATTTTATTCTAGCAGAATAATTTGTAACTATGGTTGGTTGAAACTGCTCCATCAAAATTGTTCCTCAACAATAAATTAATACGTTGACTAGAAACATTTTTTTCCTCCCCAGAAACATTTCTCCTGGAAGATGTTGATTCTTCTCTCTTCTAAAAGTCACGGTACACAAATGCTTCAGCCAAACTTGCTAAATGCTTTTTTAGGGAAAATTATATATAGCTAGATTTTCACTGGGGGAAAAAAAAAGAGAATCCAAACCCTCGACTGAGGCCCAGCTGCCGTCAGCTTCCTTCGCAGCTGAAGTCGGTGGTGAAAGCGATGCCCCAGAGGGTGCCTGAGATCCCAGAGCCGTCTGACTCCTGGTATGTCTCCCTGACCTAGCATGAGTCTGAGCTGGGTGACATGCACAAATCCGCGGCATAATCCGATGTTAAGTAAGTTTTTCCCCAAGATCTTGGGCAATGCTCTGATATTTAGCTGCCTGTCTTCCCAGGTCTGGCTTTCTGCGAGGACTGAAGCACGTTGATGGGCCGGGTAGGAAGGCTTTATTGTCAGTGCCTATTGCACTTGGTGTTTCTGAGGTGTTAGACCTTGGAGGGTTATTTTGGCACCAGATTGACATGAACACTATGAGGAAGGATAGAACAGTATTGAAAAAGCGCTTGGTTCGCTCAGTAACTCTATTTTTTCCCCTCAAAATAGATCTCATAAACTGGAAAGGAACTGGTTAGTAACAAGTGAGAATTCTTCAAGAGGGAAATCAAATGTCCCAGTACTAATTAGTTGAAATTAAGATCATTCAAATATTTATATAGGGAAGGCAAGTATTCCGGGAACACGCTGGGATAAATCACATGGCTGGAATATTAATAGCAAGGCAGTAAATCTGCGCAGAAAGAATCAAGGTGAAAACGTAGGGGAGGGATTGTACTATTTATCAAAAGACAGTTGTCCTGGCAGTTAAATACAGATAGCTGGTGAAAGAAGTGTTAACAATGAAATGTTATGCTACGATGAAAGGGAATTAAGACGGAACATTTCTATGGGCCACAAAGCGGTGAACCGAACACAGAAGAAAGTGCAGGAAACTTGTCCCCCGATCCTGTTCCTTTTTTCCCCGTATCTGAGAGCAAACCTGTGTGCGCGCAGCTCAGGCAGGCAGGATCCTTGGGCCACGAGATCTGAACGTGGGTTATCAATGAGCGTAGACCGAAGAAAACATCTGCAGCTGGTCCCTGCAGCCTTTCCCCTTACTGCAGGGCGATCTCTTGGCCTGTGCGACATGCAGGCAGCCCGACCTTTTGCTGCAGGAGTCCTGCATCAGAACCGACGGGTGGTGCGAGGCTGGGCAGGATGCCTGCTGTTCTGCACGGACTTGGAAATGTTAGCTGTGTGAAGCGAGAGGTTAGTCCCTTAACCCCACAGAGACAGGCTGCAGAACTACTGTCTAACTGCTGAAGTTGTTGCCAAAGAAGTTACTTAAGGCCCCGAAGTTCTGGGGCATTCGTGTGCTGCTCCTGCCTTGGCAGAATCACCGCTGAGTGGCAAAAGGGTTCAAACAATGTAGAGCCTGGAAATGTCAGGCGTGCAGGAAATGAACTGGCGAGCTATTTTAAATTTTCTTCTTTTTTATTAAGCTTTATGGTGTTACAGAGCCACAAAGTATGCATTCCAGTTAAGGGCGAAAGCGAAGACAGCAATCTGCATAAGAAACGTGGAGCAGGCAATGGCGAGTCCTTTGCAGACGTTTGCTCACGTTCCTGGTGAGGAGGTCAGAAATGAGAACTCTCCTTTTGGGGAGCTCTGCCTGAGAGCTTGGACCATTTTGGATGTTGGCAGGCTCCAGGTTACCAGCTCAGGTTGATAACGTGCCCTGTGGAGAAGGCAGAGCGCTGCAGTCCATCATCTCCCCCCACAGCCCAGCTAACGGGAACATTTTCCCTTGAAAACAGCAAAAGATCTTAGGACTCTCAGAGACGAGGTTTTTATTTGCAACGTATAGTTAGTTATGTGTTTTTTGAACACTTTCAGAGCAGTAACTGGTGATGTATGCCTAGGATCTTTCCGTTTTACCAAGCAAAATTAAATGTTGAGAGAACATCTCCACAGGCGAGGTCTGACTGCAGTTTATACGCGTGTACCCAGGCGAGAACAGGAGCAGATGGCACAAACTTGGTGCGGACAAGATCCGTAAATCCAGGTGAATATTCTGAATATTCAGTCTGTGCTGAACTCCGGACTGCTTCACTTACAGAGCTGTTTGTGGCTCGGCTAGCTTGTTTAAAGCTGCTGTGGGCATGTCAGTGTGAGCTGCTGGAAGCCCTCTCCTTCAGACTAGGTATTCTTTCAGGATACAGCGCATCATTTTTTCCTTTCTGCATGCCTGTTTCCAGCAAAGGCAAACGTCTGTGTCATCGTAGTCACGTTTGGCAGCAGCACAGGCACACCCTCGCGTCAAACTATCAGAGCAGAGCCTCCCTATCTGGTCCTCCTCCCTTCATTCCAGTAAAATAACCGTGACACGGCTCCGTTCACACCAATTAATCGAGAGGTTTGTAAGTGTGAGTAATGCCGCACTACATTTCATGTTGAGTTTTTGTGGTTCATCCTAAAAAAATGTGAAGCATCCTTCTGGAGATGGCCATGGCAGGGCCCTTCCCTGGAAACCCAGGCAGCAACCTCGGTTGTCTGCATCAAGAATACCAAGTGAGGAGTTTAGGAAATGGAGAACTGGTTCCAAGGAGGGTATTTCCTTGAACTCCTCTGCCCTGGTGGTGTAAGAGCTTTTCTTCTTGAATTTCACCCATTCAGGCTCTGCAGTGCCTGGCAGGCTTTGGACCACCTCCTCTGGATCAAACTTGGATCCACAGCTTCTCTGGAAGGATAACGGGCCCATTGCTGTGCCATGTGGCACATCCTCAGTTGGTCTAAGCTGGCGCTGTGAATCTCTCGCATAAAATCCTGGCTCTACTGAAGTCGACAGCAAAGCTCTCACCAACGTCATTCGGTGGGGACCAGGACTGATTCCAGTGAGTTCAGCGGAAGCACAGGCTTTACCAACTGCAGATCTGGCTCCGTTGTTGGACACTTTTTCTGTTTTATTTATTTATTTATTTTTCTTTCTTTTTCCAAGAGAAAATTAAAAATTATAAAGAAGGTTGTGAAAGAGCTCCAGCAGCCCATGGAGCCCATGGAGTTTTTGGTTCTGGGCCACACGGGGTAAGATAGTAAGACACGCACGTAGTAAGACATGGACATAGAACTTGGTTTCCGTGTAGGAATAAACTTCTCCGCGGAGGCAGTTACTGATTCTTTCTTGTTTATATCATTACTCTGCAGTACAGCTGTTATCCATATTAAAGCATACTTTCTAACCTTCAGTTTTTTCAAGAACTAAAATCCATCTTAATTAGTAGAACTGTTGGCCAGGTTGTGTTTTGTATTTCTATAATGTACGCCGTCTCCTTATTTCTTTTTTTCTGGATGCATCATATACAAATAAGAACTTTGATTTCAAAAATAAGGCCGGCCCCTCTCCCTTTCAAGTTTATGAGCAGAAGTTATTTCAATTTGAGCAGGATGGGACGGATGGAACATAAAAAAGCCACATCATCAGCTTAAAATACAAGTCCAATAAAAATGAAGTTGGAACTTTACCAGCTGTGTACTGATGAAAGTATATGAGATTTTAAGTAAGAGAAGCTGCTCAATATGGACTCACAAACAAAACAAAAAATGAGCCAACAGAAAAACAAACCCAAAGGAAGACCTGGGAGAAGCCCAGCGCTGACGGCCAACCCAAGCAGAGGTCATTTAAAAAGATAAAGGGATGTTTGAATGTAATGCACAAATTGATCTACTCCATTATTCAGAATGATCTTTCCCTTTTTATCCTTAACCTAAAAACTGGGAAAATCAAACGAGAACATCAAACCACGCCAGCAGAAAGTCACGCACTGCCATAGTTGCTCAGACCTGGGGTCCATAAAACCCAGGCACTGTCATGAAGCAGCACTGTTATTTTTCATCTACACCCTTCACCTGTGGCCATAAGATGGGGACGAAAGGTATTAATTGGAACTGTAGTCATACAGGAGCAGGAATAGTGAAGGATACCCAGGAAGATTCCTTGGCAGAGCACCAGGCTCCTGCAGGAGGGCAGCACACCTGCAGCTACCCCTTGGTAGCGAGGCCAGCGGGGGCACGGGAAGGGCTCTGGGGATTCTGCAAGGTTACGGAGCAAAACGATGAAAACAGCAAACCCGATAATGTTGCAGCTGAGTAAATATATACATTATCTGAAAGGAATAAGCGATGTGGCATTTATCCTGGCCATATGGAAACAAATATAACTTTTTTTTTTTTTTTTTTTTTTTTTTTCGCCCATATAGGCCACTCTTTATTATTTAATTATTTTAAAAATCTCCTTCTATCTTGTATTTATAGCATTCCTGAATGCTTCCAGGGTCTCTCTCTCTCCATCTTGCAGATACTTGATAGAAGATGGCATTGCAGCGAGGCATTATAGGCTTGCCACCAGCCAGCCCAAATCCTTTCCCCGTGCCGGGGCTACTCGGAGCAGCTCCTTCAGCCGGCGGCCACCCCCGATCCGGCCCTGTCGGGGTCTCTGGCACTTATTATTATCATTATTATTTTCCATTTTCCTCCGAGCTTTCGACGGCCCCCGGGGGCTGGGGCGAGAAGTGCCCCAACTTCTCAGCCGGCCGGGGCGTTGGGGACGCCCCCTCAGCCCTACCCGCCGACCTCGGGGGGCTGCTTCGGGGCCGGAACGGAGCAAAACGGAGCGGAACGGAGCAAAACGGAGCGGAACGGGGCAAAAGGGAGCGAAAAAACGGGGCCGAAGGGAACGGGACGAGGCGGGCGGGGCCGGGCTGGGCGCGGGCAGTCCCCGCTCCCCTCGGGCCGAGCGCCGTGTGGCAGCGGCTGTGTCAATCAGGCCGCCTTCCCTCCCGCACGCCCCGCGCTCCCGGTATTATACCCCCGCCGCCTCCTGGTGTCTCTGCTTCGCTGCGAGCCGCGAACGCGGCCGCCACCGCCGCTGCGGCTGGGCTGAACGGGAAGGCGGCGGCGGCGGCGGGGCAGCGCTGAGGGGAGACGAGGCAGCGGGGGGCAGCCGCCGGCCCGGCCCGGCTGAGGGCAGCCCCGGTGCCGCTCCCCGCTTCGGGCCGGCCGCGATGGAGCCTCCCGCGGGGTTCGCCTGCGTCCTGCTCTGCTGCTGCGCTCTGTCCCTGCCCGCCGCTGCCCTGCGGCCGCCCGGGCGCGCAGGTAGGGGTGTGTGTGTGTGTGAGTGTGTGTGAGGAACCCTCCCGCAACTTCGGCCGCCGGGACTTTTGACGGGGCTCTGGTCCCCGCTTGCCAACGGGGAAGGGGAAAAAAGGGGAAGGGAAAGGGGACGGGGCGGCCGCGCTGCCGGCGGGGAAGGGACGGGGAGCCCCGCTGCAGTGCCCCCGTCCCTCACACAAGAGGGGAGCCCGGCTCGGTGCTTGAGTTGCCCGGGCGGGATGCGGCACCCGGCTCCTTGTCCTCCTCCTCCTCATCTTCCTCCTCTTGCCCCGTCCCAAAGTCCCGGTGCTGCCGCCGCCGCTTGCCGCCCGTCCCCTTCACCATTTCAGGGCTCCCGGTGCCCACCCGGTCCCCCCGAGCATCCCTGGCCCTGCTCGGAGCCCTCCCCTCATCGCTGCCCGCCCGCGGAGCCCCGCTGGCCCCGAGGGGACACCGGCGGGACAAGGGGGGGAGGCCGGGACCCCTCTGTGTGACCGGCACTGCGGGACCTCCAGGGGTGACAGGCTCGGGGGGCTGCCGGCGGCTGTGGGCACCGAAAGGCAAGTTTGAATGAACTCGGAGCGCCTCACGCCGCCGAGCGAAGCGCTGCCCGTGCGGAGCGCAGCGTCCGTCTGCCTTATGTAAGTGGCCGCTGGGCTAATGAATTATGGAGTAAAAAATCCCGCGGCGTCAGGATGCCTTTAGTTCTAGCGTCTCTCTCGTTTCTCCCCGTAAAGATCCGATCTCGAGGAATATAGAGGAGTACAGCCTCGTCATCCCCACCAGCACCGATTCCCAGGGCAGGTTCCTATCCCACCTGGTGTCCGGACCGCCGAAAGCACGCTTCAGGAGAGCCGCAGAGGACTTGCAACGTGAAGCAGCAAACGAGCAAATATTTTACAATGTCACCGTTTTTGGAAGAGAGTTTCACTTCAGGTTACGGCCAAACTCGAGGCTCGTTGCCCCCGGAGCAACAGTTGAATGGCAGGAGGACTCTGACGAGACTCACATCGAACCTCTCTATGGGAATTGCCTCTATGTTGGGGATATCACTGATCTGCCAAACGCTTCGGTTGCTATCAGCAATTGCGACGGGTTGGTAAGTTACTTTTGTTTTTACATCTAAGCTAATTACATTAATTTCCTACAGCATTTAAATATAAAATATGTGGACTGCCATAAACTCGCACCTCATATGGTAACTGTGAATGCAAATTAACTAATGTTCCCTAGTGTGGGAATAGCTGCGCTGCACCAGGCTCTTCTTTACAGACAGTGGCACTAGAAGTTTGAGCACATGCTCTGCGGTAGCTGCTCTGTGACAGAGCAGCTGAAGCCAAGATTTGTGTTGATTTGTGGTAAAGTTACTTGAGGTATCTGACAGTTTGGAAACAGGATGAAATGTCATGTTCTGGAAATCCTCTCGCGCTTTTCGCTTCCAGTCTGCAAAGAGAAATTTTAGAAGACTTAATCCTGAGTAATGGGCTGGGCTGCCCTGCAAACAAATCACATAGGTAGGATATGTTTTTACCCTGGAAGAATTAAATTTATTCAGAGTCTTTCCGCTTAGATCTTTCACTCAGTGAGTTTTATTGCCTAATCAAGTGATTGATGGAAGGTCTCAAAAGAGTTGGAGTTTACAAGTGAAACAGCTCCCTGTGATTCATTTTGCAAGGCTGGGAGTTTTAAAACTTGCTGCAGTTTTCTGTTGTGGAGTGCACGTTCAGCAGTCCAATGGTAACTGTTTGTGCTTGACATCCTAAACCATTGTACTATCATTTGAATGATGATGATTACTGCCTCGCAATGTGTTCAGTGAGAAAAGGCTATATTTTTGATAATGAACAGCTCATCTAGCCAATATTTTCCTGTTGTACCCTTTAGAGTTTATAATTTTGAGATTACTGAATGTTAATGCACTCTGTTCTCTGCATAAAAAGCCAGTATGAATCAGTTGTAGTTTTATTTATTTAATCATAGGAAGTTGTTCACTTGCTGTGCCAAGAAGATAACATGTATGGGAATAGTACGTTGGCTGTCTGAGAATGGAAGGGAACCAAATACTTTTGCCTTTACTCTTTCATTTCTTGTGGTTTCTCCTAGCCATGTACATTCCTGTTTTGTGAAGCAGGTTTTAATGTTGTAACTGTTTGATGTGGACAGCTGTCTAAGGGCAAGAGGAACACCAGAGCTGTGCAAAAAGAGCAATTTAGAAAGCAGAATACAAGCCTGCAGGCCTGCCTTTGGTGGGGAAGCAGAAGTACTTTGGTCTTCCTATACCTAGCATGGATCATTTTGTGTAGGGCAAAATAAACTTGCGCTGGGCATTGCAGAACCAGCTTGGAGCCGAAGTTCTTCTTGTGCTGAAAGGTGGAGGAGAATCCTGGGACAGCTGCAGCCTGCTGTGCGCTGGCTCTTCCCTTCAGCGTGGGAGTTGACTCTGGAGAGTCTGGAGTGTGTGGAGAAGAGAGTTATGGTAAAATATGGCAAAAGTCAAGGCCAAAGTATGGGTTAAAAGGTCCAAAGGAAGTCCAAAACAGTCCAAAAGGTCAAAAGTTTGGGTAAAGGTCCAAGGCCTCATGTTGCATGGGTAAATAACAAAGTGTCTATAAAGTGCTGGTCTTGGCACAGTTGTAAGTAACTTCTCAAATGCAAAGGAAAGAAGCCAGGCCTCAACTCAATGGCACTCATAAATGGCTAAAATCCAGAAAGCTACCACCAGAATTTTAGTTTCCATCTTGCATCTGCAACCTGTGGGCCTGATTCTTTCTGGTACTCTTGTTTTCGTTGTCCACTGGAAGAATCAGAAGATGTGGTCTGGTGGGGGGTGTGGTACTGACAGCTGCCACGTTCTAATCTGGAAGTCCTGCTGGTTTTCACATGGCGCTACAACTTCTGCATTTGGAAATAGTTTACTGCTTTCCTCTAGTATCTACATTGCAAATGATGCGAGGCAGAGACCACGTTTGTTGTTGCTCAAGTCCTTGAAACCATACTGCAGGAAGCATTACCTCAATACCTTTAAGCATCTGGCCTTAGCGATTTCCCTGAGATTGTGCACTAAATCTGCTGTGGAACAACAAATTGAACTCCGATCCCCTGGGTACTATGTTCCATCTCTACCCGTTCCATCCATGTTTCTGTCTTTCTTTTGGGGGAAGAGTTTAAAACAGATATCAATAGAAATACACAGCAGTTCTCCAAAAGTCACCAGTCCATGGACAGAAATAATGAGAAGTAACAAGGTAAAACTGAGTGCATTTAACTATCTCTCAGTTTACCTTTTTATTTCATGTGTTTGTAAGGAGCATTGGAGAGTCTGTGGAGCAATACATCTCTAACAAGACATTCTTAAAGACCACTGGTCTGTATGTTTCTCCTGGGTTTATTGGTATTTCAGATGGGAATGAAGACATGGACAAGGCTATTCCCAACTGGTTTTGTATGTCCATTTTTTGCTTCACATCTAGTTTACCTCAGTGGAGAAATTGGGAAGTCTCACACATTTCCCTTCAGCTGCTTAATGATGTACCTGCCAACGTTCTAACAGATCCTGAGCATTTCCATCTCCTTTTGTAGGCTACTGTGGACGTAGGGATGGTGGAGCTTTGTGACAACCGAGATGTCAACTGACGGGTTACAGTTGTTTGTTAAAACTTGCTTCATGTAGCGACTGGGATTTTCTTGAAGTGCCTGCTTGTAGAGGTGGTTTGACATCTGCCCATGCTTCTGATGGGTTTCCAGCTTTTGCATCCAGACCTTAAGGTGGAAATAACGTTTGAATTCAAGTTTCATACTTTGATCTTTACATTGCAAACTTTTGCTGACTGAACCTAGTTCAAGTCAGTGAATGCATCTACCACCTTGCCAACTTCTGATGTTATTTCCTCAGAACATCCCCTTTGGTTTGCACTTAACTGCCAAATGTGTCTTATTTTCCAATTATTGTCTGAGAAGAGTCTGTCTGGCGTTGCTGGTATTGCCAAAATGAGAGGCTGTTGGAATGGATTTATATGAAAATAGTAGATCTGCGAACAGATTTTTGAACTGTACTATAAATGGTGAAGGTTTTTAATCCACAGTCATTCTAAAAAATTAAAAGGAACATGGTTGGATCTGGGCCTCTCAGTTTTCTCTAACAGAAATCAATGACAAAACTACTAATATTGACTTAAAAATCAAATCAGAGACGGATGAAGAGGACTCCTGAAGTGTGCAATCTAGGTGTGTTTCCAGAGCTCATATGGGTCTTCACAAATCATTGGAAGGTTAAAGCTAGTCAATAGGTTTTTTAACAGCTCTTTGAATTATGGGTGTGAGTTGTATAAAGAAAAGTTTTGTGAAAGCTTTCACTCCTAAGTTAAAGACGTTCCGAACAACTTGATATCACTTTGATGGGCCTGAGGGAATTCCAACTAATTTTCCACTAAGTGGGCAAAACCAACGTGGCCAGCTGTTGGCTGTGGGCTGATGTGGAAGATTTTGCACTTTGAGTACGTTCATGGACCTTGGCCAGGTCCTTACTTGGGGATGCAGCTGGAGGCCGAGCGAGCTGGCTGTTCTCCTCGAGGGTTAGTTGTGAAGGGGAAGGGCTTGGAGGCTGTAAAAATGCCATAAGATAACAAAGAGTTAGGATTATGGCAGCCCTTCCAGATTTATTGCCTGGAAAAGGGCAAGTTTGTCAACAGTTGTGAAGCAGAGCTACACGCATCACATCTCATGCACAGGTTTTGGGGTACCAAGCCTTAGTCACCTTGACGTTATGACTGACATAAGTATTTCTTAGGGGATGAAATAGGCAGGGTTTGCCCTACAACATTTCAGTCTCTACTGGATGCTGTAATAACTCTCACAAACCGTTCGAGAGAAGCCGCCTGTTGGCTGGCTGCTTGCCCAGATGCTATTTCTTCTAGAAATGCTTGGGAAGCCAGCGTCCTTCTCAGGCTCTTGCCCAATGCTAATTGTAGCTGTAGTGCTGAGCTGACCTGGGTGGGTTCAGGGTGGTGCGTTCACAGCAGTCATGAATCTTCAGGAATTGGCTGGTGCTTTGGCTCTTGTTAAGTGCTTATTGTCAAGTGTTAAGTGGCAGTCGTCCCAAGACTTCGTTACATGCTGGCTGTATTACGAGTATTTTCTTTAGCGTTTTAAAATAATGGAATATTTGTATTTTCTGCAGCTTTTATTTTACAGGGGGGTATTCATATGATCTAATTTCAGGCACGTATGTAAATGGTAAATGTAGGAGCCCAGGTTCCAGAGTCAGCCCGTGGTGTTTCCTGAGAGCCATTCGGACTCCCTACGAGAAGCGCCCGCCTCTCTCCTCCCTGTCCTTCCTGCCGTGTTCGCTGCGCTCCTGAAGATGTTTAAACACATCGTGAAATCTGTCCTTGTTGAGTATAATCCTGCTTAACTTTGAGCAGGTGCTTGAGGTCTTTGAAGTCAGTGAGCTTCAAGGTCATGTTCTTAAACACCTTGCAGGTGGAGATGCCTTCCTGAAACTGGCCGCAGAGCTGAAGTTGAATCTGGCTTAGTTTAGCGAGAGCCTGTGATTTACCTGGGCATGAGGGTGAAGGTTCTGCTCACAATGAGTACACCAGGAGAAGACAAACATGCTTATATAACTGTTATTTTTCCATTCAGACCTCCATCTCCTGCTTTCATATGGATTTACAATTCAGTTTTGTTTCTCTTTTATCTGTTTTTTGAATTTCATTGGTTTGTGATGGAGAAAAAAAGCAGAACTCAAGGTAGCACAATATTGTCTTCAAAGTCTGCTCAAGTCCAGTGCTTGATGGTTAAAACAGATGCCTGCTACAAATAATTCCAGTATTTTATTTTATTTTTGTATTGTGAGTTCCTAGCCTTGGTATTATGACTATGCTGCATCCATTTTTAGAGGATTAAAATTTGGCATATAGAATCTCTTCACTTGGGAGAGTTTTGCTTTAAATTAAAACAAAATCAAACCGAAGTTGCCACTTACTTTTTGTGCAATGGCAAAAAACACCGTGGGCTTTTTGCTTTGTAGGCAAGCGGAACTATAGCACAGTGGCAGGAGAAATGCAAGTAATTCCTGTGACACGCTGTACAAGAAAACTTAAAAGCAATTCTCTTTAAGAAACATCAGCCCTTGCTCTGCCGATGATTAGAGTGGGATCTCTATTTACACGCATGGTTTTTCAAATTCAGTTGGGTTCTCCACTTGTTTAAGCCAAGCACGTGTGTAAATTTCAGCAGAGTCAGTCTGAGCGCACATCACCACTGCCACGTTTGATAAAAGACCTGCATCACCTGACAGAAAGCCATGGAGCTGTTTCCATGCCTAACACTCAAGCACATCCATGTATTTTCACAGGACAGAGACTTTACTTCCTAATCCATTCCCTGGGTTTCTACCGTTCATGTCCTTGGCCAACACCAGCCTAGTTAGACAGCTCTTCTGCTTTGTAATTGCAGAGACTTTTCCTTTTGAGTTATAGCCTGAAACACAGAGAATGTAAACACTATGATTCAGCCTCTAACTGGAGTAAATTATCCTCATTTTGCTCTCCTTAAAAGAGAATCTCTCATCAGTAAGTACTATTTTTTTTTTCTTTGCCTCTTCTGTGCATGGATTATCTCACCTACATTTTAGCTGAGAGCAAAGTAACTTCTGACATCATACAGGTGGGCACCATCTGGACAGAAGATCCTCAGGCAATCAAAGCTGGTATCTTTGTGGTATGTTGCAGGCCTTTGGATAAAAGACGGGTATTTCCTCTTGTCCTGCTTGACCTTGTCTTGTGTTGTCCTCGTTGTGGCAGTATCTCAGCTGTGCTGTTCTTTTTGACGACACAAGAACTAGTTTTCCAGCCAGAACATTAAACCACGTACGTCCAAGAAAATGTGCCTGATGGTTCCTTCTGCTTTCCATCTTGAAAGACCCAAATATAGTAACTAATTTTGATAAGGTCGTAATTACTTGCTCGGGTAAGCTGTTTCCAGAAGTCTCTCCCTCGTCAGCTTCCGAAGACGTGTCCTCTGAAGGATGGTGGTAGCTTATTTAGCTACAAGCTCAGTGCTTCCATGGTGAGGAAAGGTGTTCCAGCAAATCTAATAGTACAAATTCCTGCAAATGGTGAGACATGCCCACATTTTGAGTTAATTATGTTTACCTTTTGCTACAGAAAGCTGGAAAATAGTTGTTTGGATCAGCCAGAATTCCTGCTGTTGCAGGGAGCAGGACCTTTCCTCCACACATCACGCTGGTATTTTATTTGACCCATTTCTGAACCCTTTCTATTACCGGTGACGGTTGCTTTGTAAGCAGGTCATGCCATTACTTAATTGCACCTTCAGCTAGGACACTTCTCCTACTGGGCCCGATTAAAACAGAGAATCAGGGAGCAGGTCTTCAGTCTCTTGGAGGGGGCTGCATGAAATTGCCTTCTGGTTTTATTTCCTGCTCTGATGTGCACACCCTCTTTTTCAGATCACCTTCTCCTTATATTGCTTCCATTCTTGCAAAGTTTCAGCAAGTTCTTTAACGCGTTACATCTGCTTTCCTTAGCCCCTTTATCTGTGTGTGTTTTAAATTCATCTTTGTTTGCAGAGTCTTGACACAGCGGGTTCCCGGTTTTAATAGTCTGCGAAATGAAAGGCCCACATCTCACCCGCTATTTTCAGCACCGTTCCATTAAACTGTAACATTGAAAAGAAGAGTATCCTCTTCAAGTGCTGAAGAGCATGTTGCTTCCTCATATCTAAGTCACAGTCTCCACTATAGATCTTCTGAGTTATTCCTGGGTCTCGAAATGTCTGGTACTTGCCTCAAACCTGGAGTTTCTGTATCACAAATGTGAATCTCAGCATTGATTTAAAAAAAAATCTTTAAGAAACTTTTCTGTTTAAGGGTTTCAAGTAAGAGTTTTCCTCAAGGAGAAGACAGAAACGTAAGCTGTGCCTCTTGAAGACTCAAAGCCCAGCAGGCCAGTGAAAATCAGCCCCATGCATTGTTTTGAAGGTGCCGTTTCCCAGTGCGGATGGGTCTCTCGCCACATCATCGATGCCAGGAGGGTGATGCTGCTCCCCTGGCTGTGCCGTGGCCTGCTGCTGGTCCTGCACCAGGCTGCTTCCTACTCCACGGTAAGCCTGGAGGTGGTTGGCAAAACCAGTGAATTGGAGCCTCCCAGTTCAGCTTCCTGACCTGGTTTTGTGTGGAAAGAGACGGGCGTTTGTACAGGCAAAGGGATGAAAGCAGGAACATCCTCAGCTGAGTGCGAGAAGAAAAGTCAGATGGCTCCTTAGGTAAGAGGTGGACCCAAGCTGCATTGTTAGACCACAGCCTTATTCTTGGGATTTGAAAACAAGTCTGTTCAAGGGAGCGTGACTTGTATCTTCTGGCATCAGAAGTTGGAACTGCAGATTTGCACTAACTTACTGTTCTGCTTTGTGGCTTTCCCCTTTGTAGCTGTGCTTGGTTTTTGTCTCCTTTACAATAAAATTCCACCTCCGTTGGAGCTTTATCAGCACTCCCTTCACATCTATGTTCTTTCTTATTCCCTTTATATTGGTTTATGTCAAATATAATGTTTTTCTCTCTTTATTCCTGCATTTCTGACCTTTATCTTCAAAATAAATTAATACAATTAATTCTTCACTTGCATATTGTTCCATGGAGGATTCAAAGGTTGCAATTGCCGAGGGTCAGCGATACTTTCTGAATCCGATACCTGCAAATACAACATTATCATTTTTCTTTTCATAGGGTGAGCTACCAATAAAGCCACATTAAAGGCAGTGACAGGAGGAAGGAAGTTAACTTTTCCTCTGGTTTCACCTCTGTGCTTGAATTTCATTGCATGGACAGACCACTTTTTTCTCGCATTTAACCTCTCGCCCCGTGATCCTCAGGGGACAGATTGCAATCCATTTTCTGCTGAAATTAAGCATGAAACTTACTAATCCTCTAATGAGGACGAGTCAATGAATATCACTGGTATCCTTGTGGATAAGGCACCTTCACACTGCACGCCCAGGCTCCAGGTTCTGTGCTGCTCTTGGACAGTTGGAGGAGTTTCTTCTTCGAGTTGTAGGGGGGAACAGGTGCCTTCTGTCATCGTGCACTGAATACTGTGCTCGGTACAGGACGGAGAAAGTCAAAATAATTTGTCAGGTGTAACAGGAAAGAAAAGGCCTATTTTCTTGGGCGTCGTATTTCAGGAGCTAAAAATAGTAATAACCCATCCAAATTTTAATAAGAACGTAGTAAAAATATAGAGTTTAGAAGAGGGGAGAGCACAGGCTTCAGTCTAAAGACTTGCTAACCTTGCTAATATTTCCCCCATGTGCCGAAACCAGAACTAACAGCCAGTGCCTGTGGCTCCTGAGCCTGCTGCAAGGGCTGGTGTCCGGGGCCCTTGCATCAGCAGGGAGGGAGAACTTGCAAGACAGATCCTGTCGCTCCCAAGGAGAAAAAGAGTCGGCAGAAAATGCAGAGATTAAGGATAGGTGGCAGCACAGGCTGTGGTTGCTGTTTTAATAGTGGTTTTATTTGTTCTAAATCATGACTTCTGGGTAGATCACGTTCGTCCAATTCGTATGCAGAAGGATACGCTTCTTGATTCCTCAGAGCGCTAACGTTGCTGGGCTTTTTTCTTTCCCCAAGCAGAGGAGCTGTGGAAGGAATGTGAAAGATGTTGTTTGGAAAGCATTCTGCAAACCAGAATGTATTTAAAAAACAGTCTTTGAGAAATAAATCACTACCTGATGATGAAGACAGCTAAGCTGGGCCAAGAGTCTTTCGTGTGCCAGCACACTCTCACGTGACAGAAGTTATATTGGAAGCTGGCAGCCTGTGGGGCTTGCGAGGCTGAAAATGTCTAAAAAATTTCATATACTTAAAGTAAGTAATAGGTAGATAAAAACATGGATTTGAAACTTTTCAAAATCTCTCTCTGTAGGGCACTGTGATCCTAACTGAAGTCACAGTCTTTTACCCATGGTATACTCAGAAAACATACACCCGAAGTCTAGAAGCCCAAATTTTACATCCCCTCAGTTCGATACGAATAAAGTGCTTAGGGATGAAGAAATTGTACGGATGAATTTGGCTTGATTTCAGATCTATAACAAAGCTTGAAATCAGAGTTTCCTAATAGTTTCAGGCTTCGTTGTGAAAATGGCAGATCCAGCATTCATGCCGAAGCCAAAGTACTGAATCACCAAATAAGCGCTGGAGGTGTCTGTCAGTATTAAATATTTGCAAAGTTGTGGCACATTAAGGCTGACATAAGCAGTAAGTGTAAAAATATGATTAATCAAAGGATGAATTGCTGCTCTGAAAGAGAAATATGAAACTCAGGCTGGATAAGTAATGGCCAGGCAAAGAAAGGAAAGAGAATTCATGGGCACTCCTCAGTCGGATGGTGAATTTACTGTGAAAATAAAGTTTTGAGGCATTTCACTGCAGTCAAATTAAGCCCAACAGTAATCATATGCATCAGATGCAGTAAAATTGCTGGACCTATGAAAATACAGTATAATCTTGCGTTTCTCTAAGCAGAGAGTCGCAAAGTAAAAATAGATCCTTGTCAATTCCTGTGTCATGGTCCAGCATCACTTTGCATAAACGCCTGGGAAGTCCCAGTGCAAGTAGCTGACCTTTGGGTTTGCTCCAAAGCTGCTGAAGTCAGTTTAGTTTCACTGGCTTCGTTTGGCTTTGTAGGGGCAGGTTGATTAGCAAGGAATTTGGGACAAAAAGGAGGCCATCAAGTATTCCAGCTATAACCTTGGCTGTCACCTTGTTCTCTGTCCCCGGGTGCGGTGGTGATGAGGGAGTTGAGTGCGAGAGGCTCAAATGCAGCTCTTCCATCGCCGTTTATATCCCGTTTGCTGGATGGAACAGGACAGAACTGCGTGCTCCTAACACTGAAATAGCTCTGCTAAAGCTTCTTCCCCTTCTGCCTCACACCACATCCCCACCACAGAAGAGGCGATGCATTAAGCGAGGGGGGAGGGAGCAGGAGAAACCCTCCTTGTGCCCATGCCAGGAGGATGAGGCAATTCCAGCCGCCTTGAATCTGCAGGCTCCTTCTGACAGCTCTTCTGTGAAGATGGGGCCAGAAAGGAACAAGGTTTTCCTCCTGTCTGAGTCTGCCCCAGCTCCCCCAACCAAAAAATGCCCAAATTGTGTGAGAAAAACTTTAACTGCACATCTCTTCCGCAGGCTTTTCTGATAATTCAGCTCGATCCCAAATACGTGTCCAACCAAACCGGAGTTTACTTTCTCTGATGCAAGCTGCTTTCAACTCCCCAGTGCCCTCCGCGAGATTCTGGTGGTCAGGAGTCCAACAATCTGTCACTAGGTGGGAAATCACACGTTGGGGCTGCTTAATTATAACGAGCCAAACCTCTGCTAATCCGCAGCATCGTGTCTCCGTGGGCTTCTGGGAGCTCTGTCAGTTTGCATTAGCTGAGGACCTGGCCTTATGTAATTAGATGTTTTCACACTCTTCGGGTGACATGCCCTCCTCCGACAGCCTGAATTACAGCCTGTCGTGGTTTGTAAAGAGATACCCTCGTGCGTGGGAGGCTGCAGGACGCGCGAAACCCATGAATGCACGTGTGCCATTAACATGAGATTTGGTAAAGGAACGTAGTTGGGATTTGTTTGCATACCTGGAAATAGCAAAATGCACTGAAACAAGAGAGCAGTGACGTGGGCATGTCGGAGGACCCGCTGAGCCCTTGCTCACCAGGGGGCAGGGGTTCAAGGCTCAGCCGCAGGCGCTGTGGCTGCTCACACACAGGTTTGGGCCCACCGAAGGCCCCATGGCCTCTGTCTCTGAATTACCATTCTGACCTAATTTTGGTGTCATTTTCATGTTACCACGCCAGCCTGTAGAAATCATGACGCAACAGCAATACTGTTGAATAAATACGGTGTTAATAACGTGAAATTCGGCCCTCATGGATATATCCAGGTCTTCGAAGGGTTTAGCTGCTTCTGGCAATTTTGTCTTCCTTTGGAATGCCAGAGAGGTGTTTGCCTTCACTTAGGGATTTAAGAAATGTCGTGCCTAGGTAGCATTTTTAAAGTGCACTTCCAGAACGGATTCTGTGTCATCTTTAACCCCAGAATACAATTTTGGAATAATGAATCACTGCTTGCGAGCACCATGGTATGTTCTAGCTGTCCCACTGTGGGAAACTGGTGTTTTTTCCTCTTTTTGTTTTATATTTGTTTATGTTAAGATCACTTGTCACTGACGTTAGAGACCTATCAGGTCATATTTAATCCTCTTTATATCTCTTCCGCACCACTGAGTCCATTGCTTTGACTGAATACAATGTCGACATTTGCAAGGAGTCTACCAAATCCCAAAGTTTAAATTTGTTGTTGTTAGGACATCACATCCTTAATTAAAAAAGGCAGAGCTCCAGACAAAACCTCATATATTGAGGTTGCTTCGTGACCTCTAGACCATCGGTGACAAATCGTGAGATGTCTTGGAAAGAATGGGGAACGGAGACTGATCCCCATCTCCTTTGAGGCTGTCGAGATCTTTCGTTGTTAGGAGTTGTTAGCACTCAACAAGAGCAACTGATGGTGGATTAGAAGGTGCTGGAGCATTTGATCAAGCTGGAAATGTAGGTTTGGAAATTGCATCGAGATGCTGTAGTGGCCTTGTACTTTTTGACTACTTGTAACTGGCACAAGGTGACCTTACAGCTTCGCCGTGGTGCTGCAGTGCTGTGAGGGAGCAGCACACGGGGAGGGAAACACACGATGAGCATCATGTCATAAAGCTGCCTGACTTTGCCAGCCTTTTGTCCAGCCTTTTCAAAAAAAAAAACCTAAATGAAGACTTGTAAACTTGGGGGTCTTTTGGCCAGCCACTCAGTGAATATCTCCATGGGTGTCCTGTCATACTGATCAGAAAAAAGTCCTCCCTTCCTGGCATTGCCAGTCCTGCTGCGGCTCAGGAGCTGGTTTCCATAAGCTTCAGCATCCGTGCAGGTTGGCTGTGTTCGTGTTTCCCCACCTTGCAAAGTGGGAGCAGAGCAGAGAGGCAGAAGCGGGCGGGCAGCTGCCTTTGGGCCCAGCCCTTCAAGCACCGCCTGTAGCCCAGATGGCGCCATGAGCCTGGCCCGGTCCCTGCAAAGAGATTTCCTTTTTGTGTTCCCGTTCCTGCTGCACTTGGCCAGAGATTCAAGGGACAGCTACAGAGAGCAGTATGGTTCATTCTGGGAATCGACTTCCTCCATCAAGGGTACTGCAAGGGTACCCCAAGGTACTATTTACGATTTTTGGTGCTGCTTGAATCGTGAAATCCCTGGGTGGTGCCGGAGGCACATTGCGCTGACTAGGCCCCGAGTCTTGGGCTTCCTGATCCATGGGGAGGCAGCTCCCTGCCGTGCTGGTGTCCTCCCCGAAGCTGTTTTTGGTGACAGCTGAGCCTGCGGGTCCTCATCCCCTGCCTTCAGGGGGCCGGGGACTTCCTCAGCATCGTTCCTTCGCGGAGGAATGCGGAGCAACTGGCCATCTTTGTGAGCACTGCTGAGAGGTGGTTAGCGTGCTCCACCACAGCCGAAGGGTTTGAATTCCAGAGCTACGCAGATTGCCTGAAAGGCTCGCTCCCCACAGGCTGCTACCGAGCTGGTGCATTGTGCTGCCCTTCCTTTCGTGAGCTGGAAATATTTCCTTCGGTGCAGAGAAGTGCCCTGTGCTTCCCGCGGAGAAGCGTGGCGTTGGGAGCAGCGAGAAGGCGGCGTCCTTGTGCGTGCCCCGCTGGGAGGGAGCGCTGGGTCAGAACAAAGGCCAAAGGACAGAACAGCTGGACACGTCTGATCCGTGTTAGCAGGGAAGATGCTGAGCCCTGGCACTGGAGAGCTGAGGTGATGAGAATAGCTCGTGAGTAGACCAAGCAGCAGGCGTGGACAGAGAACACTGATCTTTGGGCTATTCACAGCAAAATCCTTGAATATTCAGTGAATATTCTCCTTCACCAAGTACATCCAGAGGGGAGAATGAAGCAAGAAGTGATGTCCCCGCTTATCCCCAGTGCTATTCTGCAGGGCAGGGCTGCAATAATTAATATTTGAGAGCAAACCCAACTTGGTGCATCTCAAGCCGAGTCCCTGCGATGGCTCGGGGTGGCTTGGGGCTGCCCAGAAGCACGGAGTAGGGGAGCAGAGAGCTGGAGCTCATCAACGTGTCCAACACAGCTGCCGTGTCTGATTCTACCACAGGAAGGGGTCACGGCTCCAGCCTGCAGGGGACTGAAGCACCTCTCATCCTGATCTTGGATTTTCTTCCTTTTCTATTAATATTCAGCCAAAGTTGGTTTCGGGAAAGTTGTCTCCCAGTCTGCTGAGCTGCCGGCCTGGGCTGGTACGGAGTAAAAACCCTGCCCAAACCAGCAACACACATCGGGCTCTTTTCTTTGGGCTTTGAGGAATTTAAAAAAGCATTCTGTGACTCTGCAGCTGAGTCAGCACTGCTTGGATATGAATGTGATTTCTGTGGTCAAACTTGGCAAAAAGCTCCAATGTTTAATGTGCCAGTCAGCTAAAACATGCTGCTGCGTGAGAGATGACGCAGTGGCATTGTGCGGCTTGCTTGGGGTTGCCAGAATGGATACTCCAAAAGTATCAGAAGAAGCGTTAATATTCCTGTTTACATAACATCATGTTGCTTGTTTCATGCTTCATTAATTTCTGCAGCGAGCAGGCTACGTTCGGAGAGCAGGAAACCTCCACTCCACCCTGAATTATAAAAATAGCCGGTGATCTCTCTTGCTAATTTGATGAAAGTGGCTATGGAAAACGAGCTGTGTTGTATGCGATGCTGCCCGCTCCACTGAACAGAGCCTTCTTCAGGTGGGCTTCATCTGTCTTAATCCCACTCGGTCAGGCTGGGATGTTGCCTTGGTGGGTGAATCAGGTTGAAGTTGTCTCCAGGCAGCCCAGCACACAGCTGCGTTGGCACAACTAGCAGCTGTGTTGAACTTGGGTGCTGGAGGAATTACAGGTGGCTGGGGGCAGGACCTTTTAAACACATTCCTATTGCCAAATCTCCCTTCCTGCAGGGTGAAACCCTCCTGGGTTACCCCAGGTAGGAGCCCAAGGAACGGCTACAGGAAGATACAACCTTAGAGGCAGGTTTGCTGCCCTCGTCATGGGAAGGATTTTCAGAGAAGCAGTGCCTGTGTTTAGATTCGTTTTGACACTTTAATCAGACTGGGGAAAAAAGGCCTGTCGAGCTGTTTTTATGAGTTGTTCAATAATGAAATTTTCTTCGAAGCAAGTAAAAACACTTGGAAGGAAGGTTTTAGGATTGTGCTTTAAAGTGTAAGCTCAGTGTATCTGTACTTCTTCGTAAGGGTGTTTTATTTGCTTCTGGTACTAATTCAGGAATTAGTCCAAAGGCCATTTACATAAATGAAAAGAGCTTTATTGACTTTGATGGGATTTGGATCATGCTGCACTAATTAAACAGTAAAGTATCCATTAGCAGCAAAGAGAACAGAAGACAGAAGAGCCAAATACTGTTGTGATGAACCCTGTGAAGCTGAATGAACTGCAGCCAAGGTCTCCATAACTTCACAGATGAGCTTTGCCATATTTCACTGCCCCAGTCTTTTTGAAACAGGTACAACTGTAGATTTTTAAGGGAACCAAATGTATGAAGATCCTTACCTTTGTCCTGCACAGTAATGAGTTTCAGGGGACACATTTATTGAACAAAGGTAATAACGAGGAAAAAATAGGAAGTGAGGTGTGACAAAAGAAAAAGGTATGCTTTGAACACTATCGAAGACATATCAGTGATGCACAATTGGACTTTGCTTTGATGATTTTGTCAGGTTTTTAAGGAATGCGCAGAGTTCCTAGATTCCAAAGAAAAGCAAAAGTTTTTTTTCAGAGCCAGTGCTGAAAGTAGAAGGTAAGGGGAGAAGTTCGTATACTGCGTACCTGGAAGGTCTGTGCAAAAGAAGTGGTCTAGATTAAAAAGAAAAAAAAAAAAAGGCTGTATTGGAGCTAGCCACAGAATCAATCTTGTACAGAGAGATTGAAAATACAGTAATAAACACCAAATATATATGTGTTGCTGGATGGATGCAAAAAGGATCTGGCATTAAAAAAGTTCCTTGGTCCTTTTGCTGTGATCCATTTTGCTTGGGTGGCAGCAGCGGCTCTTGGATTCTGTAGCCTACAGCACTGCTGAGATGCCGGGGTCACCCCTCCAGCAGAAAGCATGCCCAGGGTGTTGTTACGACAGTAGGATGCTCAGGGATAAAAAATGAAGCCAGTTGGACGTGGAGTAATGCAACTGTAACCATGTAAGCTGAAGTTTGGAGGAGACCGGGAGCCCATCGGTGTTTTATTATCAGCTACACCTGACTCCATAGGCACCTGTGGAAATACAGCCCTAAATGAGGACGAATCTAAAACCATTGTGCTGGCATTGCTGGGGTGTGTACAGTGAGCAGCAGTGAGCTCGTGCTGCTTCACAAGGTTGTTTGCTTGTCCTCAGGCTCGCTAGTGTGTCCTGACCATCCTTTGCCCTCTCGTAGTCAGCAAAAAGATGTCCCCTCGTGCTGCTCGCTGGTAGCTGTGATCAGTATCGATGAAGAAATACGGTCTGCGGTTTTAGATTTTTTTAAAGTTATCAAGCAAAAACATCGATCGCGACACCACGATACAGAGCACAGCTCTCTGCGTTTGTAAGTGCAACTTGGCCTCGTTTGCAAAAATCAGGCAGGTCTCGTCGCAGCTGCGGACTGGAAATATTTCAGTTGAACTGAAGGTTTGTAGATCTATCGCTCTTCTGATAGCCAAAAATCCCAAACAAGTAAATGCCCTAGTAATGTAAAGCTTCCTAGAACGCTCAAAATAGAAAAGAATGGGGCTCAGGCTGAACAATTCAAACCATCTTCTGTGCTTCCAAAAATAAAGTGCTTGAAGTGGAGCCCCACCTCCCTCTCTTTAAAAAAAAAAATCTTGTCTTTCAAATCCAGCGGTTACTTAATAGAAAGTTTCCAGAAAAATCATTCCAGCTATACATTTTATGGGAGAAAGATTAATTGGAAGGAATTCTTTTCTTTTGAGGAAATGCGGGTGTGTGGGAACTGGGTCTTAAAATCAGGCCAGCGGTGAGTTTGAGAAGGGGCTGGGCAGAGTGAGTGTAACAGCAAAGACCTTGTTGACTCTTTACGGATAAAATGTGCACATTTCTGGCCAGTTTCATTCCTGTACTAGTTCTGTTGGCCAGCGTAGGTACCTGGATCAGTAAGGTTACAGGGGAGTTGCAGGAGTAACTTTTCAAAGAACACAACTGTTCATTATTTTCTTAATTATAGAAGGGCAATCAGATGGAGACACCAGCATACGCTAATACAGAGGTGGATCTGCTGCTGATGGACTGCAAAATAAAGTCTTTCCTCCGAGCAAAGTCATTTTCTATGGAGAGGGAAGCCATCCGAAATAAAACGCAAATGCTTTCATTACTTTTGGCTTCATTGTTTCCGAATTAAAGTGTTTGTCTGAGAACAAATGACAAACTAATTTTTTCCCCACCCAAACCCTAATTTGGCAGCTGTTGGTCCAAGTTTTTCTTTTCCCTGTTTTAATGTAAAACGTTGCCTTATGTTCCAGGCAATACAGCGTGTGTTTCCATGGCAACCTCTTCTTGTGTCTTGAACTTGTCAGCGTCAAAATATGACATTTTCAACTCTGAAGCATCTACACGTATCGCTCCCTCTTTCGCCACGAGCGAGACTCGCCGAAACCTGGGCTCTTGCAGCCAGCTGAAGCTGGGGCGAGGTGATGGAGTCAGCCCTCCTTCATATAGCCTGCTTGCTTACGAAGGAGGTAGGGAGTCCTGCTTCCCTTAACTCAAAGCAAGCAACAGGGCACAGATCCCTGCTCCCAGCTCAAAGGCTGGTTCACCCAATGCCCAACTCAGTCTTTTTTTTTCTTAGGGCTGTTTTTCTGTGGGTTCTCTGTCTGATTTTCTGCACTGTGTGTTTTTGGGTTGTCTCTTTGACTTTTCTCACGTGCACCTGCTTCTCAAGCTGTACCATGGTCAGGAGCCTTGTTCTTGGCCAGCGATGCTCAGAGCCCTGTTCTGGACCGTGTTGGACACCAGATCTCCCTGCTCTGCTGCGTTGCTTCCTACCTTAAAACCCATGACTGGTGAACCCCTTTCGGGTTAAGTACAATCTAATCCCACAGACAATGCTTTCGCCAAGCATTTATGAAATAAAAGAACGAGGAAGGGGAATGGAAAAGACCTAGTCAGCGAGGAGGGAATTCAAGGGACGGTATTACTGTAAGGTGGAATTAATTTGCTTGGCCAGAATTAATTGTAAAACTTTCTCTTGTAGGTAGGAGGGGGCACGAATGTAATTCTATGAGATGTGCTTTTACTGTCTTTTTTCTGTAACGTGGTTTGGCTGCTGAATTGAACTTCTAAAATATATATTTGCAGTTATAGGCAGGCTGCCAAAAATGTGACTAATAAAAAAATGCCTATTGATCTCTTTTATAAATCCATCTTAACAGTGCTCTTTGGAAGATACTAATCAATCCTCACTTATTGTAGCATTTATACAGACACCTTCCTGAAGGATAGCTCTATTTGTTCCAAACAGAAGAGGCATTAATTCTGCTCTCCGATTTGAGCTCTGTGTGTATTTGGATTTACCTTCCACGAGATAGGAGAGATCTGACTTACCCAGCAGTGCTTGTCATGGCCTTAAACCCTTATCTAACGGCGTAACTCCACGTTAACGTAAAACCAGGTTAGCTGCTAATTTTGTCTTATTTCGTGACTTTATGGCTTGGAGCAGGAAAAGCCTTACAGGATTGACCCTGTGCACTGAGAACATGTGGGTATGGATTTTTTTTCTCGGTATTTATTGAAAGCAGATACTGCAGTGACATTTAGCTGCTAGGAATTGTACTCAAGCACCCGACCCGCATATTGCTCTTGCTGGCCTGCTGACCCACGTGCATAGCGTTTGGTGAATCCTGTGTCGGCTGTAGCCCTCCGGCCCTCATCAGGGGTGAGAGCAGTTCTGGAATGGAACAAACCCTTCCGCATAAGACCTGGGAAAAGAAGTAACAGAGTTATGAACCTTGGTGATTTGTCATCTAGGGCTGGACTTGGACTCTTCTCCAAAAGCAAAACAGGTGCTGTTGGTGCTGTGGGGGTAACAGTGCAACAAAAACCAGGTATAAAACTCTCCAGGCAGGTATCTGGCCATATATTACATGCCCAGCCCTGTGTTTACATTCCTGGGTTAATATCTTTATCAGGAGAGATGAGAAGTAGATGCTTGAATTTCTCCTGGACTTTCTCAACAGCTAAACGGGTACAGTATGTTCTTGGGCCAGTGCTGGGATCCAGCTGGGATGTAGCCAGGGTGAAAATAATTTCATAGTTTTATTTTGCTAATCAGGAAATGAGATAGTTCATATAAAAAGCCTCCTTTAGGAAAAATAAAAGCCTTCTAGTCACTTTGCAGACATTAATTTTCAGATAATTAATTTGTGTTCTGCTTCTGAACCAGCCAAACATTTAATACAAGTAATGCAAAGCTTTGTGCTTCCTGTGTTCCTTAAATCCAGTTCCAGAACGGGCTTTTCTTCCTTTCAAATACAGTTGTTTCTCTTGAAATTCCAGGTGCCTGAATATGCACATTGCTCTGTTTTGTTAGGTTTCTGCATCTTTTGCTCACTGTGGTATAATCCGGTAACACCACCTCCAAATCCTCTTTGCAGGACTGGGGAAGTTCTGTTGCTGCTGGGGGAATTACGGCAATTCAGTATTCCGCTTTCTTTGCCCCGATTTGTAGCAAAAGTTGCCTGTCTATGGAGTTGTCCTGACATGAACTCTTCTAAAGCATTTGCCCCTTTTTTGATCCATCTCAGTTCATTTCTGCCTCTTCTGGATGTTGAGTGTCAAGCTAAATACAGCATTACCCACAACATGCACTGCTTGGGAGTACAGGCCATCAGACTGCTTCCTCCGAAGGGCTCGCGTGTCGCGTTGCTCTGCTCTCCGACCACGGGAATGAGCTGGTTGGGGAAGAGGTGGATAAAGCCTGTCTCCGTTTCCCATTTGTAGAAGCTCAGTTTGCCCAGCAGAGTTCAACAATAAGTTGCAGTAGCGTTAATTTACTTGCATAGAATGGCATTTTATTTTATTTTTTATTTTTTGAGCATGCTATTAGAGTAATTGCACATTAAGAGAGACTGAAGATCTTAAGAGAGCCTAAAAACTGCAGTTCAGCAATGTTGGGTGTTCCCAAATTGCTGCATTTCCTACTTCTAATCCTCTGCATAGTTACCCTACCCAGTGTGCATTGCTTTTTTTCTTGGGAAAAGAAGTCAAAGATTAAAAAAAATCTTCTTAGTTTTTGGATTAAGATTTATGGAAACTACTGGAAGAGACGTTTCCTGGAGTAGTTGTGTATACGATTGTTTCCCTGTGCTTGTAACATTATGTTGTATATTCAAGCTATTCCAAGTACCACCTTTTGCAAAAGGCAGTTGGTCTTTTTTATGGAACTCACAGAAACTGAAGATAAGTATTGATTAAATGAAATTGGGACCGAATCGTTTAAATTATTGCACATTTAAAATCCCTCAACTGCTTTAAAAATGGAATAAGTTGGCAAATGGTGCTAATGCATCTCCAGAGCATATGGGAGAAATGGGTAAAAAAAAAGTAAATCTTCCTTACTTTGAGTACTTACAGGGAGCTTAATATCATTAGGAAAGGAAAATGTAAAACATGTGATAGCAGATGCCAGACTAACCACAACACTTGAGCTCTCACGAGAAGCCCCCTTTTCAAGCTCTACGTAGCCTTGGCCAAGATATTCTTTTTGGACTGTCAGTTCCTCTCATTCCTGGTCTTAAGCCAAAGGTAAATTCTCATGTATGTGGAAACTTTCAGCAAAACCCTTTCAATCATTTCTTGAATTCTCTCTCTCATCGGTGCTCCTGCCACTCTACCGGAGCTGTGTGTACGATACAGCAGCTGGCAGAGGCCTGCAGGTTGTTCTCCAGCAGTCCCGGTGATCGGTTGAAGTTAGTTTAGTTTAAATTGTGAGCAATGAATGTTTTTGCACATGTTCACAAAAACATTGCTGTGGTCCTTTGCCCTTTATTTTTAATATCGCCGAGAGCATTTACGACCCTGACGTTTGATCTCTCGTATGACACAAACCACAAAGCCTCCTATAGTCATGCCTGTATCCAGCCTAATAAAGTGCCTGAGAAGCAAAACAACCTTGTCAGAAAAACAAGGTTCTGAAACTTCCAGAGATACTAAAAGCTGCAGTGGATTTTATGAACTACCCCGTGTCTGTTTGCCCTCTGCAGTCCAGTCCAAAGTACAAATTTTAATGGAGTTCTGGGGGGAACTAAAAAAGGTACGCGGCACCTGGTGGAAAGTAAAACTTCCACACACGTAACCTACCTGACCTGCAGTGAGTTTAAAGCATTCAGCTCTCTGGAGGGGTGGTTTGCACATCCTACTGACGGCCTCTTTTGATGTGTAAATATTCTGAATATTTACCACTGGACAGCTGGCCTGCGTTTCTGCGCTGCGAGCTGTTGGCTCTCGTCGGGCCTACCTTGGAGCCTCGGGGACGTGGAGGTGTGCTGGATGGCACTGGCCTTTCCTGAATAGTCTTCCAACCCCTTTCAGAAGGCTTTGGAGTTGTTTTAATGCTAGCCTGTTTATTTATTTATATCTCTCCTGTGCAATAGCAGTGGTGAGCATCAATATTCTAGCAAACAAGGAGATGTGGAGCAAGAACTTTGAAGTGGCCGGAACTCCAGCATCAGGCAATGCAAACTGATCAGGCAACTGAAAAGCAGCTAAATTACATTTCTAGTGCTGTTTAAAGGTAATTTTCAGTTTCATTAAGACTGACTGGTTTGAAACGCATTCACTTACACTAGTCTTCCTCGAGGTTAAGCTGGAGATTCTGAGCTGTTTTCAGTTGCCTTTTGGGAGGAGGGGGGAGGAAGGACCTGAAACCTTGCTGTTGTTTTTCGATTATATGGGTGTTTCCTTGCTTGCTTCTCCGCGATCTTCCCTAGAGGTTCAAAATGATCCTGTATTAGCAAAAGAAATGGCTCCTGCTATCATACCTTTTGGTCTTTTCCTTCCTTTGGTCTTTTCTTGGCCAGCTGCTGGCTTTATGCACCTGGGCAAGATAACCAGGCAAGAGTGATGGGTGCAGAATGGATCAGTTTGGGATCCCTAATAGATTTAATTGTGCATGAAGCTGAATGTAATTGGTCAATTACTTGCTGTGGCTTATTTAATTTAACTCATTTTTCCCCGCTCTTAATGTTTTATAAGGTATTCACACACTGTGTTTTGCCTAATTGACTTAAGTTAACACTTCCTATTTCCAAAAGGAAAAATGTCAAACTATGGGATTTCAAATTAAGACTATAGTCACATTGACATTTTTGCCTCATATTGATTAGAACCTGTAGTAGTGGAAAAACTGATGATAAAACTACATGATAAAATGCTGTTGGTATTTTATGGAAGATCAAAAGCTAAGTGGAGTTGGCGGGAGACAAGTCTGGCCCCTAAAGCAGTTCTGTCTCATGGCAAGTCTCTGCTGTAATCTAGGTTTCCATTTGTTGAACTGAGAATTGCAGATAGAGAATGATTTCTTCCTTAATGTAATGATTTGGGCATTCATGTTTTAGAGTCACAGAGCCAGACTTCTCAAGTTCTGAAGAAACAAAGGCTTTATTTCGGTTTGGTTGGATATTTTAGAGGTTTTCATTAAAAGAAAGGAAAAAAAAAAAAAGGAGAGCCTTTTAATCTAAAGAAATAAATGCTGTGTTTCTTCTTGTTGAATGTAGAGAGACAAATTTACTGTTACTTTTTCTTTGTTTGTTTAGTTTGGGGGATTTTTTTTTCCTTTGAATCGCTTGTCTGCTAAAGGCTGTAATTGGCTCTGGAGAAGGCCTTTTACTTGTGTTTCCCAGTCATGGATGTCTGCACTTATCTCATTCTTGGCATCCTCCCATTTCAAAGTAAGACGTGGCAGTAAAGTATTCTGAGGCTGTGCCAAAGAGCAGATTGTTGCAGGAAAAAAAAGTGTTTCTTATATGTTATGCTGAACTCCTAAGCTTCTCAGGAATTGGACTAACTCGTTTTCCCTATACCACTGCAGGAGAAGGTAGCTACCACCCAAATAACAAGTTGCTTAGCAGTACCTCCGAGTGCAGCAGATACATTTGGGTGAAGAATAACTCAGGTTTGTGCCTCTTTACCTGTCCCGTTTCCACAAGGGAGCTCTCCCAGCACCACCGGGCCAGCCAAGGGTCTGGCTGCGGCCTGCTGCTGAGACTCAGAGACTGCTGCTGGTGTGAGGAAAGCAGTCACCTTGCAAGGAGCCCTGGGCCAGCGAGGTGGCTTCTTTCTTTCCTTGATCTTCTTTTGGTGAAGGTATATTTATGAAGTGGAAGTGAAAATGAATGAGGGTAAAAGAGGTGGAAAAGCTGCTGATTTTAAACCTGTGGTAAGTGTAGGTCGGTCGTCCTTAGCAGCAGGATTTTGCAGGAAAAGAATCCTCTGCTAGTGTCCTGTGGGATGGATTAGGGTGTTGATTAATGAAGTTAGGAGTAACTATTCTAATAATGTGCATGGAGTTGAGAATATGGAGTACAGTCACAAGGAGAGGGCAGAGGGAGGAACTTCTCAAGTTAAACGTCCTGTGTGTTGATTCATAAACCCACACGCATTAATCTGTGGGAATTGACTTTGGAAATAGAAAGGGCTGAAGCATATTTTGTTAAAGTGTTAAAGCTGGGTTGGAACAGGAGAAAGTGGTGGAAAGTCTGTAGCTGGCAAAGGGAGATTGCTTTTGTTCGGTGTCACGTGGACTGACAGCAGAGCTGGGTGTAATGTTGCAAGAGGGAAAAGTGGGACCATCTCCTCAGAATTAAACCGCGAGATGAAGGAAGAACAGTATTTTTAATCATATTTCATCTGAGGCGTATGTTCATTGTCTCAAGAGAGATTTTGAGATTTTGTCCATATTTGAACTGGAACAAGAAAACAGTTTTTCTGAAGCTTTGGATCTGACTTGCATCCAGAGTAGATTTGGATGGGCGCCCCACCTGAATTGTTAAGGACTTGGAAGCCGTGTTCTAGTCTTGGCCTCTTTCTGGTTAAAATACATTCTTCTGCAGTGGAGCAAAAGTGTTTAAAAAACTCCTGGAACAGATAGGAGGAGGTTATAATCTCCAGAGATGAGATTAAGAGATGACTTTGAACGTCCTTTAAGCTGATCTATCTCGGTAGGCAGATTAGTAAGGCTTGATTGTGGGGCAGGTTTATTTAAGCTCACAGTAGTGTGGGGTAGCGAGAAAACCCAACAGCAGTGCAGGAACACATCTGAGGATGAACACAGCCTTCAAACACAGCCTGGTTGATGCGACAAATCCAACAGTGCACCCACTAGACAAAATGGTTCTCCCTCTGATTATATGCTTCCTGTTCTGTTAATTAGGATGTTGCTGTTCTTCCATATTTCATTTCTAGAATTTCTTAATGAGTCAGCTGAAGTTTTTGCAGACATGGGGAGAAATTTGGTGAACTGGCTAACGCTTTCCTCTGATATCTGTTTTGATATCAGTTATGATTCAGCTTCCGATTAAGTGGGTCAGGGTGTGCTAGCGAGTCTGCAGTTCATGGCTAAATACTACATGGAGAGATGGCATAAGGCTAAATTCAAGTTTACCCAAAGTAATTAGGACATAAAATTATTTAGTTTGCCTTTCAGGAAGTAGACTGACTTGTTGCTGAAATGATGCCAGCCGTAGTTTGGTTCTCTCTGTAGTTCCAGGCAGAAGAAAGCCTTCTACAGCAGATTGTACTCTTTAATAAGGTTGCATTATGCAACAGTGTGTAAACCACGATGAGGAAAGACTGGAGCAGAACTCCTTGAAATAATATAGACTTGAAATGCAAAAGAAAGAAAAGACTGCAATTAAATGCCCAAGTTACAAATATCTCATGGACAATAGGCTCTAACATTAAAGAACCGTGTCTAAAAAGTTGCTTTCCTGGAAGAAAAGTCCTATACTATTGAGTCCTATACTATTGAGTTTACTTACTCTGAGTTATTCATGCCCATGTTTTGTAGCATCGTCTGTAAGTATTTAGTATTTCTGATGGCATCACAAGTAACGTTCGTTCTTGTCTTACTGACTTCCCTGGACAAGTGGAAATAGTCTCTTTTAAGCTTTATGAGACTGTGTTAGTTTGACCAGGCTGTGTAGGATGTGCTTGGAATGCAGCAATTTGTAGACTAAGGAAAGATCATTTTTTCAAATTAAGTTATGAAATTTGGCAGCGTTTCTTAATGCAAAATGTACGCTGAGTTGGATCTAGAACAAAAACTTTACTTTTAATTTGAAAAAAAGAAAAACACTTTGTATTTATCAGAGGGGCTTCATACATCTGGTCGTCATCAGAAGTGATCAGAAAATTCTATCTAAAAAGCAAAAGTTACGTTAAGTTCAGAGACTGCATTGTCATCTTCCTTTCTGTTTCTTGGTGCCGACTGGAATTTTGCAGGACCAATTGTATGCATTATTATTGCTCATAATAATATTTATCTTTGGCTCTAGTTCTTCCAGAGTGATACAGCGCTTCCCTCCCTCATCCAGGGTGAAAAACGGAATTTAAATCTATGTATCTGAAAGATTGCTCAGCACAGAGTTCCTGCCCTTCTAACTTCACTGTGGCCCTTCAGGCCTTGCTCTCTGAGGTCAAGCGAGGATGCCCACTGCTGCCTCCAGGCTCTGGACCAGGTCCGAAACCAAGACAGTGAATGACTTAGGTACCGAGATAGAGGTTTTTGTATATGAAGAGGTTTCATATGAATGATGCCTCTATTTTGTACATTTTGGAAGCTGCCTTTTAAAACCATGGCCATTCATGCCCAATTATATTTTGCCTTAAAAGCTAAGGAGCCATTATTATGCCTGTAGTAAATTACTGGATGCTGTTCTACCAGATGTGCATACGCCAATTTCTCCTCTTTTGGCGTCAGTCTTCCTGCACATCTGACGAAAAGCTCTGGACCACAGCTGTCACTTGGCACTCTGAAATACAACCATCTTTCATTACAGATGGTATTTCTGACCTCGGGACCCAAATTCTGAGCGCACCCCCTTGTCAGCGCTGGGTTTTATGCTGTGCTCTAGGTAGTAATTTGCTAAACCGCTCCTGTGCCTTCTAAAAGCCGTTTTCCTTTTGTAATTAAAAACAAAAAAAACCCAAGCCTTCAGAAGAGTTAGCTGCAAGGAGAGTATTGTATACCACAGACTCCTAAGGCTTTTTTTTTTTTTAATATATTTTTTTTTCTGTAAAACTTTGATTTCTCAGGCTTAAGTGACAACAATTAAAAGTAAGATTAATTTTTATGAAAAAATTATAACTCACAAGAACCACATGTTTAAACTAGACTTTATCCTTAGTAAGAGAAACAGCTCCTGTGGATAATGCAAGTTGCTGCTCTGTGTCTGTGTTACACAGATGTCACCGCAGCGTTTCATTTTCTTGGTTTTAAATGATGGTGGGATGGACTTTTTGAGATGTTCTGGAGGTTCTCCTTAGATATACTCATGCACAGTGTACCGATAACTTTTTTGCTTGCTGTACGCTTTGCTAAGTGAGGTAGGATGGCATTACTTTACTCAGGGATGAAGTATGGAATGTATTATGAATCTGATCTTTAATTGTCTTTTAATTCAAAGTGCTTCTTCAAGTGTGACATCAGATCTGTAGTCCTTTTGGGCTGATCCCGGTACTTACATTAAATCTAATGGCTAATCCTGCTCCACGATTTCAATGAAACGAAAGCAAGTTGTGTATTCAAACAGCACTTAAAAATGACCTGATTTTAACAGCTCAAATAGGGATTTGAAGAGCCTACTTGCACAGTTGAGTGTTTCAGGCTTATTTTAATTAGGGTCGGACAGGGTTTGCTCTTTTTCCCCACAAGATGTGAGAGGATTTCGTACCATTGCTGCTTTCACAGAGAGGGAAGTTCAGGAGCTCTCAGGACCCCGGCACAGGGACAGAACCGAGCAGAGATGTGGGATGGGGAATCCAGCATGCAGGGTATGGGGCTGTGCTTTTCTCTGAGGATGAGCCCTTCTGGGCTTGAAAGGCTCCTGTTCCTTTCTTACAACAAAGCTTTGCTCAGATACAAAGTTGTATTTTTTGTGGTAGTCTAAATCTTCTAAGTCTTCCCCTGCGCAGTGTTTTTGCCATCGAATTTTTATGGCTCCCTAAGTAAAAGGGGAAATTAAAAAGCATCTATTTGTTTACTCTCGTCTTGTCATCTGGAATAAATGTCCCAATTTATCCCCAGCCCTGCTTACACTAAGCAAGTTCAGTCAGCTGAGGGTAAACCAACCTGTGCCATCGCTCATTAATCCCCGTAGCTGGACGAAGCTTTCTGCTCTACCTCTTACTTTGATATTTAAATGCTCTTTACTTTGGTCATGATGGGTGTTTTTACTCCGTCCCCTGAGGCCCCTCGTGAAAATGAGATGTTGCATCCCAGAATATCCCGTTAAGCAAAAGTGCCTGAAGAAAATCCAGGTCCGTGTTTTATGACAATAGCTGACTGTGCAGCGCTGGGGAACGTGGGTCCCTAAGGACTCGCACGCTCCTTTACCTTCTCCTTTGATCGTGCTGCAACAGATGAAAACTTCCTTTTATTTTTAATTACCTTTCTCCTGCTCTGCCGTAGTTTGAAAGAAGATTTCAGAAAGGCTTTAAATAAACGATATTAAAAAGACCACAATGAGGCACTGCCAAATCCACGTCCCTCCCGTTGCCTGGGGCCTCCCAGAGCATCTGTGCCATTAGCGTGAGGAGCGGAGAAGTCCCGGCTTGGCGACTCGCACGGGAGGCCCCAGCAGCACAGCATCGCTGCAGGTCACTGCTGGCATTTCTTCTCCTCTCTCCTCTCGGTGGATTTTGCCTTTTGGCTTCCGGAAGCAAGATTTACCTCTTTCGTGGTGGCGGTGCCTCCCGCTATCGAAGCCATGAGAGGACGAGAGAGCGAACATTTTGCCCCTTCAGTGTATCTGCATACCCTGCAGATGTGTTTGGAAAAAAAAGAGAGGCCCAGGAGCATCGGAGGAGCCTGGGAACTGAAAAATCCATTTTGTTAAGAGGCTGATTTATGGCTAGGGCAGACAGTTGTGGTTGTAGGCTTAGGCAGTGGGCTTGCTGTCCCAGCCAGTGCCTTTGTGCCTACAGCTGTTTTGATATATTCTGATGCTTCCATCATGACTCCAAATGCACCATCTCCTTCTTCACTGCTCTGCCAGATTACAACTGGAGAGAAAGTCTGCCTGAAACTTAGAAGAGGCTGATGAAAGAGGGAGGGATTCTTCTCTCTCCAGTTACCCATTTGTTTCTTGGCTTTGTGTGTGGTTTCTCCCCCCACACTGCACTGAGATTCGCAGGCAGTTTCTCCTTCTTGTTCTTCCTCCTTTGATCCTTCTCCAAAATCAAAAAAAAGGGGGGTGGGTGGAGGGGAAGCCACGCTTTTTCTTTCCAATCCAGTCGTAATAACAACTTAATCTGTCCGTAAGAATCACAAACTGAGACATCACCACCTCCAGCGTTACCTGCTAAGGCTTTCTGAAGATATTTTTCCTGGCTGTTAGGGCCAAACGCTGCATCCCAGCAGGCTGACAGCCCGTCCGTGCGGACGACTTGCACTGCACAGAATGTGCTCTCATCTGGTGACATCCCCCGGCGTGACGCAGGGAGCTCGGCTTCGCCCTGCACAAAGGAAGTTCGTTTGTAAACTGCACGAACTTCTCAAACTGGATTAGCCAAAACTCCACGTGGCCCTGGATCTTATAGGAAAGCCACTAAAGGACAGTGTTTGCTGCTATTTCTAGATTTAAATTCTCTGCATAGCTCAGCTGACCGAGGTGGAACTTAACGGAAAACTACTGATGTTAGGAGAGGCTCGTGAATGGCTTGGAAGTGGTGCCTGTAGTAATGACAGGCTGCAGATGTATCTCTGCTTTTTTTTTTTTGTAAACCAAACCAAACCGTAGATGAAGTTACAGTTTCTGTACACCTACAGGTTTCCACTGCAGTAGAATACATATTTTATTGGTCTGCTTTGAAGAAGGTGAATCTATAGAAAGTTAAAAAAAGCGCATTAGTCAGATCAGTATATTCTTATTAAAGTTTCCAGAAGTTATTTCCTTCCCCTTCGTGCCCCATAGTGAACCGATGCAAAATGCTCTGTAAAACAGCCTCAGTTAAATAATGTTTTTCATTTAAGAGCCTCAAAGAACATTACATGAATTCATTCCTCCCAGGAACAAGGAATGGAAGGAGGCTCCCGGGCTGCTGCGTGCCTTCTGCTGCCGGTGCAGGTGGTTTTGTTCCATCTCTGCTTTCCTTACAATACCCACATGAGGCTGCCCCTTTTTCCACATCCATTTTAAAAACGAGCAGGCTGTGGTGCTTGCGTAGATGTGTCAGTGGCAGGGCTAGCACAAAGCCAGAGCTCTGCGTTGCAGTCTCGCTGCTTGGAAGGAAGCATCGTTTATTCACCGAGCGTAGAAATCTCCGTAGTAGTTCTCAGGCAATTTTAAGCTGGAAACATTCTTCAGGATTTTAGGGCAAAGCCATTAGAAAGTACATCTCGCTGCCACGCACTAACAAAAGCAGGCGGTAACTGCTGTGGTCAGTGAAATTGTTACATGAACGTAAAGAGCCTAAGGGCCCACTTTATGATCTCGTGTCTGTTTAGAAAGGCTGGCGTGTTGGAGGATTGGGTTCTGTCTCATGGACACGAAGCCACAAGTCATTATGAGCTTCCTGCTCGTTCAGTAACTGCAGTAACTGAAACCTGCTACTTCCAGCACTGCGGTGGTTTCGCAGACATTTTGCATTGCAAGAGTCTAAAAGAAAGAAGATGGAATAAAAGGGGCTTCCACTCTCCTTGCAGGTAAATCAGCATCAAGAAAACAGGAAAGAATAAATAGCCAAAGGCAAAGGACGTGTTGACAAACATCATGGAAAGCTGCAGAGAATGGAAATGAACATGCAGTAGTAATTACTGGCTGGTGTCCTTTCAAGCCAAGAGATTTACTTCCTAATTAGGAGGCTGATTCTTGGTCTGGGGGTAATTAGCAAATTGTACTGCAAAAGAAGGGGGAGACGAGAGTAATCTTTTGTAGCTGATTTGCTCATGTACTGGAGGTTTTTTGGAAAGCAGCTGTAAGTTAGAGTACATTTTTGCAGAGCACTTAGTAAGTCATTTTTCTGATCAACTTTCTTTTTGCAGCTAGTTTACCAGTGTGCACGTGCTCTTTTAACAGCAAGCTGTCAGAACTGTTGGTAGTACTTCTGAAGGGTTGTCGCCCAGATTAGTGACTTTAAGGGTGTTGCTAACCTCTTAGCACAACGCTTGAGTAGCATGGAACAGGCCAGAGGAATTTCCTCAGTCTCCAAATGTAGGAGTGTTGATATTGGGCCTGATTTTAGGAAGCGTGAAGCACTCTGAAATCCCATGGATGTTAATGGAAAAAATATGGAACAAGATTTCTTCTCTCCCTGAAGATGGTCCTGGGTTTTGTGGAGCTGATGGGAAAGGGGGCTGGGAGGCAGTACGTTAGCTCGCCAATATTCTTGTGTTAGCACTAAGATGCCCTTTCAGGTGGCACTGACGCATGGTCCTCTGGTTCTGCTAGCACCAAAGGTAAAGATGTGATGAAAACCATTGATCTTGAAATCCACTTAAATATGTTGGAACTGGTACTGAGGAATGAAAGCATTTGGTGTGGTCAATAGATAGAAGGTATAACAAGAATTAAAATCTCTGAAAGGTCTTTGTCCTTTTCTTTGTACAGGGCTGCGCAGCTAACTTCACAGAGGGGTTTGAAACCACTGTGGTTGCATTCATCAGTGCTAGAGATGACGCGAGAAAGACAAGTTTACTGGCTTTTAAAACAGCAAAAGGTGTCTTCTCTAGGCTGGTTTAACCCTGTTCAGAGCAGGGGGGATGTCACTGGTGTAACTGATAGGATTTGGCTCTCGTCAGCTGGTTAATGTGACTTTGACTCAAGACTGCAGTAGTAAGAAGTGCCGTGGCGCCTATGGTTGGTGCTCTTGGCTTATGTAGCCAGCACAGCTTTAAAGACAGCTCTTAGATAGGTTAACAATAGGCTTGTTTGGCTTGAGTAGCGAGGATGATGCTGTTGGCTGTGCCACCATGGAATGATGGCTCCTTGGCGATACGGAACTGCAGAGCCAGTGGTTTTCTCACTGCTGTCTGATACTGGCCCAGGCTTGTGTTCCTCAGCGTATCGCAGTGGTTTATAAAATAGTATATAGGCTTTCCATTTTCTTTCAAATCCTCTTGAGGAACTCTGAAAGGCTAACAAAACAGCATAACAAATTGTCAGAGGCTGGCTATGTAACACACAGTTGTTCCAGCATAAGGCAGTTCAGTAAAAGCAATACATAAAATGAAGGCTGTTATCATTTATTTCAGATATAAGGAGGGAATTAAGGGCAGCCTTCCTGGGGAGCATTCGCATTGAGAGGCTAAAAAGGAAATGTGGTTGTAGCAGTATAAAGGTGTTTAAATATAAAAGTGTCCGTGAAGTACATGTATCAGAATTACGACGTGAGGTTATAATATACATGGTATTGTTTGTGTGTAATATAGCGAGTAGCATTGTAAATACTAGGGCATATACAATGAATTGTCCCAATGACCCAAATCATTTTGTGTTATAATGCTTTTTCTTATTCATTCAGATAGTTTGTCATAAATCTTCCACGTGTTTCACTGAGATTTATTCTTAAATCCTCGCGCTGACTACTTACCCCTTAAGGTTGAAAGCTTGAATTTAAGGTAAGCTGCCATAACAAAATGTGTGCTCCGCTTCGAGACAAATGTGCTGCTCGTAACACTTACCTAGCTTTATAGGGAAGGAAGTGAGAGAAATGATACTTTGCCGTTTGGGTTCCATAAAACTTACATACTTTGTGCTATAAACAGGATGTTTGATGTTGTTCTCTTCTTACTGCTTGCAGTTTGCTGTGCTTTTGCAGGTATATCAAATAGTTCTTCGTCATAACGCTGTCAAAAATGGATGTTGTGAAATAAACCCATCATGGTGTGCTGGTATTATTGCACCTCTAATTAAATATTCTTTTAAAGCATGTGATTTGCATAGGGTAGCAGGGATCATAGGCAGGAGCTAATTTCAAATGCATTAAGATATTCCAGGACTTTAAGCAATGCATAAAGGAAAAACATGCTCCTAAATAGCCATTATTGGGTTGCAAAACAAATGGAAAGATTAAGATTCCTCTGCTGTTCTGGCACAGTGTGAAAGTCACTAATCCTTTTGAAAAACTGGAAAAATCTGCCATATCATTGCATTAACACAGCTGATCATTGTGTTCCCTGTATCATTTATATCACTGCTGTTACGATATTTTGCGATGAATTTGGACAGAACCTGGCGTAGGAGAGTTTCTGCATGTCAAAGCAGAAATAGTCATGTGGCCCGGTGATATCTTCCGTAACCTTTGATCCAGACAGCTCTTGAGCTGAACGCCAAGGCTTTCTGCTCGGTTTGGCTTGGTTTAAATCCTTCTGGAAGATATGTTGCAGTAAAGCCAATTTAAAGCTTTCTGAGTCAGTAACACCCCCCCCAACTAAGGGATCATGTGAAAAAGAAAAAAAAGGAATACTTTTTGTTATTCACATTCACTTCTTGTTTCCTGACTCTGAATATACTTTTTTTCTATTTTCAAGTTTTTGTTTACTTACAGTGAGGGCTAAAAGTTTGCTTTTTATCTATTTTTTTAAAGCCCACTATATGAAGATGATGATGTACTTTTAATGACAGGAACTGAAACTTGATCTTGTGAGGCTTCGATAAAACCAGGAGAATTAAGAAGACAATAGGTTTCAAATACTTCAGTAAAGAATTAGGGATCGATTTCAGGTCTGAGTCTGTTAGGTTCCACCTGTATCATACCCGGGGAACAGGAGGAGCAAGCTCTCTGGTATTTGGTTCCTCAAAGTACTGCTGCGATTTGAATAACGATTTGAATAATGATTATAGAAGAAGTCCTTCCACGTGAGCTATAGGGTTCCTGCCACAGTCTGCCAGCCACGTCTTGGGCTTGCAGCTAGGCCCTGTGGGCACAGCTCCTGCAGCAGGAGTTCCTCCCTGGCGTACGAATCCACTAGCAGTCCCCTAGTGCTTGGTTCTATCACAGAAATGAGACCTAGAAAGCCTTTTTATTTCACATTAACAAGTGTTGCCATTATAAAAAACCTTTACAGTAGATAGAAGGGAGCTGCAGGGTAACTAAGACTTAGGTTTTGTGTCTAGAAGAATTGTGTTGTTTTGAGAATGTATCGAACAAGGCTTTTTCTCTGTGCAGTCCGTCATTCTGAACAGTTCTGAAGAGGTTTGTAATGGTACTACAACCAGGAAACCCCTGAGAGGAAGCTTATTTCTGTGTCATCTGACCACCTGTCCTGGAAATTTTAGATGCGTACATCAGAAAGGTACTGACAACAAGAGGAAAACAAAAATTAATAACCAGCTCAGCCTTCACCAAACCCTTCAATAATTATTCTGTGCTTTCCACAGTCCTTTGCTCGCTGGAATTGATTTTCTGTTGGTGCGTGCTTGCTGTGTAGCGTTGGAATGAATTCCTGTAGTTTTACAAATTGGCTGGATTAGAAGGTCCAGCTTTATGTGTCAGGAGTTGTTGTCAGCATCTCCAGATAAATGGGCTTCTGCCTGTCTTGTTTTTTTGGCTGGTTCATAAGGCATATGTGTGTGTTGTTGTGTGTGTGTTTTTTTTTAAACTCTGGATGTAAATGAAGAAACTGTCGGGGATCACAAGTCATATCTGACTACTCTGGACCAATGTCTGGGTGGCTTAGGCTGCAGCTCATGTAACTGGGAGCATTTAGGTGATGATGTGCTGACATTTAAACCACAGCACTGATAGGAGAGTCAGAGCTTACGTCTGGGGAAGGCGGATGAGAGAACCCCTCTTCCTCCTGGTAGGTTCAGCAAGTTACACCAGGTCTTCAGAAAAACATAAGGAGTATTTGCTCATCCTCCTGTCCAGCAACTCTAGGAACATAACATTCCCCTTCAGAAGGGCTGAGCAGACTTTTAAACAGCAGAACTGGAGACGAGACTTCCCTTTCCAAACACTGTTTTCCCCTTTTTTTGTGGCTTTTCCTGCTGGCTTGGCCTGCAGGCCAGATGCCATTTCTCTGCACATGGTGAGGAGCTGGCTGGGTGTAGCCCACTGTATTTCCACCATCGTCATCTTCAGTCTAGGCTGTCTGGTCGGTGGGGACACTGATGTGCGTTCACACACACAGGAATTAAAATGAGGAGAAAGATATCTTTGGTGTTAGTGGCATGTGTGGAAGGTGAAGGCCTCGAGTGAGAACAGGAGCTGGACAGTCGTCTTCTGCCAAGCCGCAGTGTATCTAGAGAAGGGAGGCAAGTAAAATAAACAATATGGGAGTGAGGCAATGTGATCTAAAAAGCCATCTCATGGCTGGAATGTTTCCTCAGGCAGCTACCTTGAAACATCTGAGGGAATTTCTGTGTAGTGTTTGTTAATGTGTTCAGATGTGGCTGCGAACTGCTGAGGCCTGAAGGCAGCGCTGAGGGAAGCATGTCAGTGTTGGTGGAAGTAAGCAACAGGCTAAGAGTTTGCCAAGCCATAAGCCAAAAACAAATGAGGAGAGATGGGGAAGGTCAGCTCCCAGGGCTGGGTGTGAAACGGAGCTGGTGAATGTGTGGCTGGTTCTGCCTAGAACAATTGTAGAATGATTTTAGGGCAATGAATGTTTGAAGCTTTTTTTGTTTAAGCTTGTGTAGACTCCATGAGGTAGCTTTAAGGTGAGATTAGTACTGGTAACAGTCTTGCTGAAGAGGCAAGAGCTTGATGGAGAGGCTGCAACCCCCCAAAACACAGAGCAAATGTGTTGAGTGAGCCTCATGGTGAAATGAATATCCAAGGAGCCTCTTTTAAACTTCCTCTTATCCTGCATCAGCTCTAGGCACAACTTTGGGAAGCAGAGGGATGTTGATGCACTAAATCCAGTAGCTCAGAAAATGAGGTTTGGTTAAAAGTCCTCAGATCTGTTTAATTTCTCATCATGTTTGGGTTTGTATCTGCCGCCTTCTCCGAGCTTCGAAGATTGCACTGAAGTTCAAACATTTCTTCGCAACCACAACAGCCAGAGCTGCTTCGTTTTAAATGCAGGGGGAGAATCCTAGGGAGTCATGCTCTTGCCAGAGTAGGCTTTAAAAGAAACCCCTGCTGGTACCATAACAGCAGTGATAAAGTCGTGAAATGAGTTCTTTCCTCTCAGTATGAATTGCTCGAACTTCATAGTGCTGGAAAAAAGGCTTCGCTGGGGTAGAAGAGGCTGTGGTTGTGTAGGATAAACCACTAATTTTGCAGTCTGTCACTTCCCATCAGCTGTAGTGTTATGTCACCTTGAATTGTAACTTGCAAATCTTGTATTCGAATCTGAGCTTAACCTTGAATTGAGGCTAAACGAGGAGAGGGAATCTTTGCAGTCCGTTTGGAGGAGGTGTGACTCAGGATTCCAAATAACAGCAAGGCAATGAAATGCAGCCCTGCTGCAGAAGTTAGTGTTCAGGGAGTCGTGGTGGTGTGTAGCATTTCCCCAAAACTTTCTCTCATCCGAGTTTCTGGAAGATGGGACCATTGGTAGAGCAGTACGGGAACTACATGGAATTGTGTTCTTGGACCGCCTGAGTGGGATGGGGGCTGCCACGAGCCTGTCTCCTTTTAGGACAGTTCATGGAAGAACCGTTGATTGAGGACCAGTAAGTTCCCAGTCATCACCTCTGCTCCGGGAAATCCCTGACTCACACTTCGCCAGAAGTAGGAATTACCTTCTGGAAAGCACCGCTACTTGTTTGCTTTACTCTTACAGTTTCTCAAGAAGCAGCTACAGGACATCTTTCAACAGATGTTGAGTGGTTTTTTTCCCCCGAGTCTCACTTGACTGAAAGTATTTGTTATGTTATTGCTTGTGAAGCTCCAAGGATGCCCAGTTGCACTCAGCAGGCTAACGTACATTGCTTGTCTGTCTCTCCAGCATCCTTCCTGAGGAACATCCCTGCAAGCTCTACATCTGTCTGCCCCAGTCAGCACAGACTTCATTTTACTCATCACGTAGTGTGGAAAACAGAGCGGATTTCTCTACATCCCATCAACGCCCCCCATTACTGCTGTTAGGACTGGATCGGGTCTTTGCTATTAATGCAGTTCTCAGTAGCTTGCCTCTATTATACTGTCCAGATATCCTGTCGCCCTCCATTTATTAACCTTATTCGGTTTCTTATTATTCTGTTTCTCCCATATTCTGGTAGTTGGCACCGAAACCTTTCAGACACTGGAGAAAATGCTTTATTTTTCTAACTCACCATTTGCTTTAGCAGAATGGGTTTTGTGTTCGTTGCGGTGTTTTTAAGATATTTTCTTGGCATATTGACTGATTCGCAAGAAGTGGAGAAGACACAAAAAAGCCCAAGACGGGAAATGAAATTTGGTTTAATTTCTTGGCAATATGCGGAATCGTTTCCCAGGTCCCTCTAGTTAACAGTGCAAAATTTGAGCTTTTTCCCAAGCTGTCAACATTCTTGGGTCTTTCTGTGGCTGCAAATCTGGTTCTCACGATCCGTGTCATTGGGACAGGGCAAGAGTGACCATGTGGGCTGCTCCGTTCCACGCTTTTACTGCTGCTCTGGGTAATGGATGTTCATAGACCCCTTGCTAATGGGATGTTTTGCTTACTCATAAAATTTCATCAATGCCAGTTTCTGGAGAAATTTCTTGGTCTACGTGCAGTGTTGTACCCGGAGACTTGAATTTGGCAGGCCTGATAATAAGTCTGAGTATTGAGGATTGTTATGTCTTCCTCACCAATATGTCTAAATAATGGTTCATAATTAACTCTGGCAATCTCTCTTGTCCAAGCAAAATTCATCATTTTGTAATTCTCTGGGGCTTTTGCCAGCTTTCCTGCAAGGAGTGTTTGGACTGTGTGCGAAGAGGTTGCAAGGCCAGCGAAAGCAGCCAGCAGAGGATTCCTCCAATTAGTGTTTAGCGAGCGTGATGCCCGTCCTTGCTGGGAGCATGCCTTTTCCACTCTGGTAGCAGGGCAATCATCAAAGAGTTCCTGTTTATAGTAAATAGTACTTGGCCTCAGTGGCAGATGAAGCTATGAGGCTTTTCTAATCTATTTTTTTTTTGGTGGCATGCATGAGGCTTAAAATCTCAGTGGAAGTGGACACGAATATTTTCCTTGAGTACAGGCCCTGGACTTAATTCCCAAGGTGGTAAGAGTTTGCTTCCCATCTTTTTTATCTTGCAGTTGGAACAAGCATGGACTATTTGCTGTTGGTAGAGGAATTTTATTCAGCCCTTACATTGGGAATGGAGCAGATAAGAGCATTCACCATTCTGCAGGAGAAATAAGTGCTCTGTGGCAGGGGCATTGCCCTGGGACTGATAAGATACCGCATGTTTCTTAGGATGCTCCGTAAGAGCTGTGTGTTTGCATCTGGTCTGCATTTTCCCAGGCTTGCTCCCACAAAATGGAGTTACCAAGGCAGACCAGTCCCACGTGTCTTAGAAGGGTGGACTGGAGAAAAGATTGCAGCGTCGTAGAGTTTCTATCCCCCTTCCCAGAAATCACCATTACACAAAAATGCTGGACCCGAGTTCTGATCTGGGATGGAAAATCCTGTGTTCCTTGGTCATTTGCAATGGATTTGTGAGTCACATGGAATTTACACGTCACTTACTGAACCCAAACCTTGGAAAAGACCAATCTATTAATTTCTGTAAACAGGAAACCGTGTTCAGCCATTCAGATGTTCTCAAGGCACACGCTCTACCCTCTGATAATGTTAGTTTTCCCTAGGGAAAAGCCCTGTCATGCTGTTCCTGCTTTATATTTCATACCTGTACACAGACTTCGTGCGCCTGATTCTCCTGCCTAGGTTTGCATTGTTTTATCTTTGAATCGGAAAACTATGCACATCTGTAAAAACAGAGGGTAATATATGGCAGTGGTATGCTGCTGTATTCATTTGAATTAATGTCCCTTAAAGTGCAAAGGCTGCAGATTCCATGTACTGCAAGATGGTAGAGCTATGCTCACTTAAAGAAAACAGATCCTGCTTTCAGGAAGTCCACTTTATAACTGTGTTCAGGTTCGTTTAATTTTGGTGGTGCAAAGAGAGGAAGAACGGTTGTGAAAACCTTTAGTTATCAGTCTGAATTCACAGACTGTGCAATCTTGTTTTTGTTGCTTCTCTACCAACAGGAATTCTGCGTGCTCACATTCTTGATCCTTCTCCTCTTCCTTGAAGAAACACAGCTGTGGAGCTCGAGCCGTCAGTGCGCCGCGTTTCTGCTGGTCGCAGGGGGAGCTGGGTTGCACTGTATGTAAATGAGCTGTAGTTACTGCGTGTTGGGAATAAGTGCCTGATCATATCAGCTAACATCTGGTTTCCCATCAGGCATTTATTCTGTCCTGAAAATGGCCAAAGCCAAAAGCCCAACTCGTAGGTATATGAAAGCTCGTAGCAGGCATAAAGTAGTTCCATTTTGAAGCTCCGAACAGATTCTCTTTGCCCTGCAATATGTTGATTTATTTACATGTTAAAGAAGTCTTAAGGCTACTCTACCAGTGCTTGAGGGTTGTTTATTTGAAGAACCAAAAAACTGATAAAAAGTCACGGAAATTATGAAGTTGCTGGGACTTAGCTACAGCATTTTAAATCTTTGTTGGAGTGGTCTTGTCTGGCAGTGAAATGAGCAGAGTTGCTCTGTGTTCATCTTCGGGGTTGGGATAAAATTATGGCAAGTAAATGCCCACTCCAGATAAACATATTCCCCACATCTTAATGAGCTTTAATTTATGTGCATTAACTTTGTGGCATTAGCTGATGCATTTACCTCTGCTTTCTCTGCTCGCACTGGACTGTGGAGCCTCCAGATCTGCTAGGTAGCCTGCTAAGCTGCCACTTTGTTCCAAACCACTCCAAGCACCTGAAACATCTCACAAAATTTCCCCCCTTACACATATTTGAGATCTCCTTTCACTTCTGGTGCCCACAGCCCTGGTTTTGAGCCAGCTGCAGCAATCCCTGGATGCTGCAGCAGGGTGGTCCAGAAGCACCCGTGGCAGTGGGCTTGCTTCTGGCTCCCGGAGGCAGCCGTAGAGCCAAAAACATTGCACCTGAGGTCGGCAGTCCTTGCTCTAGAGGTTTCCAGATGTACTGGTGGTTCTGGTAGAGAAGTCCGCTGTTAAATGCCACCTCACATAGCATCTCTGAGAGAGAACCATGACAATGGAGAGCGTCGACTTGAAGCTGTGAGTTACAGGGCAGATATGTACCATGAGCCAGAATGCATGCTATACTTATGGGATCCTGTATGTGGTTTCAATTTCTATGCTAGTTTTCTTCTTTTTATACTTTTTTCTCTTCTCCTTTGCTTTCCATCTTTTCTATCTTTTATAGTTCCTGGCGGAGCCAGCAGCAATACCACTATTTTTCTTTTGGCACTCTGCTGGTGCTTTGGATTTCGATTATTTTGATTTCCTCTACCTACTAGATATATTTATATATGTAGATATTAAAATAACACAAAATGCATTTTGTCTGTTTCTGTTCATCTTGAAAACAAGGTGCAGCTGTTGAACTGCAGATGAGTTTTTGTTTGCTGCAGGCCATTCTTACCTAATGTGTTGGATCGCTGCAGCCAGGCACCGATAAATATCTCGGAGAACAGTGTGATGGGCTTGGTCCTCTGTCCCTTGCCTTCAAATTACGGGCATGTATATGGTAAAGAAGAAACTTGGAACAACGTTTGTGGCTTCACTCATAATTTTTCGTCATTTTACATTTCTTGTGGTATAAATTTCCCTTTTGGGAATTTTCCCATTGGTGGGAGCTGGGTGTCAAAGAATTTGTGACGTGAGCTGAAATCCTTTTCTCCTCCAGGCCCCTCTGGTCCTTTCTGTGGGATTTTCTTGCTCCCTGCTGTAGGTTGTGCTCTCCCGTTCTGCCTTTCCTATCTCCTCTTTGCTTCCCTCCCAGTATTGCGTTGAGCCATGGGCATTCCCTTCCTATCTTCTTGCCAACAGCAAATAGAGGATTTATCTTAAGCAATTTTCAGCTGCAGGTCCATCGAGATGCCATGGAAAATGTTTTCTGAGGTGCCAGGCCAGCTCTGAATGCCTGGAGAGGACAAGAACCAGGTCACCAACTTATGGGGCCCATTTCCTCTTGCCTCTGCAGTCCCTCCTGGTTCACGAGGTCATAAATCAGCACAGCTCCGAGGACGTGCTGTATTTATGATATACCATGCTGCCCTGAGAGGTTGGTGTCCAGGATTTTGAGTCATGGGATTACTCCCCAGCACGTTAGTCATGTTTCTTGGCTGCAGGACGGCGATCAGGGTTGCGTAGGGTCAGAGGTGGTGATGTAGCAGAGGGAACGCAGCTGTACATCCGGCAGGGTTGGCTGGAAGTTCTTGGTCAGTTTTCTCTCTGAAAAGAATACTTTTTCTTACAGAAACCCTAATTTTGCTTGGAAACATCTATGTAAAAGTTTATTTTTTTTTTTAAAGAGAAACAGCAACTTTCTGAGATTCATGGAGAAGTCAGAAATGCAAGGTGTGTTTGTTTAATTGACAACAGAGATAACTTACTTACGCTGACACATCTCTCAGGACATGGATGGGGATCCGCTTTCCAGCCTTCGGAGGCCAACGCTTTTCCCCTGGTGCCGTTGCCGTGTCCCATATGTGGTGAGGCACCAAGCATCGCTTCATTCCTCCTCATCCCTCTGTGAACACACACTTCTTTCCTTCCTTCCTGGTTGCCCCGAGGGACAGAAGTGGCTCTGAGGTACCTCACGAGCCAGCTGCCTGCCTGTGCCCCTCTCAGGTGATGGGAAGAGGTTCCACATGAGTGCTGCCTCGTGTTTCTTTTCCTGCTGTTGTATTCTTCTCCGGGTTCATCTGAAGTGCCAGCAAGCCTCCACAACCTCGCTAAGACTCTGGGAAGGAATCAAAATGCCGGAGGTTTGCACGCTGGGTCTCCTCCCATCCGTCCCACCAGGCCGTGCCGGGGCAGCGCGTACTCGGCTTCCCGGCAGCGCGCGCCGCCGCACGGCTCTGTCCTCCGGTGACATACTGTATGTTGTTCTCAGGGCTGGGACGGCAGCGATGCTCTGTAACGGGCTGATTTGCAATTCCCTGACATATGCTAGTTACAATGATACATTAGGTTTCGGGAAAACAGCCCTCCTAATATACATGGGAGAGAACACACCAGATGACTGTTATGAGAGAGATCTGAGATATCTTATTTAACTTAATATCAAACCAAATGGAGAAACTTTGCAGGAACGACTGCCAGATTATCCTCTGAGGACTACAGCCCGGCTATTTGGCTGCCAATAAAACTACATATTTTCGTATTTACTAATGGGGGAGAAATGAACTCTCCATGGTGAGTAATTCAGATAGCAACAGCTCCAGGCCCTCTTCATTCATCACTGTACAGCTTTCCCCAGGCAAAGGTCAGCGAATATGTTTGGTTTGCTTGCCTCTGTTGTAGGATTTACATTCATGAATCACTGGAGGGGCTGCGATCGCCTCCTGGCAGCGTGGCCCAAGTGAGTTGCTGTTTCAGGAGCCTGTACACCTCCTCCCTGCTCTTGTCGGAGGAAAGACCCTGGCGGTGTTGTAGGGCATGGGGAGGATCAGGACGTGGAGAGTTTACTCCCTCATAGCCTCTCACTTGCTTTACCTTAGGCCTTTTCTTTCCCATGGCAAGGGAAAAGAGTTATTACGATCAAAGCTTCATCCAGAGATTTATGTCGCCTAGCCACTGCTAGAGGAGAGGCAGTGTCTTTTAAGGCTACCTGTGCTTGTCTTGAAGCAGGTCAGTAGGTCACACACAGATATCCTTAGTTTCTTTTGAAGGGTAGCACTTGTAATCCAGGTGTTGGTACATCTTTTGAACTGCAGATAAGGTACGGTGTTCTGTAAAACTGCTCCATGTATACATTCTTTCAGGATTCAGTTACATTAAGTTTATTTTAATGAGTATGGTCTTGAACTTTTCACAGTAGGGTTTAGTGAACAGATTGGAAATCCTGAAAAAGACATTAGAATAGGGTGAATAATTCATAAAGAATAATTTATCTTACGAATGTCACCTTCTTCTGTTTGTGAATTGCTTGGGAATAAGGCATAACTTGTCCGAATTTGGTTGTTGATTAAAATTATGCACCAAATAATTTCTGTCAGCAATCCTTACTTCGTAGCTCAGCCCGAAGCAATTCGTTGTGAACAGTTGATATTCAGAAGCTCAGCTGTAACATTGGACACAGGAATTCCAGGACTTATTTTTCTGTTTGGTGATGAGATTATCAAAACTTGTCATTTTTTTTTTTTTTCATTTGCTGAAAGGATTCCCTGAGATTTGAGAGTATTCTAATTCATCAGCGTGCAAGAATATTGCAATATTTGCCAGAATTTCCTGTTCTGGCCAGCTGTTCCGCCAAATTTTATTTCATTAGAGGGCAGATGAAGCAATTTCATTAACAAATGTAAACAGTGGATTTTTTTTTCCCTGTATTGTACCTACCCTGAAACTTCTGGTTTTCATCATGACCAAGATACGAAGGCCATTTCCATCATGGGGACGTAACCAGGCTTGTTATGAACTTCTTTTAGGCCTAAAGTTTTTTGAAACGAACAAAGAGGAGCTGACTTCTTTTTGTCCATTTCTCCTTTCCTAATAATGAGTCAGAAAAAGATCACGTCAGGCCTGTAGGTGATCAAATATTGTCTAAATAGAGTTCTGTTTTGATTTTGTCTTTTTTTTTAGACAACGTGGATTCACCCAGTAGCAAGAATTAGCTGCCTGCAAATAGGTTTCATAATTTTCACAAAACTCCCCGGCTAATGAGAACTGTGAATCTTTGCACTTTCTCAAAACTCGAAGCTCATGTCATAACTTCCGAGCACGCTAATGTGTAGAAATTGCTTCAATCTTTCTTTTATCCATTATAATGGGCTTTATTAACGCACCAGATTGCAATATGGAAAATTAAAGGCATTAGACATGTATACTCCTGCTTATTTGACAGTGTGCATGTTGCTTACGTGAGGCTCACTGGCTGTAATAGCTCCGGATGCCAACTTTTTATTTCATTGTGCTCAGACTGGTGGCTCTGGTAAGCTGGGAAGTGATGCTAACCTTAGGAAACATCCTATGCTACATTGCCTCTCTTTCTAATCTGTCTCAGTGATCAAATTTTCATGATAAATTTAAAATCCAGGAAGAACTTGAAGACCTCTCTGTAATGTGTTCCACCTTCATCGTAAGCAGTTGGATGAGCAGCGAACGGGCAGCCGGAGGAAGGCACAAGCGAGCAGCACGTGCTCCCAAGCTCAGCTGCTCCCCTGCCAGGTAGACTTCTCGAAATAGCATTGCCCACAGGGATCTTCTGTTGCATTTGAAATGATAACCGGCAATCTGCTGGAACCTGTGATGCTTTTTCATCATTTTGTGCGTGGCTGTGCCCTCAGCCTGCCATGTGCCTCCCATATGGAGCGAGCCCCGGGGCTCGGTGCCCTGGCTGCGCGCACGCGGAGCGCGGCAGTCACGAGGCAGGTGCCTGGGCCCTGCCGGCACCGAGCAGTGCAGGCTCTGCTCTATGCACATGTGTAACTAGACGACTTACGTGTGCTCAAATGCCCCAGCTGCTGCTCTTTGGCAGGTAATCAGAAAGAATTAGCATCTGATGTTTACCCCACTCATGTTTTTTGTGTCTAGTCCTTGTGTGCAGGGTTGTAGTTTGATTGTAAGTTCTTCGTGGGCTGCGTGTTATATAATATCTAACGCTTTAGTCCTGAACTCCTTCAGCAAAACTAAGTGATAGTGCTGTATGTTCAATATTTATTCTCCCTTTTGCACTGCAACAGTCAGAGCAATATAATAGGATCTACTTAGCATTTGCTCATTTGCTTTGCAGAGCCCTCTTCCTGCTTTTTCTCCACTTATGTAGGTGTAGTGTTGCTCTTAAGTGTAGATTGCAGTTTGTAGGTTTTGACAGAGTAAACACATACTCAAATCTGTTCAGAAGATCCTTGGTTAATAATAGATGAGATGAACATAACCTCTTTTAATTCGACATTATACATACTTACACGGGGTGTGTAGGGGAGGCACACTGATGCCTGACATGCATGAAAAGACAAAAATACGAACGTCCATATATTTTTTCAGTGCACAGTTCCTTACATTTGGATCAAAGGAAAGAAAGAACAAATTCCAATAAACCTGCATGTATTATTTTGAACAGTAGCTCACTCAAAAGGCCCTCTGTCTGATCTGTATCACTCAACTAAAAAGATGCAGAACAGATCAGTGGAGAGCAAACAGGAGAAAAATCAGCCAATTAACTCATTGATCTTCTTTTTTGTAGTAGTAAAATGAGATTTGACACACGTAGGTGGGTACTGCATGAAGGGTGTGCTTTTTAACCACAATGTGGTGTACAGGGTCGTTGTTATAGACCTGTGTCTTGATATAAAGAATAGCCAACAGTCTGGTTTAGGCATTTCCAGCAGGAATCAAGAATGTGGTTAATCCTTCCTGGTAAGAAGATTTGCAGGCTAGCATGGCCAGGGAGTGATGTAGGAGTTAATGAAGGAGAAGGTGGCAGATGGGTGAGTCTATACCTAAGCTTCTCTATCCACGTTTTCCATACGAACCAACTGCTTTTAAAAAATACTGTACTGACATAAAGTTGTGTGATCCCACAGTCTAAGCTGGTCTGTGTCTGTATTTGCTCTGAGAAGATGGCTTGTGGTACTGATACTCTAATTTAATGGTTGTTTTGTTTCTTTATTTTTCTCTCCCCCCATTATATTCAAAGGGGCCTCCTAATATCAGACCCCGGCTATCATTTTTAGAAGTATCTGGCTGTTCTTTGCATGTTCTTTGTCTCACTGAGGAAAGATTGGTTCCAGGTTTGAAAAGCAAGTCTACTTACTTTGTATGCATACAAATATTTAATTATATTTCAGGTCTTTTTAATGAGGTATAACTAAGAGTTCCTCGTATTAATTTTAGCCATCTATTAAATTTGTACAAGTGCTGAACAAAAATTTACAAATGCCTAAGTTTACCTTGGCAGAGTACAAAAAGGGATTTAAAAGTAAATGTCTTTCAGCGATTTTTCCCCTATGAATCACTTGTGAATTAGGAAAAGCCTCTGTTTGCATGCATCTTGCACTTGTGCTGAGTGCCGTGATTGTCAGAGAGTCACATACAAGAGGCAGAGAAAAGCAGAGTCCCAAAGACCAATTGCTGCTACTTGAACTTTGTAGTTCTTGAGTTTTTGCTTTTATAACCCCCTAATTGTTTGGGCACAAAGGAGCTGAGTCAGCACCAAGAGCTCCTGGCCATACCGGGTGACTGCTTTCCGAAATGAAACGTTGGGAGAGTTCTCGAGGTGTGATTTAGTTCCCCCTACAAGACAGCAGCAATAAAAAGGATGGTGCAGGAGCTGAAGAAATGTTTGTTTCTTGTTTGATTCCTTTCCAAGGAAATTAAAAGAGAAGGAAATTTGAATAGCTGCTGAGAGTTCTGTTATCTACTTGTGTAACCTTTATTTTCCAAGGTTTAGCCAGTATTTATACATCTCTCTGCAGAGCTGTATTTTGGCACCAAAATATTGGTTGTGGTTTGCATAATCGTATGATTCACTTCAGTAATTGCTTGCAAGAAAGCTGAAGTTATGCCTAATTTTCAAATACAATTAATTGTAAAATGTTGTGCTATTTTTAAAAAATACCTCTAAAGTGTGGAAAAAGGCCAAGTTTTGTTCACTGTTGAGAGATGTGAGAAGGGGCTTGGAGAGAGTGAAATTGAAAAGTAAGTTCTCAATTTCTAAGACATGGAACTAGAATTACTTTTTCTTGTCTTCTAGAAAGGCTATAAAATTTCACAGAAAAAAACTGCAGGAAAACCCTTTAAAAATACTTGAATGAAAAACTTTGATTTTCACTATCCTGCCCTCTTTTTTCTCCTCCTCTTTGCCCAGAAAGAAACAATCTTGGGTAGCTAGGTCTCATTTCTGAAGCACCAGTTTTACAACCACAGCACACTTGTAAACGTAGAGGTTAGTGAGTGGGTGAACAAGTTGGTTCATGCTAAAAGCATTTAGTGCCTGTGAACATACTGATGGATTTATAACCAAGGATATGTTAGTATATTTAAAAGTTTGTCTGTATTCACGTTGGCCGTTACAGCAGAGACATCCCAGACGTGTAGTGTGTTGAGGATCACAAGCCCGGTGTCAACCCAGTGGGAATCTGAGCTCTGGAGCACACCGGATTTTCAGGGAGCAGACTGATTGTTTCATCTGCCACCACATAAAACTTTCAGAGAACACTTGCTGTGTTTGTCTGCCACCGTAGGAGAAGCAGTTGGCAGGCCAGGGGTTAATTCTTGCTGTTCTGTGCAAGAAGCTGGATCTGATCACAGTCTGCTGTCATGAAGCTAAGTGGCCTCTGGCTTTCCAAGATGGAACAGGTTTCTTCTACATATTATAATTCTGACTGATTGAAGGCTGCTTAAGTGGTTGAAATACGGCAAAAAATTACAGCACTTGTCCTCAGGCTCTTGCAGGAGAGCCAGTGTTTTGTGCTCCTCATTCTCCCTACCTCCCCTCGTGCTCTCATGCTTTCCCAAGGTTTATTATTCCTGTAGATCTGCAGGGAAGCTGGGCACTTGCTGATAGGGATATGCTACGTTGGTGGCCACCTGAGCACTAGTATTTGGGTTCTGCTTTGGGAGGTGAGCGCCTGATCCCACACCGCTGCAGGCTGCCCCGGCTGCTGCATCGCCGCTGTCCGGCTTGTGGGGACAGGATTGATCCTCTGCTGAGCGCCGAGGTGAGGGGAAGAGCAAAGCAGTTGCGTTTGTCCATTTGGTGAAGAAAATGTAAGCGTTGTGCCATCTGTTCTGCAACGACGTGAAACCCAACGTGAGCTCTTTGGAAAAGGCACAAAATATGTTCAGAATCTGGGGAAAAGATGGATGTGAAAATAAGATGCTGAAAGTTGTTAGGAGCCTGGATAACTCCAGAACAGACCAAAAATAACAAAACAAAAAGTAAAAAAACACGAGAAAGAAAACTGCCTTAAAAGGGGAGGTCCGATGCAATGCTCATTAGATTTCCTCCCGTTTCTCCCCTGTCTCCTTTCATGTGTTTGTTCACTTTTTCACCTTGATCCCACTCAGGAGAGCAAAACTGCTATTGAATAGTGCTGTGATACAGCAGGAGCCTGCGGTGCTGCACCAGGTTGTGTTGGTGAGGTGTCCCCATCGCTCCTGTCTGGAGGGAAAAGCCGGGGGGCTCGGGGTGAGGCCTCGGCCCCGGCCTCGGGCCTGGCCTCCTCCGCCGGCTGCCAGGAGGCCCCGCTGGGATCCAGGGCACAGCTGTGTGTCATTTTTCAAAAGCCAGGAAGGAGAATTGCAGAGTCTGTGAAAAATGATAAAATCTGGAAAACTTTTTAAAACGACTTTTATAGCTTGGTGAAATTCCTGCTTCCCCGGAGTTCAGAGGAGTCCCGCGAAACTCTTCATCGCGTTAAGCTCCTCAGCGCGGCGCAGCGACCGGCCTGGGCTGATGGCAACGCTGCTGGTGAGCAGAGGAGGCTCCGAGGCAGTGCTGGGAGAGATGATTCTTCCGAGGGACACTCATCACAGCAGAGTATCGCATCCCTCGAGGCTCCTGCTTTGTAAGCTGAGAACTGCGGCGAGGTCGGAAGCAACTCCAGTGCTGAGAGCTGCTGGGAGCGCGAGGTTTTGCTGGTAGGAGAGGAAGGGTGTCGTGGTTCACGCTCTGATCTTGGCTTTCAGGAGATCTCAGGACAGCTTCTCATCTCTGCCACAGAGTTCCCGGGCAAGTCACCCAGTTTTCCTGCCTCCCGTTTTCCTCACTGAGGGAATGGGGATTGCTTTCCTCCAGCACGGTGCTGTGAGGCTCCTTAGGGTTCGCGGTTTCCATAGAGATGAGGAACCTAAATAGAATTTCAGACCTGTTGAAGGAGAGCTATGAAACCTGATGGTGCTACCAAAAGAACAGCTTGGCTTTGGCTGTGTTGCGTGGGGCAGCTACAACAGGTTGTAAAACTGTCACAGTAGGTGTAAGTACTGTGAAAGCAGGGTCAGTTGGAACATGGGCTTGTAAAAACAAAAACCGTACCAATATAAACTCAACCTGTAAATATGAAGTAATATCACTAGTTTTTAAAAAAATAAACTACGGGAGATTTTCTCTTTAGGATCATCTGGGCATTTTCATTTGATAAAATCTTTTGGTCTGGCTGGAGTCCAAGACCAAGAAGACCAGACCTGCTTCTGTTCTTTCTAGGGCACCCTGGAGTTTCTGAGGCTTCTCCCTGTTTGTATTAAAGACCTTTAATTTGCTATAAGATGTCAGCTGGGGGATGAAAAATATGGACTTACTCTGTGTTTTGTTTTAGGCAGAGGGTGGCAGGGGAAATCATGGTTTAATTTAATTGATATGCTCTTACTCTTTGTGAAGAAACGAAGAGACAACTTTCGGGTATTCCTTAATGCACCATTAATTTTTCTCCTCTCTTTCTCATTCATATGAGGAAAATATATTTCACATCTTCAGTCTCTCTGCTAAAATAAGAGTGATTTTTGAGGTTCTGATTTTTCCCATTTAACTTGTATAGGAACATTTTGGTTTGGTTGCATTTGCGGGCATCCTGAATCCAGTGTTTTCAATGCAGCCATGCCACTGACTTGTATAACAGAATAACAATGCCATCTGTCCTGTCTTTTTTTATCCCATCTTCAAACATCCTTTTAAAAAAAAAGAAAAGTGCTGGTTTACTTCGACTGTAGAGGGAGAGGAAATGTTCATTGAACTTGTAGCAGTAGTCATCCATCTCTCACGTGAGTTGGCAGGAGCTAATTTAGGACTTTGTAAGATGTGTGGGTTAGTTAAATGCTCCTGCCAAAGCATTTTTATTTATTTTTTGTCAGTGTTAGCTTCCATTTGACAGTTTCCTATGCATTCATTCCCTGATCTTCCTGAATTGTGCCTCTTGGGCTCCTGATGGTGCTCTCTCTAACCTAGATCACGTAGTAAGCGGCTAATTAAGTGGAAAAATCAGGGTTTTGTGGACTTCCTTTGTAGTCTTTCAGAAATGTTGGAAGTTGTCATCCCTGAACCTCAGTGGCTCTCTGATCGCACGCCACATCTTGACTTGCCTCCGGTGTGTTTATCCATCTGCCTGTGCTGCCGATGCGCTGGCTGGAGCCTCCGTGCCCTGGCTCAGGCTGTGTCGCTGTCCTGGGTGGACTCTTGTCACCAGTGGGATCCTCAGTAGTGTTCTGGGTGTCCTCAGGAGACACAGGGCAGCGATGTTGTGCCCCTGCTGGGTACTTGTTGTTCCTCTAGGCAGGACTTAGAGGGATGATTGCAGCAACCGACTGGTTTGAGTGGCGGAGCTGATACAGATCTGGTAATTTCATTTGTAAATTGACATTTTTTTGCATTTGTAAGAGGAGATAGCTGGTTTTCTTACCACCATATTTCCTTTGTTCTACATTCCTGCCTCCTGATCCTTGTAACTTCATTTGGACAATCGACTTGAGAAGTTTGTTAGCGTTGCTGGCCCGAGAGCTACAAATGTTTTTTTCTCTCTGCCTAGTAGCCTAAATTAATAATGTCTGTTTAATTATAAAGTAATCTCATGGGATTTACAGACAACTTTAAATAACAAAGCCACATTGTTTTATAGATGATGTGCAAAATATGGAAACCACCTCTTCAAGAACTCCCCTAGTATCTGTCTTGTGTTGTAATAGTATTGTCCAAATAAACACAGGCCATGTGGAAAGTCACCAGAATGTGGTGGCCCTACGCCAGCCCTACTGGTGTGAATACGCTAGTCTACTGACACATGGTAAATAATCCGATTTCTAGTAGTACTGAAAGGTTTACTGACTGATTTATGCTTCTTTCTTTGTATTTGTTTTCCATAACCTATTATTTTCAGGGGGTGCATCTTCTGTAGGCTCCATTTCACTTGGTGTATGTTGTGTTCAGCTCCTGACTATCCGGTTGCTGGTTGCTGCAAAGAGGTTGGAGCTTCATTTCTGTTTTTTGAGGAATCAGCCACTCTTCACTTTTTTTCCAAAGAATATAGGTGGTTTTTATCTTCTAAAATAAAATAAAATCATATTTACAGCCTGCCTTCTGTGTCAACACCTACTGATTTCTCATGTTTCTCCAGTTTTCTAGCTGTGCTTGGATCCTGTAGAGTTTTGTCTGTGCAGGTGAATATTTTAAGTTTGATGAAAAGTTTATGGTTGTTGGAGCCATAGTTTAAGGAATAGGCGGAGGGAATATTCTTCTTCAGGTAGTAATGAAATGTTATATTAATTGCTGGAGCCTTGGAGGGAGTGGTGGAGAAAAGTATCATGAAAAGCACAGCAAATAACATGAAAAACTGGAGGCGATCAGGGTTGGATCATGGGAATGGCTGTAGTGCTCTGGACCAGATGTCGAAGTCCATACCTTGTCTCCAGAACTGGTCAGTAGTGAGCTATTATCTCTGGTGTCTTGGCATCACAACCCTTCTGGGCTTTAGTTACTGGCAGATGTGCCCTACTTCCACAGCTGAAATAGGTGTTGTACTGGGCAGGGCCTCCAGTGCCCATCAGGCTCACTGGTTTTTGGACCCAGCATCTCTTGTGCAGCCCTTCTTAAAAGCTGGCTTTGCGTTTTTATTTGCGCTCAGTCCCCTGGCTCTGAAGCAGTTTTGAGGCAGTAGCTAGACTGTTTCATCTCCAGGTTTTGTCAGTATGAAGTCCTGTAACCTCTTCACTGTAGATTTTATTCTATAACCTCTTCATTTGATCTTCCAGCTTGAGACAGATCTCTCAGTGCAACTTTAGACGGGGAGAGTTCCTACGTAGGGGCCTCCTCCAGGTTCTCAAGGTGAGCATGTTTTGAAGAAGCTCACTTAATTTTGCTGTTAAGGTACTGTCTCTGAGTGCTCCTTTACACCTTGATAATCTGTTGGACTTAGATTCCCTGATGAGTTTTCAGCCCCTGATCTATTTCAGAAAGGTTTTTTTGATTAGTTTTTATGCTTTTTGTAAGTTATTCCTTTTTTTTTGGCTTGCCTTTATTGTGTTTTTACACTTAATCTGCCAGTCTGAGCCTTTCAATTTTCCTTATTTGGACTCTGCTTCATTTTTTATTACTATTATTACTATTATTTTATTTTATTATTTTGGAAAGATGCCTGTATTCTTCAAATAACCCTCCCTTGCCTTGCTGTTTAGCAGTGCTGACTTTCATTTGCTCCTTCTGAACTCTTTTGATGGATGTGTACATTTGCTTTGGGCCTTCACTGCCTTTAAAAAGTTCAGTGCTACCTGCAATGAGGTTTTCTTTTTGGTGCCCGTTCAGTTCTTCTTTAACAAGTTTCTTTATTCTTACGTCGTTATCTTTTTCGGAAGCAAGCACTGCGGTAGAAGTATTACAGGCCGGATCTCCATATGGATCCGCTGCAGTAAGGAATGCTAATTGTTTATGTGAGAGTGCAAATAAACCCTGCCCCTTCACGGGACTTCTACCTGCACTTATTTCACTTGCAGCAGCAAGGAGGCAGCTTCAGGCTGTCTCTGGGTGGTCTGCCTGGCGTCCGTTTTTATGGCTGGCCCATGAAGTCAGGGATGGAGAGCCTCCAGCTTCCTTCCAGCTACAGCCAAGCTCCCACTGTCCCGAAACTGCCCTCTGTCTCCCTGGCTCAGGACGAAGCAGGGCTTTGGGACAGGCTGGGCTCCCTTTGCTCGAGCAAGGAGCTCTTAGAAGAGGCCATGCTTGTGATTTTGCTTTGCTGAGGACGTAGACCACCAGCTACGGCTGAGTTACTTGAGCCCAGTTTGCTTTGAGCTGATGCCCTTTATTTCTTCTGCAGGAGTCTAATAAAATGTTTTTATTACCATTCAGCACCTAAATCTTCCTTAATTTCTAGGTACTAGTGCAATGTAAAGAATAAAAAAATATTAATTTAAATATTCTTAAGGGTAATCTTTTGAGGTATTTTTTTCCTTAAGCTACGTGAGGTTGTCTGTAACATTTCAGCCCAAAATTTCTGTTGGGGCTGCTTTTTTTGTTTCCTTCCTAATATGTCCAAGTTTTTCTCTATCAGCAATTCTTATTCTCTCTATGCTTTCAAATGCCAGAGAGTTATCATATGCCTCCTTTCCTCTGTCATATAGACAAATAGCGCACATTAGTTTTTTGATTTAATCCTTCTTAATAAGCCTGTTCCTCCAGGGATTAATTATTTTAGTTTCTGTACTGATTCTTGCACTTTGTTGACATCTTGTACTGGAAGCCTAGAACTGAGCACAGGATAAAATTGAAAGCTCATCTCTCATTAGGTTTCAAGCTCTCATTTGGATAACTGTTTTCCAGGTTTGTCCCTCCCATACAGGGGAAGAGCAGGAAGGTTAAAATAAGCCCGGCTGTGGGATGTGGAAAGGAAAACAAGTGCCAGATATAGTAAGCTTCTGGAGCTTTTGTTTCCCTTTGGCCTTACAGGCATTAAATTTAAGTAAAAATTGTGTTTAGCAGAGCATGGCTCTGATTTCTAAGCCGTGGGTAACTGCACAGACCACCCCTGGACCTACGGCCTGGTTTGGGAACGGAGCCGAGGGCCTCTCGCCCGGGTGAGGTTTTGCATCAGAGGGTCCGGCTCCCACTGGAGGTGCTGGTGCCAGAATCTGGGGACCAGGAAAACCAGATTCTGTCACAGTGCCCATCTTCATAGGACTGCCTTTTGGGGTGAGGATCCTGAACCTGCTCACACGGGCACGGGGCTGCTGAGGGCCATGGGGAGGAGCAGGCCGCGGCGGCCCAGGCCCCGGGTGGCTGGCGCTGCGCTGGAATTTGCTCTCTGCAGCGCTGGTACTCCTTTGGAATATGAAATGTTGCTGCAGTGCCATCTTCTCGAGGGAAGATTTGGGATTTCTATTATTTATAAACAATATAGTAGCTTTGAATTAATTTAAATGCTAAGTTTCTACAGTTTCTACTCAGATTTAGTATATAAAAAAAAGAAAAAAGTTTAACATAGTAACCCCTTTTCCACCAGTGTTTGGTTGGCGTCCTTTTACCTTGTTTACCATAGCAAAGCCCCAGACTCGGTTTCATACCCATAGATGGATCTGATCCAGCCCTGCTGCATTCGAGATGAAGGCTGCTTTGGGGAGGCTGCACTGAGGCTCTGGTGAAAGTCTTTGGCCTGTCTTACATAGAAGGTCAGACTCAACTGCTTTAATATTTATGAATTCATTTATGAATCCTGGCCTTGAGATTTATGAATGTGACACCCGTTGACTTCAGTGGGTGGTGATTTGTGCCTTAAGCAAATATATTTTTGAAAAGAAACTTGTGTAGCAACCACGCCAGTTTGTGAGAATTTGAGTTGAAGAGCTCTCCAGTCGGACTGGTTTTGTTTTCTTGCAGAATGTCAATTCATTTTTATTGCTGAGGGTAGAACTCAGCTATGCATTTTGTCAAAGTGACCGCAGAAATGCTTCATTTCAAATGGTTCCTTGTGTTAAAATGGGAAAGTTAATCCTTTTGGATTTCGCTGTTAGCAAATTCATGGACTTGATATTCATGCTTTTCCTCCCTGAAAGATTAAAATTGAGAAACTGTGTTGCAGAGAACTGCAATTACTATTCCCTGCTTGCAACAACAGCAATCAAGTTCACAATCCCCTGAGTCGGCACGATCTGCTGCATTTATCATTTTTGTTCTTAACGGCCATTTAATAACTCACCTCTTTCCTGCTTGGAATTACGCAGACCTGCGGACCTCAAACTTAGAGACTTCCCAAAATGTTCTCACTTGAGCATTCTTTTAGCTAAAAAACCGTGCTGGGCTCTGTTTACAAAGCTGCAGAATTGTAAGAGGTCTGGCAGCTTCCCTCTGGAGATAAGGCTCGTGCTGGTGGTCCCGGAGGCACCTGAAAGGTGGGAGCAGACCTGCCAAAGGAGCGATGCTGCACAGCGTCAGGGACGTCTGCTGTGAATCTGCCTCCTCCTATCTCTGATACACTTTTACAGGTTGCATTCCGTGTTTTGTGTGTGAACATAACCTTTTGAAAACGCAGCTTCCCTCTCTCAAACTCCCAGGATTTCGGGGTGAGCAGCACCAGCCCAGGGGGAGCAGGCGGCGGGGGACAGAGGCAGGAGGCTCACCGAAAGGAGCCGTGCTCGGGGCACCTGCTGCTGCCCAGAGCTGGGCACTGAGTGGCCCAGGTGAGATCTCGGTGCTGTTCCCGTCGAGGCAGGGAGTAGGGAAGCAATGGTTTCAGTGTTGGCCAGCGGTTAAAGCAACACGCTGTGGCTGGAACACTTGTGTCTGTCCCGAAATGTGCTGGTATTGCTTTAGTCGCGTCTGTTTTCTTCACAGTTCAGTGAGAATGAGAGGCACAGTCTGTCTCACTGTTTTGTCTCTTCGAAAACCACAAAAACCACTCTTAAAAACACAAAATGAGTTATTCCATATAAATGCACGGGTTGGGCCCAGACTCTCATCTGCTGTAAACCAACACAGCTCTGTTAACTCGGGTTATGGCGGCTGCAGATCTGTCCCACTGCTGTTGTTAATCACACCTGCAGCTGTGTCGTGGCTCGGCTGGGCTCTGTGGACAAAACTTTATTTTCGGTAGCGGTGGAAGCGTACAGACACACGAATGGATGGGTTTTCTTTCTCCCTTGTGCTGCAAGGACCGTAAGAAAGCAGACTGTCATGAAAGCACTCGTGGTATGAATAGCTCTTGTGTGCTGCTTTTCATTAGGAGATCCCAAAGTGCATTAAAAACGTGACCTTAACCCTGCTCTGCAGAGGATAAATAGGGTCACTAAGAAACATCCAGCTTTCCTATGGTTGCCCAGCAGGCTCTGCCTGCCTGCCTATCAATCTACCCATGTAATTCCTATTTGTTTACATAATTATTCCCCTACCTTCTTATTAATTTGAGAAAGTGCGGGAAATAAAGCAACTTAATTGCAAAGTGGAAAAAAAAAAAGCTGAAAAATACTAATTTTAGATTGACAGTAATAAAAAATACATGTTAAAAAAAGAATCTTTTTCCCTTTCCACACCCAGCCTGGGCCTGAATAAATAGGACAACAGCAGGATATAGCACAGTAAGTGGCGACATCTTCCAAACGTTTGATGCAATTCCTTCAGTGCCTCCATTCCGATTAGAGGAAGGTGGATTTGCTGTGCAGTGCTTCAAGAGTTCAAGATGAACTCAAAGCATCAAATGCAAATCTGACATCAGAAGCTGTGTTCATTGTTACCTATATGAATGAAGATAAGTGGAAATAAAATGCCAAGCATGTCTGTTCCTGAATGGACATACGTTATGACTGAAAATAAATACATTGCAGGACTGAAAGCGTTGAGAAATCCCACGTGGGCTGGAAGGAGCTGGGAAGGTCTGTGTTCTGTCCTTGGTTATACCCCAGGCTTCCTGGGTGATCTCGCTCCGGTCGTCTGGGCTCTTTATGCATCAGCTCTGTGGTAATGTAATTGAACTTAATAATTTTTCCATACCTGACTTCAGTGCTGGGAGGACGTGTCTGTTGCTGTTTGGAAAAAGCATGTTCTTCTGTCTCTAAGGCCGAGAGAAGGATATAAATACAAATAGCATATGCAGTTTGCTTTCTCACTCTCTGCTGAAAGTGTCATATTAGTGCCCATTTAGTCAAATGAGCAGTCAAGTATATGTAGGGTACAGATACATTGGTATAGAAGTAGAATAAGGCCTTGTCTGATCATGCTGTCCTGCAGATGTAAATATTTTTCTCTTTCAAGTCATCTACAGCACGTTTTTGGCAACTGTACAGTGAAGTACAAATCCCCTATCTCTGCTTCTCTGTGAGCTGATTGCTGGGAGGGTCCCGTACTGCAAATTCCCCTCTGGAGGCTTTGCTGACATGAGAGCGCAGGCTCCTAACCCAAGCTCTGAGCTTAAATACCAGGTAGTCTGGACTCGGTATAAGGAGAATAAATCCAGGACTGTATTTAGGGTATGGTCATGCACAGGTACATTGTGTGGCCAGTTACCTTCTTCAGAATCAAATACTCCAAAAAAAACAAAAAAACCAGAACTTTCTTTATTTACAGAAATACTGTTTCCAAGAGTCCGTGCAACACTCTATGTTATGGATTTAACCAAGCAGACACTTTGAATTTTTAAAATTTATTTATTATTAATTTCAGATTTGCTCACATTTAATTTTAGCTGTCTGTCTGTATGGATCATGCTTGGAGATTGGGAAGTAAATCTGCCTTTATATGGCAACGAGAAACTTTGTAAAGCAGTACTAATGAGGAAGAAAATGAACATTAATTAAAGTTGTGGTTACAGGATGGGCTGAAGCTCTGGAGCTGTGCAGCAGCAGCGAGATGGGTTGCTTCGTTACAGCCTAGAACAGGGAGCAGCGATGGGAACGGGAACGAGGAGACAATTAAGTCGCTCACCGAGTGCAGAACCAGTGAGACATTTAATTAGCCACAGGAGCTAGTGCTCGAAAACTTGGGAGTTTTCTGCAGAGCCTAAATATGCCAGGCGGTTTTTCTGGCAAGTTGGACTAAAAGAATGCCCTTAGAAACACGAGAGGGGCCGAGGAGGCTGGAGAAGAGACCTCCTTCACCGCTGAGCTCTGCAGTGTGGGGTGAGCTGGCGAGGAGGTCCCGGTGGTCGCACCGTGGCAGTGGGGTCTGGCGTCGGCAGCAGGTCCCAGGGGGAGGTGTATCGGGACAGACTCATTTGTGCCTTATCGATATAACTCCTGTCATAATTGGACAGGACGGGCACTCTCTGCATTCCTTCTGATTTTTTTTCCTGTGGCTTTCACTTCTAAATAACTGCCTCGCTAACCTTAGCCGACGTTTTGATTCTCCGAACTGCAGTTTCCTTTTGATTAAGTGTCTTCTGCTCTAGTCTTTAATGCATATTAATGAGTGCTAAGCAGTGCTTGACTTGAGTAATTTGCAGCTGGGATCTGAAAACTCTTGGAAGGAAGGCCTGGGGATGTCCTGCTTTGGGAAATAATGGGACATTCCAGGTTTTTCGCAGGCAAATCCATTTGCAATTAATTTGTATCTTCATAAGTCACAGGATGCAGTCACAGCTGCCATCATTATTTAGCAATATTCCCATACTCGCTTTAGTTTCAATTTGGAAGTCCCAGAAGAGGAGGGGAGGAGGTAACAGCTCACTCAGTATCTTTGCGGGTGCTTCCCAGGGCAGGTGCTGGGTCCCCACCTAGTTCCGAGTTCCGCAGCAGAGGGGCGCGAGGGGAGGTGCTGCTCCCGTATCCAGAGCTCCTGGGCTGGGTGGTGAGCATGGCAGCAGAGAGCTCTGCCCCTAGCACTTTCTTTTAAGTTCTTGATTCATGAAGCAGCCGTGGAAGAAGAGCCACAGCTCTTCGTTCAGAGCTGGAGGAAACTGATAATCGAGAGCCTGAATCTTGCTGTCACATCGCCTGGAGGAAATGTCCGGAGAGGACCCCAGAATTTTCTCAGGACTTTCTGGTGTAACCTGGTCAAAAGAAAGGCACCGATTTGCTCATACGATACGACATTTCTGATAGTCAGCCAGAGGTAATCTCCAGCAAATTGGAGCAACTTTAATGCTCTCTGTTGTCATCGCCAAGTTGGGACAGGTTGGGTAAAGGGCACGGGCAAACTCGTGGTGCCAGAGCCGTGCCCCTCCACTTCCCGCCTGGCTGCCCAAAGCCCTGGTGTTGAGTTCGTGCCTAAAAGCAATCTCCATTTCCTGGTGGCTTTTTTGGGGTGTTCTGAGAAACATCAGGAAAAACATTAGGCAGTCATCTCAAGCTTTTCAAATTCAAAGCACTTGGCAAAAAAAACCAACAAATCAGCCCTTGTAATTATCCTGTAAGACTGTTGTTGTGCGGGTTCAGAGGTGGAGAAATGGAAGTAAAGAAGTTAAATGTCCTGCTCGAAGCAGCAAGGAAGCGTGTGGCGGAGACATTCAGGAGCCCCACGTATTTCTTAATGAATCATTTATAACTGGGTATATTATTAGGCAGTTGGCTTGAACTCTGGATTGCTGTAGGAACTCTAAGTGAATTTTCTTCTCTAAATCTTAAACAAAGCCATATTTTCTTTATTTCAATTCAGGACATGAAAATATGCTGGCTAAATGAAAGACTGCGTGGAATATATATAAATATAGAATTCTTTTACAATTCAAACACACGCTAGCTCTTTCCTAATACTTCTGATGAAAAATACTGGATGTGTTTCTCAGGACTAAAGGAAAAGAGAAATTCTTCGTATAAGGAACGAAGTCCAAGATGAAAATGAGGAGTGTTGAGGGGGGAAGTATTCAGCCATGTTTAATGGTTAAATTTCTTCCTATCTACACTAAAACAGGATTAAGGAGCCTGCTGTCATGGGGATGTACAGAGTGGTGTTGAGTCTACCCAAGAAGCAGAGTATGAAATAAGAGCACCTGATGGATGGGCAGTATCCAGAGCCACGGGAATCCTCCTGCATGCAAAGGGCCAGCACCAGGCACAGCCACCTGCAAGGAGTGTCAGCGTTTGGCCACTGGTTTTATGTCTTGGGCACCAGCCTTCAAAATTCTCCTTTGTTGAATCTTGTAGCCTGTCCCAGGGTGCTGCCTTCGTCTCCTCGGGGGGCAGACTTCAGACTCAACAGATTTCAATTATTTTTTTTCCAAAAGACCGCCACGCGCTGGAAGCTAGATTGCAGTTATAAAAAATGATCGTCTGCGATCAGTAAGGGAACTGATCAGACAGAATTTTCCTCTCTGTTAATTTTCTTGGAAGGTTTGAATTTCTCCAAACTCATCGGTGCACCCTGCCGCGTACGCAGTGGCAGCAGCGTTCCCCCGGTACGGTCTGTATTTTTAACAACGCATGAACAATTAAGAGCCAGCATCAGCTGCTAAGTTAATAGTAGGTTTAATAAGTCCAGGAATACGCACGTAGGCAATGATCCAGCTTGCCAAAAGCTAAATCATTTTTTTTCATTGGCAGTCAGGCTCCCTGTGCGTTCCTCCTGGGCGTCTGTATGGCACGTGCATCGTATTGCGTGCAGCTGAGTATGTAAATGCTCCCTTCTTCTCCATCTTCAGTTATGCATTTCTCATAAAAAGACTTTAAAATTGCCGGATGTAATATCCAATATCCAGAAGAAATGTGTGTGTGTATACAATTAGTATATATATATATTAAAAGGAGAGTAATTCTGGAATAAAACACCAATTCTGAATTTTTCATGTACTTCCCTTTACAGTAAAATGTCAGTCGCTGTCTCTCTGGGTTCAGCACTTACTTGCTTGGGTGTCTGAGCTTCCTTGAGCTGCTGAGCCTGTCTCACCTTTTTTGTGTCTGATGTAGAATCTAAATTAGATAAGAAGAAACAGGACAGGCTTTCAAATTCAGTTTCCTCTCTATACAGGCAGGATGGCATCAGTTTAAATTGCTTCGATATAATTTTGCTTCTTTAATCCTTCCTCTTCAATCTGTTTTTGTATACATTATATATATGAAATCTGGGACTGGAAATCTTGCCTAATGTAAGTTAAGACATGACAAATGAACCTGACATTTTTCCAAGGAGGGAACCAGAGAACATACTGTATTTATAGCAGTAGAAATGTAGTTTGCTGCTTGTAGAAGAAAAATACGGTTTGTATGAGAACTTTAATGCTGGGGTATAATCAGAGTGTTCAGATGATACTTGTTTCAAGTGAGGCTGCTGGGTTCGAGGCAGACAAACTGGAAGCTTGAAGTTGGCCTTCTCCCAGCAGAGGATGTGGGCTCCAGGAAGAAATGTGTTGCTGCTGAGAGCTTCTCGTGGGCACAGCCCCCAGTCCAGTGGCTTGGGTGTCAGACAGAGTGGAAAAGAGTGTGATGAAGAAGGATCTGAAGGTTGGATTTCAGGCGTTTCTCCTTAATACTCTAAACAGTTTCTTCCACTATTAAGATTCCAGTCTGAATAGTAAGACTTTCTGTTTACACGATAAGTGTTCGTCAGTTTAAGTTCTCAAACACAGATGTGTAAACACACGCAGGAAAATTGATTGAAGCCAACCATCTCCACCAGCTGCCTGCTGGCTGTGCTCACCTTCTCCACTGGGGCAAGACAGCCAGCAGCAGACAACAGCAGGGCACCCAGGTTGCTTCACCTGCGTGAAAATGGTCAAAAGACTTTTTAAAAACGTTCAGTCTTTATGCGGGTTTCCCTGCTGTGTTAAGCAGCAGTGAAAACTGTGAGAATCGTTCAGAGGATGTTCCCTTGAGGTGCTCTGTAGCAGTGCAAATTCCTCAGTTTTTCATAGCTGGGTGTCTGTTCCAGCCTGGGTAAGTTTTTCTCTCTTGGCAATGCACAGCTGACACCTATTTTAAAACTAGTTGTGGCTAATTCTTGAAAGAAGTGGTTTTTTTTTTTGTCAGTGCAACCCATTGTGTCAAGGGGAAGATAATCACAAAGCTTATTTGCCTGCACGTAAGCCGTAGTTCTTTTCTGCTTTGCCTCTGAACAGAAAGGCTGACTCTGTGCTTTTTGGCTGTAGAACTGCCCATAAGGACCAGCTCTGAACCGATCCTTTATTTAGCAGAGATGGTAAGCACTGGAGCGTTCTGTGGCTGACAGATAGCCAAGGTCATATTAACTTTCATTGTAGCTGGTTCCTAATTGAGATGGTATTTCCTCGACAGATTCTTAGACCTGTGCTTCGCTCATTTGGTTCGAGGAGAAATCCCTTTGGTTCAGGGTTTTACCTTTTGTCCTTTCTTGTCAAGTTGGGGAAATGATGCTTCATTTTGCTCTAATAAAGAATTCACCTGATTTCCTCTCTGCATCCTAATTGCTCTCTAGAGAGCACTAATGTGTGCTTAAGCATATTGTAACTGTTTACTCACAGTGTCTGCTGTGTGTGCAGTAACACAAAACGTTCGATCTCTGCCTTGTTGCTCCAGGCTGGCCTGATTCGCACGGACAAGGATGAGTTCTTCATTGAACCGCTGGAGAAGGGGGCCCACGAGGAGGAGGAGGGAGGAGGCAGAACACACGTGGTCTATCGCAGAGCAGCTGCCAAGAAGCAACTTGCTATTGAGAACGCAGATACCCCGTATAAAGGTAAGGCAGGGGTGTTAATGCCAGCTGATGGATAAAGTGACGCTAAAGGCAAGCAGCCAACGTGATCTGCTGTCTCTGGTTTCTGTCCTTGAACATGGAAATGTGTTCTTCTGCCGCTGTGGATGAAAAGGTAGGGAAGGAGTTGAACACTTCACCTGACATAAACAAGCATTGCAGCAGTCAGAACCATCTCCAGGATGATGGAGCTGTGTATGCTGTAAGGAATTCCTTGGCTCTAGGGACCTTGTGAAGTCATGTCCCAGCAGAGTCCTTGTGTCAGAGCAGAGGAAGAGGATGGTGGATGGGGCAGCAGTGCGTGGGTGCCCCTGTGTGCTGGGGACAGGTGGCAGTGCTGGCTTTGCGAAGGCCGTATTGAAAGGCAGCAGCAAGGGCAGTAAGGCTGATACGGTTCACGTTGTCACTGTTCTCACTGGGCTGAATTTAATCCTAACAGGGAAATAATGGTATCTTCAGATATGAACATAAACTTTCTTGATTTATTTGTGCTTCTAAGTGTGGAATTTAACATAACATGTACGAGGACAGTGATGGAATAACAGGAGCTAAACATAATCACCCTTGCTTTGTAGTATTTCTATTTCTACTCGGATGTGGTTCCTTTTTTGCTGAATAAATAAGGGATGCAAACTTGGTAAGTGGATGTTTTGACAGCTGACTTTAACGCTGAGATTAATTGGGTCATTTGACTGGAAGCAAAAAAACAACTTGGCTCCAAATTTGTGTACGAAACTGCAGTTATTTGCCACTCATCCCCTAGCATTATCTTATTGCAGTATGTTTTCAAGTATTCTGCGGTGTGTTAGATTTTCCTTTGTAGAAATATGCCCATGATCCCTCTCTCTCTAACATGCCACCTCACATTTTCAAAAGATAAATGGGGTAACCTGCTCTAAAAATTCTCCCATCGCTTCTACGTGCAGTAATCCCCTGAAACCACTTGGAGGAACAGGCAGCCACAGAGACGAGGCAGTGAAATTAGCACCAAGTTAGTACAGTAAATTTCTCAACATCCAAATTAGAGTGGGGATGAAAAAGGAAGCAAGCAACGGTATTCATTTGGCTTTTTTCCTCTTTGGCCACCAAAATGACTCGTGAATATTATGATTGATGCAGTGCTGTCGGGCTCTTCTGGTCGCCTTTGTGCTCGTTCTGGACCAGAGCTGGGGGGAGGCAGGGGTCTGAGCGCCGCCATCCCAGAACCACACGGTGGAAGTTGCTCTGTTAGTCTATGTTTATAAAATTATTGCAATGTTGGAAAATATCATCCAGTCACCGTGTTTCCTTTTAAACAAAAGACTTGATTTTGTTCACACCTTATGGCAGTATTTTTGTTTTCGGATGATAAATATTCCTCAGGAGTAGGAGTCTGGTACACAGCAAAGCATAAATTGGAGATCAGCTCCAGTTATTGGCATGCGGTACCTGCTGGAGGAAGGCTCTGACAGCAGGATCTGAAAACCTCTGTGAAGCGCAGCGCCGTGCTGTGTAGCTGCTCGTGGACGGCCAGGTGTGACCGACGGCGAAGCGGCGTACGCTGCGGTGCGCTATGCGATGCCAGCAGCCTTCTGCCCCCCGTCTCCTCGGGGCCTGCAAGCTGTGTGCTTGCATAAGGACTCAGGTTTGCAGGCTCTGGTGCAGAGGCACAAAATAGTAATAGCTATCAGCCAGCACTGTGGAATTACAAAGCAAAAATGAGGCTGATCTGTAGGCCAGGCTGAGACGTAGCACTGACCTTGTCTGCAACAGCAGGTGTCTGTGCCTGGTAGGAATTGTAATTTTTCATATTTTAAATCTTAAAACCGGGAAAAAAAATGCAAAGAGAGTAATCTTCCCTTCCATCTGTCCTTTCTTGATTTGTAAAATTGATTAAAGATCAGTTTTTATTTTGGAAACACAAAACAAAACCACAAAATGAAATATATATATATATATATATTTCCCATGGAATTTTCTTTGCCTTTAAGAAACAAGTGAACAACCACTCCGAAACTGGACTGTTCTTCTATACTTTTTATTAAACCTGGCTCCTCACTCCTGATTTGCTCTGGGCAATAGTCTTGGAAAGGACATGTTTTCAAAAAAATAATAATTGTAGTTTTATTTTCTAGGTTGTCTTTTTCCAGAATGCATCTAGTTTTGGTTAACAAGCGTCAAAATACTTAGTGATGGGGTGTTGATAAGCATGATGTGCTGCATGTTTCCATAACACTCCAAATTAATCAATGGGCTTTTTTAGGATGTACTTAAGGCACTTTCAGCACGCGGTATCTATTTAATAAAAAAGAAAGGGAGAGAGAGGGAGAGAGCATTAAACCAAGAGCACTCCCGCTCTTCCACCATCCCTGGAGACATTGGCATTGTTGCCAAGTCCCATAAATTTGCATCTGATGAATTGTAACGTTTGGACTATTTTTAAAGTCCAGCCTCCAGGAATCATACAAATATGTGATGACTTTTTTTTTTCCACTAGGTGAGCTTCTGGATCTTTTAACTGTTGATAAAAACTTGTGGTTTCTGACTGTAAATATTTTCAGGCAGTGAATAATACAGACTGTATAGTGTTCCATAATTTTGATGATAACATCCTCCGAAATCCCATGATAAATTAATTTAATCCTATGATTTGGGAGGGGGGTCATGAGTCATGATTTGTGAATGTTTGGGTTTGGAAAGACAGTTAGGAATTCCTTATGAATATTCCTATCTCTGCATTCTTCCCCCAGAAAAAGAACAAGCTGTTCTCACCCCAGTGAGACAGGAGGTGAAGGAACCGAAAACCCCATGGCCTGGGAGCTGGGTGGCTCGGTCGTCGTGCCGAGGACGTGGGTTTTATCCCTGCTGGCATGGTCGTGGCAGTGGTCACGCCAGGCCTCGTGTGTGGCAGGGGCTTTGCAATTTCTGCCCCAAGTGCACAGGCCCGCGAGGTGCACCTGACAGCAGGCTTATTCTACCATATTCCATGTGCTGTTATCTGCTATAGGGAGGGAAAATGGGATTTGATACTCTCTTCAAATAAACAAAGAAACAACAACAAAGCACAGAAGAACAAAACTCAGCACCTCCTAACCCCTGCGGATCAGGGTGTGCATCTTTTATGGCAGCTCGGCCGGGGTGATGGCTTTTAGGAAGTGGAACGTGCTGGGAGAGGAGGGGTGTGAAACAAGCAGCACAGTCTGATTCTGGACACCGTCAGGTTTGCTTTAGCATTTATGTAAAATGCTATTAGGATATTGGGAAAGGTAAATATTTCTTTTGGCAGCCTGAGTTGTCGCATTTCGACTGGTGTAGGAATATCTGGTTTTGGTGAGAATCACAGAGTAAAGGGAGCAGCATTTCTACCTCTTCTGCCCCTTAAACACCATTTGTTAATGTGCTGGAGAACTGAAGGCACCATATTTTAGGCAAGTAATGTGTAGAGGAGTAGTACTATAAAAGTCAACATGAGCTCATTGCAATTCACTCAGTTGGGCTAATTGTTTTGGAAAGAAATATTTTCATATATTCACTGATGTATGGCAGGTATGGTGGGAATAAACCCTATTTTTTTTGACAACTATGTTTTTACTACTTGCATGCACATAATAATTTATCTTCCTCTAGATAAAAATAAGCAGTAAGTTGAAAATATTTTAGTATTTCCAGCTGAATTCCTTCTTACATAGATGAGAAATGTTTCTTGACAGCAGTAAAACTTCCTACACAATAGAATTAAAATTAAATAGGCAAGCTTGAGGAGTATGTTTTTTTCTTGAAACTATTCTTATTTTTTTATTTTTCTCAAATGTTCTTTGGACATTAAGTGAAGAGAAGGTAAGTATTTAATTAATGGTTATGATGAGGTCTAGAAAAACAACTTGATTGTTTTTGTCTCTAAAGGCAGTCTGAGTATCAGGCTTGTAAACTCTGTATCACATATCCCTAGCTAAATTACTGTGTCTGTTTTGTTGATCAGCTGGGAGGAAAAGATTATGCTAAAACATCCTTAAGGTTTGCATTCTCTCTCCAAATCATTGTCTAAATACACTCGTCTGAGTTTTATTCTATTGCTTGACTGATGAGAAGCAGATCTCAGCTGTAGTTCACAGTTTTATTTACTGTGCAGCTGAAAGATGACCTTAGCAAAGAACAGTTTATTACTGAAGAAGACAGCAAGGTAACTCTCCAAATGCACTTGAACCAGGCAGATTGGTCTGTCTTTGGCCGCTAACTGAATCCCTTGGAAGGGCCAAGCTCAACCTGCCACCAGTCCCACCAGGAACATACCTGGGGCTGACAGGCTGTGTGGACTCAAGGCCTCTTCTGGAGAGTGGCAGCCCCTTCCCACAGCAGTACTTGGGTTTGTGGCAGGTCAGGTCTTCACAGGGGTGATGGCCTGGTGCTGAAAGATGTGGTCATTTTGTGTGACATAAAGAGTTTCTGCTTCTACCCATTGGAAGCAACCAGCTCCTTCCTGAACAGATAGCTGAACCTCGTCAGAGCAAAGCTTCTCCTCAGGCAACTTAGTGCCACCTCCGGCCTCTCCATGGCCTAAAAGAGCTGAAGCCTTTCTCTTCCTCATGCTATGGGACGTTACGGAGTCCTGAGGGGTCAGGGCCTAGCTCAGCAGGAGAGAAACCCATGGCCATTAAAGCTGAAGTAACCAAACACTGAAAGTTGTTGGGAAAGTAGTAAAGCAAAGTAAAGTGATAAAGTAAAAATTTGATGAAGTTGTAACAAGTCAGCTGCCAGAGCTTTACAGGTTTTAAAGATGATGTTTCAGAGGAAGACTCCTCCATCATAGTCCATCAAGCTGTCAGTGCCATTGATTTACTAATGTATTTAAATTACTTTTTAGAAACCAATGTGAATCTGTTGCACATTTTTTTCTGGATTGCCTGAAACGACATTCAGATTGGCTGCAGGCTGGCTGGGTGCCATTCTAATTTACAGAAACTTTTCTGGTTACCTCTGCACAGGAACAGTTCCTTCAGAAAACCAAAGTTTCTCCAAATCCAATCAATATTTCGTCTCAGTTTGTATTCCTGCTGATTAATTACTGTTCCCTTATTTTGCAGTCAGTAAGGCACCGAGGACAGTATTTTTTGTCTCCTTCCTACATCATCTGTGCATGATAAATACATCTGTCTTTCTCCTGTCTTCGGTTTTCTCTGAATTTCACATTGCAGATTCACGGGGCTTTTCTGGGAAGGGAAAGATTGGAAATTCAGTTGTGAATCAACTCTTGAATAAGAAGCAAGGTTATGCACTTAAGAAAAGTGAGTCTCCAGAGTGTTATTAGGCCATAGGCTGTCACCCTTCCTCACCAGAGATGGAGCTGATGAAGCAGTTCTTTGCCAGCATGGGCAAATAAGACTTTTGTAGTAATTTTTATGTGAAACTTTTGAGCAAAGCTAAAGATTTCTATTTTCATAAGAGTGCAATAAATCATCTGGGATGATTAGTTGAATGTTAATGAACAATACGCTTATATACGTTTGGTGTGAAATATAAGGAACGTGGCGTAGAGGAACATAACGGCGTTGTGTTAAGACCCTTGGTTTCTGCATTTTTCCCCACGTTCCCATTAGGCGGTTTGAGATTCACGTGGTCAAATTGACTTCATTAGTGTCAATATGGGTACTTTAGGCTCAGTGTTTTGTGTTTTTTTTTTCCTAAACGGACGTGGGTTCCTGTTTCGGTTATGAGGCATGATGAGACAGGTTGCCGAGGGCTTTCCACTTCAGTTATGCGCGAGTTAAAGGTGATCAACTTAATTATTTGTGCTTATTTAAATATCAGCAGTTTGCTCGGATTGTTAGCTAATTAAAAAATTACTATTCACTTCATTCTTAACCAATGGGTTCGTTTCAGCTTCTCTAGTAAATTGAAACAATGTGATAGGGCTCTCTACGTGATCATTGTAAACAGCTTACAGCTGGAGTTGAATATTACCAAATGTACTGAATGTTGCTAAATATAACAAAATGATAATAAGGCCGATCCTGGTCCGTAAAACAACAGTTCTCATACAAATAGTCCTGCAAAATAGTTGTGAGAAGCTCTGCTGAAAGCATGGGGAAAGTGCTCGTTTTATTTTTCACATTTTTCTACTAATTAATTCAGCACTAGGGGTGTGCGAAGCTGAGCCTGGCTAATCACTTGTTTATATTTATCCAAGTCAAAACTTGTTTGTTTATAGATACACTTTATAACAGATCTCATTAATGTTTGTTTTTATTCTTGGTTATAACATCCATTGATCTCACAAGACTTAATGACTTGAGCCTCACAACCTCATGGGAGGAAAGAGAGAACAAAATATTTGCCTTTTGGACAAGAGTAACGTAAACCTTGTTTTTACTGAAAGCTGATATTGTTTTTTGGCTGGTAATAGCCCACTGCAAGACCAGAGTTCATAGGAGCAGCAGTTCATAAGTCAAAGCTTGCCTGCAGAGCCCGTGCAAGTGCTTGCATGTGTGTGTGTGTGCGCAGCCGCCCACGGGCATGTGTGGAGTTGTTGCTTATGAAAATGTATGTGCACACCCACATGCTTTTTGCAAGTCCTCATTTATTGGTGAGTTCTTCCACGAAGTGGCATCCTTTGGGGGCTTGTTTATTTACAAGCTGTGTTCGTGTTGTCCAACCTGCTGAGAAAGACGGAGGATGGCGATAATCCAGCAGGTTCTGGTGTGTCTGCCAGGCACAAAGGGGGAGAAACTTGTTCACAGGAAGACCTCAGTGTTCTGTCCTGACAACTGAAAACGTTCTGCAACCCGTATCTCTGTTTGCGAAATGGATTCTGAAACTGAGAACTTGAAAATATGGATGGCATGTACTGTTTGGTGTTTTGTGTGATGGCTTTCAAACTCTGTTTAATAACAATACGCAAAATAGCATCTGGTATGCGTCACTGAAGTAAGCTTTAGTCGAAAATGCTGATAAACATTTGCTGTAGACTGAAAGCAGCATAAATCTTGTCTGCTGTCCATGATAATGATGATAAAGTGGTTTGATCAGGCAAAAAGCTTCAGGCATCATCAAATGAAAGCATTTGGCAAGCCCAGAGTTGTGGGGAAGATGGATAGCCTTCAAACATTGACATTTCTGTCATTTCTTGCGACAGAAGAGCCCCATGTGAGGCCCTGTGAAGTGGTCCAAGGATGAAAAAGGTATTCCACCTGGTCCTGACTATTCACAGCACTGTGAATTCTGCTCCTCGGCGGCCAGCTGCTGAAGAAATGCATTGTGCTGCTGGTATCTCGATGCTAAAGGAGGGCACTGGATGGGTCACTGTGTTCATAAGAGCGCAAGACGCAGCAGGAGTAGGAGGAAGAACCATTTGGGTTTTCCTCTGCAGTATCCTAATTCATGGTGGCTACTGTACACCAGCATGTCCCTGTAAGCAAATGCTTTGTTATTCCTAAGCTCGGTTTCGGTTAAAAGACTTCAGTGCCTCAAAACTGGTGCTGCACAGACAGTCGTCATCTGGCACTCTCAAAGCCAAAGCCCGGCAGCTGACGTTAAGTCCGGAGGCTGGGGAGCGCTCCGGGGGCTGCTCTGTGTTCGGTGCCTGGTCTACGGAGCCGCGTTCATAGCTAGAGCCTGAGCTGGGTAATAACTTTCTGTAGCCGGTGTTACTCTTGCTTATTTATTTGTGTTCTCTGTGTTTTAAATTCCATAAGCAATGCCTGGGGCTGCCTGGACTTTCTAGGTAAAAATAACTTTCACTTGACAAGCAAGCAGCAGCAGCGCTAACTTTCATTTTGGCTACTGCAAGTCTCCTTTCCCCAGTGCTCTCCTGAAGTTATAAGAGGCAGGAGATCTCAGCCCAGGAAAAAGCCAGTGAGACTTCTGATTTCAGAAGCTTTGAGTCTGCACTCAGGCACAGTAGTAAATTTATTTGCTCTTGAAAACATGTGCTTTTCTGTAAAGCAGAAAGGCTGTTTTGAAACAGTGGAAGAAGTTTAAGGCAGTAGCAGAAACTATCACTGCTGAGCTCAGACTGATCCCTCTAAATGATAATGTTACACATGATTTATAGTTTTTCCAAGTATTTGCTCCCAAATGGAGAGTGTGGCACGAAGACCCATGCACAAATTTGATGGTAGTAATTTGGATTTAGTTGTCTTGGCTCATTTGACTGCAAACCTTCAGAGTCATGTTACCTATCACTTGCGTTTTAAGAGGATTTAAAATGTTCCCTCTGCAGGCCTGACTCAAACCACGATGTGCTCTTAGCCGAACAGCGATTATTTTGTTGATGTGGACTTGAACCATTTCAGTTAAAGGCCCCCAGGTGAGCAGTACCCAGTGCCTGTGTCAGTGACCTGCTGGCACATCGCGGCGCGCTGCTCCTGCGGGGCTCAACGCTGCGCCGCTGCCTGCACAGATCCGCATCCCCGTGCTCCATTGCTGAGCCTCTGCTGTTGAAAAAAGAACAGGGGCATGGTTTTGTAAGTAGGTTAAACAAGTCTAACTGTGCTAATGACAGACTAGTTCTCTTCTGTCCCAGCCAGCCCACAGTTCCTCTGCTGGCTGCTGCTATCTGAGCCCCACACGTGGCCGAGGGAGGTGCTGGGATGCGCAGGGACATTCTCATGGGCTGCTGGAGGTGCTGCAGGAGTCCTGCAGCTCCCGTCCGTCCCTCTCTTTCCTCTGCGTTAGAGCCTTTGGCCACGTGGCTGAAAGGGATGCAGTGACCTGCTGGAGGCTCCTGGGGGGTCCGACAACTCCAGGGCAAGCGACTGAATCATTTCATTGCCTTGGTCAGTGCCTGTGGAGCCTCTGCCCTCCCTAGACCATGTCTCCCCAAAGAGACCCTGATGTCGGGTGGCACCTGGCGTCTTGTCCCAGCCCCTGGCACAGGGTGAAGTCTCTGCTCTCCGATCCTCGGTGCTTGTTAATGGGTTAAATATTTTGTGCTTTATTTTGCAGCAGGTTCTTTGATTAAAAGCCTGGTTTGCATCTTTGCTTTTCCTTTTATCTGTGAGTTTTTGTGCAGTCACTGACTTGTTCCAGCTCTCTGTGTGTGCACAGACCATCTGGCACGGCTCGCCTGCCCAGCGATGCGCAGTGCTTTCAAGGGGAAAAATTATTAATCACAATCTGGATGGCGAGGGGGTTAGGGATTGGTTTGATTTCGGCTCCGGAGCTGACAGTTCCACAGGTAGTTCTTCCAAAAAGGTTTCTCAGCAGCCCCTGCGTGCTGCGGGGTGGACGTGCGAGGGGACGAGGCCAGAAACCCGGACACGGAGCCGGTGGCAGGGAGGAGGCAGGAGCAGAGCTCCTCAGAGCCTCATCCTCCGCAGTCCCTCCCTGCTGGCCTGCCCGGCGGCCGTGGTGTTACAAAGAGCCTCGCCGTGCTACAGAGAGCTTTCTTTAGCGCTTCTGGGCTTCAGACGGTTGTCCTTGGAACAGAACTCGCTTCCCTGGGCTTTGCTCCATTTTGCAGGGTTTGGCCACTGCAGATTGTCAAGTGAAAAAAATATTCCTGGTCACTGCAATATTTTAACATGCCTTCACCAATCGTAGCTTTAAAAAAGCGGTGTGATTAATTAAAAAATATTTTATGACGGATTTTCTTATCTGAAGAAAGAATCTTGTGAGACGTGCTCGGTCCTAAAAGCAACCTGAAAATAAAAGCCTAAAATAAAGAGTGGTTTCTCTTTACTGCCATTTTAGAACTTAGCATTTTGTCAGCTATCTGTGCACTTTGTGTCCACCTCTCTTTTCCCGTCAAGAGATTTTTTTTCCTGTTGTACTTGTGGAGACATGGTAGTTGTTGAAGGTGCTTGCCTACTGAACGGTGAGACACAGAAATGTTTTGTGCCTGAAGCAGCTGCCTCAGACAGGCACATCCCGGAGCCTCTCTGCCCAAATCGCCTTGTGTTCTTAGCAGAAAAGTCAGGAGAAAAAGTTGACATTGCTGATGTAGGGAATTTTTATTTTTATTTTTTGAATTTATAAAGAAATACAACCAGTATTGTGTTTCCTCTTTCTGATCTTTCTCTCTCTTTTTTTTTTTTCTCTCTCTCTCTTTTTTTGTCCCCTGAAGTCTCTCTCATTCTTTGGTATCAACTGGCAGCGTGCTGTAAAGTGCCATGGAGTTTTGAACTCCGCCTTTGGACATGGGCAGCGGTGACATTTTGAAAACATCATTCTGTCAGAGGTCAGCAAGTCCAGGTCGCTTCACGTGCAAGCATCTGGTGGGGCTGCTAGCAGCAGGAGCTAAACAGTGACAGGAGAAGTTGCCCTTGCCTGGCCATTAATATGTATGAAATTAGCAGGCACTGAGAATTTTGTCTCGTGAGCTGTGTTCTGTGGCGCTGAGTGGGCAGCAATCCACTTTGTCTAAGTGAACTTTACTACGCCGTCGTTTCAGCATTCATTCATCCTCCTGAGTTTCTTTCTACGGCTTTCCTTTTAGGAGAGACGCCGTTATTTATAGTAATGAACACATCACAATCCTTTGTTTTTCTGGCTGCGGAGTGGGGCAGAGGTCTGATGCCCATCCAAGGAGATCTCTGGGTCTCAGCACTCTCGCAGCCCTTTATTCACAGGTGTGAGCCTCCTGCTCGTCTCTGCTGCCTGCCCTCTTGTTGAAGCTGGCTGTGCCAAGCCCCCAGATACCCACAGCTATATTGAATATATTTGTTAGGTGGCTTTTAAAACAGATTTTTTTCTAATACATCAAAAAAATGAATTGCTTGAAAATTAGGGAATTGGTTGTTTCAAGGATCTGAGCTTAAAATACCTTATTGTTCCTAAAGGCCATAGATTAAATCAGGGCTCACATAGATTAAATCCTGGCTCGCAGGCTAGCTGGCCATTCTGCCTGCCACTCCGCCGTAGCCTTTACCAATCCCTGTTAAGAAAGTGCTGACTAAAGAGCAGGCTGAAAATCATTCCTTTTACCTTTACATTCTGCTTGCAAGCTGAAGTGCTTTTTGGCCCGCAACACTGCGGAATCTCCAGTATAAAATATAACAAGGGGCAAAAACGTTATTTTCAATCACCCTAAGATGACTTGACTGTACTTTCTAAATTTCCAGGTATTTTTCTTGGATATAACAATTACAAGTGTGCAGAGAAGCCGATCGTATCGACATTTCCATGGCAACCCATTGTAGCATTTCAGATATTGACCTGGAGGTCATAAATTACTGAAGCAGAATATTTTAGGAAGACCGCTGAAATCTATCAGTCTGCTGCAAATTGCAGGGACAAGAGCATAGTGACAAAATGCAGGTGAGAAAACACAGGCTTCGGAATGAAGTTAAGTGGAAATTGTGTTCGAGACTCACCAGACCCGAGCTCAGAGGAGTTGGTTTCTGCCCTTTTTGGTTTGTTTTTGGTTGTGGAGCTGTGGCTGGATGTGTGATACAGGTAGGATGACTTTAAACGTGTTGTAGCAACTCCTATTCCACTTTTCTTAGTGGTGCTGATGGGCTTCAAGAGAGCCTCACCTGGCTGCCTTCCTGCGGGCTGTGTTACACTGGCTGCTGGCGATGTTGGTGGGACGTGGGTGGGAAGGGTGCTCTCCCTGAATTAGCGAAGCCTTTGTTCTGTATGAAGGTGTTTACTGGTTCACAGCAACTGATTGACACTGATCCATCTGGGACCCTCTCACCAGACCGCCTGAAGAGAATTAAATGGTCTGCTGTGCTGCTGAAACCCCGCCGGGAAGGACTGGCAAAGGGCAGAGTGTTCCTTGCGAGAAAACCGGTGCGTCTAAGCTCTGAAGATTTGCAGCAGATAAGATTGATTGCACTGGTAGGATTTACAGTCCTTCCAGGTCTCAGGTCAGACAACTGGAAAGTCTGCTTGTCTCTGAAGTGATGGTAGGGGCATTTCCAAGATTCTTTGGGAGGAAGGATCCGCTAGCTAAAAGGCCACATTTCTTCCGTCAGATTATTTCTTTCTGATTTTTTTGAAGTTTTTAAAGGAGAACTCAGGCAATTTGAAGCGTGAGATGGAACTGTACTCCCACCAAATAAATTACAGTGTCTCTTTCAGACTCCCCATAGGCAGCGCATGTCATCTGACAGCTAATTCTCACAGAACTTACATGAAAGCATCTTCTGGGAACTGCCTATGTAATAATAAATACTTGGTTGGTAAATGTATAGCTTTCAGCCAAATGATGCACTGGATCCCATTGACACGGATTTTAATGGAGAAATTCCCAGTGAGTTTAGTGGGGGCAGACCCGGCGCAGTGATGTGGGAGCTGGGTGACTGAATTGGCTGGGATTGCAAAATATTCGTGTCTGCTTTCTGTTCTGCTTCCATCTAGTACCTTCTGGGTTTCCTGATTTACTTTGTGATTCATGAGAACAAAACAAAACTAACGCGTGACTTGAATGTGCAGCAAGAATTGAGCATTGAGAAGCTGACCAACTGAACGTCTTCCTAGCGACACCACCGCGCACAGGTCCTCACCCTGACACCCCTCTTAGGTCTGCTGAGAGTCACCAGCGTTGTTCACTAAAATGATTGGAGCCCCTTGGAAAACGCTCATATTTTCCATGGAGTTTTACCACTGTGTTCCATACAAAATCCGTCTGCTTTCACATATTTCACAGGGATTACTGTTGCAACAGATGTGCTTTCATCACATAGCACACAGGTTTGTGACAGCAGCGTACACGTTTGTGGAATTTGCTCAGGCATTTCAGGCAGTCTTTTTCTGCCTTCTGGCAGCTTGGCCACCGTGAGCTGATTTTTTTTTTCCCCTTTTATGCTTTGTCAATACCCTTCCCCATCTCAAGAAACACATCGTTAGTTTTAAGAAGTTCAACCAATTTGTCATTAATGAATGTGATAAGGAGCTTTCAGATCATAAGCGGCAAAGTTAGAGGTCTCGGGCTTTCTGCACAAGCTGCTGCTTTTTCCTTTTAATGAGCCCAACCTTTCTTCCCATCGCCTGGTCAGGTGTGCCTTCCTCCAGTATTTGTTACAGAGGCATTCAGAGCCGGGATGTAATTTTGTTAAGCTCTGCCAGTAATAATCATGCCTCCATTCCTTCCTGGTGCTTTCTAATTAAATAATTTTCTAAATTTTCTTTGTACAGCCCTGTTTTGAGATATGCACTTTACTGTCCTTGATCTCATTATTCCATTCTTATTTTGTTTTTAATCAAATTTGCAGGACATACGCAGTGCCTTCCTTTCCCACAGTACTTTCCAAAACTCACTGCTTTGTGTTCAAGTGGCCGTACCTTCTTCTCATCCCTCTTCTCCAATTCTCTGAAGATTGCTCGTCTGATTCCAATAATTGAATTAATGTTGGGCTGTTCTTCTCTGTGTTTCTTCAGTTCACCAAAACTACTTCAGCTTCCAGAGTATAACTTCAAGTAGTCCAAAATTTCCACCTCTGTTGTTACTGGTTTGTGCTTCCAGTGCTTTTTTTTTTAAAATAATTTTTTATCTCATCCAACAGGTCTATTTCTTTTTCTTCTCCTTCTTCTTCTTTTTTTTTTTAACAACCAAGATTAATTTAGGTCTCCAAGTGATGCCTGGGCGATTTCCATCCTTCCAAGAGATCCTGGTATCTTTGAGGTTTCTCATCCCATTTTTCAAAGAACCAGTCATACATCCTCAATATTTTAACTACGTATACCAGGAGGTCATGTTTCATAAGGCCTCTGCTGTTTTCATTTCATTTATTTCAATTTATAATCATCTTACAAAGAAATCCCTGTAAGAATTTTAATATTTTGTTAGCACTTAGGAGAATTTCTCATCCCTGGGCCAATTTGGCTTGAAACACATAAACAAAAGGCAAACTTTGCTCCCCAGATCCTAAAATACCCATTAAACCCAAGCAAAGCAAGTGTCAGTTCTGTTCTAGCTGAATGGAAGCACACTTCGTGTGTACTAACACCAAAAGCATCTTGCAGTATTGATCTTTTTCCCCTGTTCTTCCAGAAATCGTTGTCACATGCAAATAACCTTTCTCACTTCCTTTATAATAAATGCAAAACGTTCAGGTTTTTCAAAACAAGCTTCAAGCTTTAGGCGTCCAAGAGACAGTACTGCCTTCAGTCTCTGTGGAAAGGATCTCAAAAAAGTGATTTTATTGGTTTCATGGATCTGAGGGAAGAATCAATAAGGCACCTACACACTTTGAAGCTCCCGGTCTGACCTCTGCATGCCCATTAGCTGCTCTCCTCTCTTGTTTCTCCCCCTCACAGTTGCCTTAATGACAAAGTCAAGGTAAGCCCTTGGGCTTCATTTCATTTCACTTTTTACTCTTAAAAACCACAAAGTGATTAACAGGATGTTTCAGCAGTGCTGCCAAGAGCTCGGGGTGGATTCACTCCCCTTGCAGTGCCGGGCTCAGGCTGGAAGAGCGGCTGCTCTGCAAATCCACGCTGGGATCTGCTGGGCTTTGCAGAGGTGGATAAGGACACACGGCTGCTGCAGGTGCTTTCGTTGCTCGGCGAAGTCTTTGCCAAGAGCTGCTGCTCCTGCTTGGCTCAGAGGTACGTGGTGCCCTGTCCTCAAGGGCTGCCGGGCTCCGTTGGCTTGTGGGCAGAGCACAAGTCGCCGCACTCCTGGGGAAGAGCAGCTCCGGGCGCGCTGGTCGCCTGCCAGGGAGGTTGGTAGGCAAGGTGGGATGGCGCACAGCAGAGGGAGGAAGCGAGGAAGGAGTGCCATTTAGTGTCTGCTTGTAGATAGAACTGTATGCCTGCAATATGTTTTGCCTTCTGCTGGCAGTCCTGGTGTGAAAAGCAGCATAGCTTAATTAAGCAGTGTCAAAAAACTCGAATCTTCCAATCTGTCTTCCAATCTGAAGTGTTGTTCTTTGCTGATTTAGCTATATCTTGCAAGAGGTCCATGTCTTTATGGTTAAATGATCAAGTTTGGTGAAGAATTTCAGCGTCACCTGGTTTCTCATGCGTTTTAATGGCGATTGGACAAATTTGGTGGGCTGCGGGTGTCATCATCCCATCCAGGACTTTCCAGGGAAGGATTCGCGCGTGCTTTGACCGGAGTGAATGTGCAGTGCCCGAGCTACGTGGGACTTCATGTGTGTGCTGCACCGATCGTCTGCCCATGCACTGTAAGCCCAGTGTGCACCATGTGTATATCCTGCTTCCCGTGTGCACGCAGGGAAGTCTTCAACACGCTCTGCACATGTGAGGCAGCACTGAAGAGTCTCAGATTTACTGGGTCCGTGCATGGCATCTGCAGGCTCACTTGTTCCAGTACACTGCAGCTGCAGTGGATTTGTTACGCCCATGGTTGCCTCATGACCAGTGCTCTTCCATGATGGAGTGGTCCAAAACACCGGGAGGTTGGTCAGGCGTCTGGACACCTAGAAAAGTAAGACAAACAGCCGTTGTTCTCGTATTCCACACGGACAAAACATCTGGGAAGATAAAGAGTAGAAGTAGGAGGAAACCTGGGTGAACTGTCAGAACCTGAGTCTCAAGGATGTGCTGTTCTCAAGAGCTTTGTTAGGATTGTGCTTGATAAGAATCAAGTTCCAGTGGTTTTTGGATTGTGTTGTTGAACAAGATGAAACGTTCTTTTCTAAACTAAAAATGGAGAATACAATAGCAACTTGTTATTGGGTAAAGAATTTTTCCTTACTGGAACCATCTTCTCCTGAAATATGAAAGATCCTTTCCAAATGCTAAAGTTATGCAAACATGACTGAATATAGAAATGTAACTGGAAAACAGGACTGGTTTTATTTTTTTATTATTTTTTTGGCTAGTTGCATCCGAGACCACCCACAAAAGTGCATCTTCTTTGCTGTTTCTGCTTTTTTTTGTTGTTTTTGTTTTTGTTTTTCCTCCTCTGGCAGAATACAATACATTTTGGCCAAAATTAGAGCCTGTTCTAATTTTATAACTCTCCTTATCAAAGCAGGAGTGAAATGTAGTCTGAGCTTTCCAAATAAAATAATATATAATTAAGGAAAAAAAAAAAAAAAAAGAAAAATGGATGTTGAAAATTTGGTGCAAATGACTAATCACAAAGGCTCTAAGTTCTTGATCAGACAGACTCGTCCGTACTGACCTTTCCCCCTGTGAGCATGGGAAGCACTCAGTCAAACCACTTGGTTGAAGGCATTTTCCTAGCTATTAGTCAGTTTTGGCTGTACTTTTTTCTAGCTTTGAGTGTTTGATAGTGGTTTGCTGAATTAAAGCTTAAGTCCAATTTTGACTTGGTATTTCCAATCTGTTTCATGTCTGTTGGTATTCTCAAATTTTACTCGTCTCGAGAAGCTGTTTCTTTCCATTCTGCAAATTCACTCCTTCTGACCAAATGGGCAGGAAATGGATTTAATAATTCCTGTGTAACTAAGAGAAACCCAGGGTTCCCTGCAGAGGTACACTTTGCAAGGACTAGAAATGATTCCTCTCTCCTTGCATCTGTCTCTCTGCCTCGCGCCGCTCCGTGTGCCATCTGATGTATGATTTCGCAGTGTAAGCAAAACCTTACAAATGTGGTTGGAATACGAGATGTTTATTGTCTCGTATGATTTAGAAGCCAAATACTCGGATCTCTGAGGTCGCTTGTACAGCAGGATTAGTGTCATTTGCCCACTATGGAAATAATCTCTCGTGTCCTTCAGTGCACCCCACGTACCACCAGCCCCTGTCATACGTTGTTCAGACTTCCATAAAACATTCAGAGAAAGAAATTCAGCGGTTTGCACTTGAAGCCTACATTGGAGCCTAAATGATCTCACTGCTTAAAAATGTTTTCTTGGGTCTAGGTTTAATAATTTTTCACAATCTATCCTTTGTAGCTAGCCCTCCTCCACTTTCTTCTTTAAAAAAATTCCTTCCCTTCCATGTGCCAGTGTTTTCTAGACACATACGCTGTTATCAGATTGTCTTAGCCATCCTTCAATCAAGATGTACTTTTTTGTTCCTGTAGATGATTATTTTTTCCTTCGTCTTCATCTTTATGTAAATACAAAAATTGTACTAATGTAACCTCCCGCAGTTAAAATGATGCAACCTCACTCGTGTGGTTGTGTAACTGAGTTCTATGGGAAGACAAATCCCATTTAGGAGAAGGAGCCTTTGTCCCCGTACCCACGCTGCTGCCTGCACTGAGCATGGCCATCCAGAAGGTAAGTGATGTAGGACAGTGCACCAGAAGTGTGCCTTGAAGTGAACAAACAAGACGATTTCCACACCCTTAAAAAAAGAAAAACAAAACAAATGGGTAGGCAGCTTAGCAACATAGTGATCAGCTGAGTAAATGCGTGTCCTTGAGCAGAGTTCATGTTCTGCTGTGGTTTGGTGGTGTTTGGAAGGAGGAATGACTCTTATTCATACATTCATATTCCCAAATAAGTCTCAGTGATTAAAACATCCTGGCTGAGCAAGGCTTTTTTATTTTATTTTTTAATATAAATTTAGTATTGGAGAACAAAGCAATATTCAAATGTGGATTACGCAGGTAATCCTGCAGTGCTGTCCTGACATTGGGTACGGTTATTTTATATAAGTGTCTACTTCTGGATGCTCTTCCAGAAGTACTGTGCCTGTGTGCTGTTGGAGTGACATCATGGCCTGATTCTGAATTAGAAGAAGTTTCAAATGCATGATCACAAGTAAAACTTTATTAATTCAGGTGTCGAATCCCCAGTTCTGTGTCATACAGAGGATTTTAAAGAGTTCCCGGGTCGGTAACTTCTCTCAACTACACTGGTAATGGTCCAAAACTCTGTAAAGCCATTGACTTTGCTGGGATTGTGCTAAACATCGACCAGCCCCGTTGAGCGTTGACTCTCGTCCCACCTCCATTTAACAGGTGCTAGATACGATCCAGAAATGGGGAGAACGTTGTTCTCTGCAAAGAGGAAAATAGATCATTGAATGTCTGTGCTGTGGTATATACTAACCAAAACATAGCAGCTGGTGCCAGCGAATTCCTAGCTAATATATCCAACCTATTTCTTCAAATGGATTGCTCAGCAGTTCGCTGCAGCCCTTGCCAGTTAAATCATGAATGTCAGCAGGAACTGGTGGGAATTTAACTCAATAAAAATGGGTCTCCACTGCTCAAGGTAATGAAAAATCCAGAAGTGAGTGGCACTTGCTCACATCCACACGTGTTCTCCCTCATCCAGCACTGCAGTGTTGCAGTGGTTTGGCAAAGGGGTTAAGTCTTAATGTATGGGAAGTTAAAGCACAAACATTATTCACTCAGGGGTTTGGAAATCACCGTTTTGCTTAGTAAAATCATTTGAAAGTCCAAAATTGACGATCAGAAGTGCTGCTGTGCTGAACACAACTTTCTGCCCAGTAGATACTGGACAGTTTGGGACAAACAAACCTGAGCATGCTTTGCAGTATGAATATTTCTTCTTCCTATCAATAAGAAAAGTCGAAATATGGGTGTGCAATGATGCTGTTACACAGTGCTACACCTGCATTGTGTCCCCGTTAAGCATTTGCACCAAGACGTTGTTGCTGGAGGGCGGCGCAGGCTGGCCAGGGCGGTCTCGGGGGTGCTGCCTTGGGCAGCTGCCAGCAGCGTAATCCTGGTGAAATTTACCTAAATCCCCCAAATCAGAATTTTATGCTCCCTGCTTGAGGCTGAGTGTGAAATTTTAATTTGCACTTGTCAGTCTGAAGTAAGGGGAAAAGGAAGAGCAAAAAAAAAAAAAAAAAAGGCGGCATATGATAAATGTCACACGTTGCGCCGAACAACACAAGGCAGTGCTTTCCTGCTGGCTTCTCAATGAACCGCCGTGTGGGCAGGTGGCAGCTGGTGGTTCTCCTTCGGAGATGGCTGAACCGCGAGCAGAGTGGGTAGTATCACCTACGGCTGAGTTTACATGGCGTTTCCTCTGATTAAACTCTTTTATTTTGTTAAAATTTGCCAAACTCGACTGCTTGAGGCTGAAGATTTTGTGTCGGATGTGTGCCGGGGCCAAGTTACAGCGGAAGCTTCAATGAGACGGGTTCACCAGGCAGAGCACGTCAGTGGTACTCAGCTCTTCCTTGGTGGATACAGTAAAGAAGCTCTCCAGGGAAGCCTCTGCCCAGCGTTTTGTTTTCTTTTTGCCGTCCAAGGTATCCCTTCACGCCTTTGTTCCTGATCCCTGCAGACAGAAGTGGTTAAGGTTTCTGAAAATCAAAGGCCAATTGAAGAGCACGCAACTTCGTGGTACCTGCAAGGAAGCATCTTTGGGGTCTTTGTGATGGGAGGGAGCTCAGTCCTCCAGCGTATCACCGTATGTTCCTTCCCCAGACACTTCTCAACGCACTTCTCATCTTTTACAACATGCACTAATGGAAGTTCCACACAAAATTATTCACCACATTCTTCTGTTGCTTCTCTACACGTGCTCGTTGTTTGTCCGGTCAGGGATTCAGCGCAAAAAAGCAGTAAATGAGCGTCTCATTAAAATCCGTGAGATAAAACATATTCCGAGGGGAGCGGGGTTACGGTCGCACAGACATTAATTGTGGTTCCTTGTAAGCAGCCCTCGTAGCTGGGACAGACGTTGACACGTGGCTGCTTTAGGAATGCAGCAGTTCTTATTTTTCTCTATCAGCTGAAGGACGACCTGTGCTTATTCCTGCTACCTACTAGATATGATACTATCCAAAGTGTTTTCTAATGGATAATCGGGCGGTGATTGACTCCTGAAATAATTCCAGTGGGAATTAATCTAAAGCTCAGTGAAATCATTGGTATTCCTTAGCATCAGACTGCTGGAGAAGACCTAAAAAATCTATAGCTGTGCTACAGATAAGTGGTATTTAAAAAATGCCAGTCTAAGGCTCTTGGATTTTTTGTTAATCAAGAAATGTAGTTGTTTAAAAGGTAATATCAAGAGACTGTGCAGAAAAATATTAAGTCATTGAGGTTTTCCTTTACTCCATTAAGTTTCTAGAAATGTTGATGACAGTCACAGCTGCAGTGCTGGAGTGGTGCAGTTATTTATCTGCTCAGATGTTGGGTTACACTAATTTATATAACTTTGCCGTGAGTCTAACAGCAACTAGAACTGCCTTAAGACAGAACTCACTCTTCATGGGCTGTATTTTGGGTGCTGTCATGAGAATATACTGAAAAAATAAATCATTGGACAGAGCAGGGCACGTTAGCATCGTTTAGCTAATGACTGTGTGCTACCAACTAACCGGTTGTTACAGTCAGCTGGGTTTTGCAGCAGCAGCTGTAAAATTTGCCGGAGTCAAATTATGGAACCAGGGCTGAGCAGAAATCCAGGTCCTGGTTGAAAAGAAGTGCTAATTGAACCTTACTGAGTATTCTGGATTTTGAAAATGTTTTCAAATGTCTTGGCTTGTTGAAAAGGGCAAATTTTGCTTTCACAATACATCACGCTGCAACCAAACACACGCTTTAAGGCATTGCATCAGAACGTGGCCTCGTATTACACAAATTTTTCATTTTTGTTCTTTCTAGGCAAATTCCGCAGTATTTAATTGGATGACACCTCTGTTGACATGCCTGGAAGGTTTACTAACCTCCTACTAACATCTATCCAGTGAATCTATCATGCTAACATCTATCCAGGGAAAGCAAACATGGGCTGGACAAAGCTCGTCTGTTCGTGTTTATTTCCTCTTACCTCCTGGTTTGTTGCTTATAAAAACCGTGTCACCTTCAGCTCTTCTAGCTAAGTGGGCTTAATCCTCGTTCATGGAGAAAGTGATGCCTTTAAGAGAAGCCCTGAGGCTGTGAGAGGGCCTTCGAGGAACGTCCCTGGGGCAGAGGCAGCTGGTGGGGCTGTAGCATGGGCAGCAAGATGCGCTTTGCATGGAGCGGTGCTCAGCAGTGTCCTGAGCAGAGGATTCTTTGAATTGTGTTTTACAGGAAAAGAGTCCTTCTATTCCTGTCAATAGAAGAGTTTAATGGACGTTAGTACCAGGTTTTGATATCACCGTGGTGTGAAAGCTGCCAGCTCTGACACCCGGCCGCCCACACCGTGCCTCTCGTGCAGGCAGCAGACGCAGGGGATTTCCCCGGGAAAAGGTCGCAGAGCATTTAGGTTGCTGTCTTTTTTCTGAATCACTGTCTGGCGATGCCTTTTTCTCTTTGCTCACTATTTATAGGGGCTAAGGTGAGCAGATTCCTAAACAGCTCGCTGCATCGGATGCTAAAGTTGGAGAGGGTGACTCATTGCCGTGGATAGTGACCTAGTTCGGGCTGTCTGCAGGGGAAGGCGGGTGAGATGTAGGCCGTGCTGTAAGAATAACTGCAGCTGGGCGCATCAGCCAACTTCTACTATATCCACGTAGTGTTTTTCTAGGACAGACCTTTCATAGTACAGATCCCAGGATGGAAACTAGTTTATAAAAGCGAAGGTTTCACAATCTGTATATGACAAACTTTAGGTTCCTAGAGGAGAGACTGCGTTGATCCCTAAACAGGGGACCTACATCAAATATGTGAGTACGGAGATATTTAAAGTCTTTCCCATTGGGGTGGATGCATGAAGTTTCTGCAGGGTTTCAAACTGAAAGCCAGGTTACTGGAGCTGCGGAGCAAAGACTGTCGCTGGAGCATTACTGAAAAGGCAGAGCAGACGAGCAGAAATTACTCGTCTCCAGAAAGGAATAAAGGCAAACCGCCCCATCTCATTTTCCAAGTTAAAAAAATGCAGCTTCTCTTTCTTATTCCACATAGCTAATATCGCCGAATTATTAAAGCTTACATAGCCAGGAAGGTAGCTTCCTAAGTGCCTGCCATATTTACCTGGAAAGAACTATTAAAATGCTAACTGCTGAGCCTTTTGTGTACCTGGTTACACGGTGTGCAGTGTGCTGGAGATGAATGAAAGTGAAGAGGCTCCTTAGCCTGGCACCAGGTTGCTTTTAAAGGCCTGCTCAAAGCGCAGCTCACCTGCAATGCTGTCCAATTAATTCTACAGGTCTGTTCTCCTGCGTGCCTCCTGGTGAAACAGCCAGTCGACAAACGGCAGGAGCCAGCTAAGCCCTTACCTTCGATTTCATTTTGCAAAAAAAATCATTTCATTGGCTTTGTTCTTCTCTCCACTTAACTTCTTAGGAAACTGCAGTGGATTTCTCAGGCCATCAGACTGCCAGTTTGGAAAATGGAGTGCATGATTACTGCTTCCCCCAAATCCTTCCCTGCGTGCATGAACTCGATAACAGCATAAATCCATTTAGGGCTCCAAATAAGCAGGTAGTGTTCTGCTTACTTGTTTTGCTCTGCAGTAAAGTAGTTTGAGTGGTTACGATACATGCAGCAAGAGGATGTCTGCAAGTAGGGGAGGGCAGCAGAGTTACACCTCCTATGGATATGTGAAAACAAAAATACTAAACAATTTGGGATTCATTGCTAGAAATGCCATTTTTAATAAATGTCTCGTCTGTATTCCATCATGTAAATTTGTCTGTTTTCATGGTCCTTCTTCCTAAAGTTAATCTACTTTTTCCAAATGGAGCTCATTTTCTTCAAGGAAAGCAACATGGGTCTGAGAAGTGAAAAAAACAGGTAAAAAGTCTCTTATTTGTCTACAGTTTAATTAGTGAAAATAGCGTATGTCGTATGCAGAGAAAAGAGAGAGGTTGGTTTTCATGAATATTAGTAGACTGCAAGGTTTGACAGCTTGAATGTAGGTTACAGACTTTCAGTTCATTAGTGATACCAAGAAAGCAATCACAGCTTCTGGGAGACAGGTAGAGTCTCCAGTGGCAGATTTTTAGGTTGTTGGCATTTGTTGCTCCAGATGGGTGAAAGACACTTTCCTGGATGCATACGTGGAAAAAAGACTTCTCAGTGAGGTAAATGAACAAACTGAGTACCAGGAGAAGAAATAAATGACTGTTTTGGCTCCCTCTGTTATGGCCATTTCTGGCTGCTAACTTTTTGGTGTGATAGTTGCCATTCAAGGACAACATCTGAATTCTTCTAACCTTTCCCCACCTTCCTTGCATCAGAGTGCAACAAGTGAGATTTTTTTTTCCTGTCCTGCGTTAGAATCCCTTTGAAATGTGCTTGATGGGAATGGAAACTTTTCATGTGCCTCCCTAGAAGAGGTTTCCTAGTTCAGGCATCGATGAGCTGCAGGGTTCTTTGGCTGCATGCACCACTCTTCGTCTTGACATCCTACATCTCCTGTACATAAAACATGAGCCAAGCTGCAAGCACAGCTTCAAGTACGATAGCCAGCATTCCTCCTGTCTCGTATGGGAGAGCCGAGAGCACAGTGCCCCCGAAACCTTGCTCAGGCTGCAAACACTGGGCTAGAAAACCATGATTTTCACTTCCGTGATCAGGATTCCGTTAAGGTATCTCAAAGATTTGTGGGTGTATATACTGATTCTATTTCATCTGCTGCCACAAAAGCCAAGCTGCATCACCTAACAAACATTTTTCCCCATCTTTCTACTTTCAACCCTTGAAATAATGCTGAATGCCTCTTCAGATCTGAATTTAAGCAAAGCAACTTGACGGCGCTCCTTGCTGTCTTGCAAAGGTGAGTTGTCCGGGATGTTCCTGTGGTTCCCTTTAAGCTGATATTAGCGTACAGCCTTTCCCCGCAGGAACAGCTTCAAAACTGAGCGTCTCTTACACCAGAAAGTTGACTTTGGCAATCGGTGGAAGCTAAATTGTCTTTCATGGCCAGTTTGGCTGCCTTGAAGAGTTGAGAACAAGCATCCTGATTATTTTTGCACTGAATGCAAACAGGTGGCCCAAATTTTGGAAGGTAGCTCCTAAGTTACAACTTCTCATACATCCATAAAAGTTTGGTTTTCAAAATCTGCTGAGCTATGCTTGCTGTAGAAGTCAGGTTCTTGAAGGCGTTTCAGTCAGGCACCAAAAAGCAGTTGTTGGGTGAAGATCCTAACCACTGAGGCTTTGTTTGGATGTTGATAGATACAACTATTTTACCAGGCACGGCATAAGACACCAGTAAGGCTATAAATATAACTGGTTTAAGACTAAATTATAGCATCACAATGCTGAAGCTGACTGTCCTTCATCACGAGAAAATGAGTTTTCATTTCTGTTACTAATCACACTTGAATCTGTCTTGGATCACTGGAAGGTCATTAGGTTTTCCATTTAGATGTTTACTAAACGAGTTTTAAAGCACTGTAACTTTATGCTATTCATAACTGATTTAAAAAGAGGCATAAATCAAGCCTGAATGGGCCCTAAATAAATACTAAAAATACTCTGGGATGTGTCTGACCTTTTCACAGTGGATGAAAATCTGCCTGGTGCAAACTATTCATTTCTACCAGCGATGCTGGGTTTCTAGCAAGAGATGTCCCGGTGGCAGCAGGGAGTCCTGGCAGGATGCATCAGTAAGCCTGGCGAACTGGTACGTGGCAGGGCGTTGCAGAATAAATGGGGGCACCTTTTCATGATGAATTTTTTGATCCTTGAAGAAAATTAGGAGATTTTCACTTGTTCAGGTGCACATATTAAATCCAGGCTGTGCTACAGAAGAGGCTGAGCCCTTCCCCTTGCACTGAAGTCGGATGATGCTGAACCAGCCAGGAGAGAAACCACACAATATTTGCAGGAGAGCTGGCACCTGACAGCTTTAGGCCTTTTAATGGTGTATGTATTCTACATTTGGAGAAAACCTTACTTTTTTGGCATGTATTTAAAGGCCTGACCTTTTTCCTAGTGGAATCAATGAAGTTTTCTGCTGGCTTTAGGAGGAACCAGATTGATTTTTAAAACATAATTCTGTTTTATTAACCGGGTGTTCCATTTTCAAAATAAGAGTGATATTTTTTTTGCTGTTTAACAAACAATAACGTTAAATGATGTTGATGAAATGATGATGATAAAAACTTATGTGAAAATGAGATGACCTGCATTTGACATTTTCCATAATGCCTTGCAGCACAGAAATTTTATTTGCTCACGAATAATGACATCCAAGTCTCTGACCATATAAACCTTTAAATATAAAGCATCACGGCGAGTTCTGTGGAACTCCATATGTGCCTACAGATAAAGAAGTTAGTGAGTACTGTGAAGCTATAGACCATAATGTGGCAAGAAATCCACTTTAGGATTAATCTTTTCCTCTGTGCAGCAAGTTCTGTGCTCCACGGAGCCTCGTTTTAGCCTTTCTGAGGTCGGTGATGGGGCTCGGTGCAGTTCCCATCACAAATGTACATCTTTGTGCACTGGAGAAAACATTGGGTGGGTACTCAGGATATCAGCCCCATTGTAACCAGCAAAGCACTCTAAAGCTATTTAACAGAAAAAAAAAACCTTAAAAATTCATAAAAATGTGCTTATTTAATTGAATTGGTGTTGCTAGAATATCTTCTTTTGCAGTTCAGATTAAAATAAGCAAGTTGAAATTTGTGAAAGGAAGAAGTAAGAATAAAGCTGGGCTCAGTCTGCCTGAAATGTGGCTGATCGGTGGCTCCGTGTGCTGGAGCTGGGTAAATATCTTGTGTCTTCGAATCGACTTCAGGGTAAACAAAATGTTTGTTCCTTCTGGAAAACTTTACTGGCGTAAGGTATGGTTCACCTTACTTCAACTCATGCTCAAAATAATCTTGTGGGCCTGTTGTTGTTCTTGGAAGCTAATAGGGAAGAACATATGCTAAGCATTGGTAATGTCAGTCAAGCCCTTAATTAGTGATGAATGAGCCTTAGTTTTTTCCTGTGGTTCAGTTCGGATACTGCTCAAAAGCTCAGCTATTCTCTAGGCTTTAGCCAAGTTTTCTGAAGCATCTCAAGTTTTGCAAAACAGGGTTTGTAACAGTGAAGATAAACGTTTGTGGGGTTTCTAGGTTAGGGTCAAGCTGTAAATTCCTCAGTGATACCCTGGTAGGGTTTTGACATGGTGGGATGGGGACAAGAAAGTAGAAACCAGGGATGGAAACATGCTTGGATCCAAGGTTATGTTCTGTGTCAGCTCCATACTCACCTTTGAATTCAATCTGCAATAATTAGCAGAGTTCAGATTAAAAGACAATCTCGTTGTTGCTTGCTTTCTTAGTAAAGGAGTGGTGATCAGCCAGGGCTGTGCACAGCTTCGCAGTCGTGATGGTGTCCGATGAGGGACCGGATTCTGAGTACCTTGCCTGGCGAGGAGGAGCAGGATTTGGCCATTTGTCCCGTGATTAAAGGTGGTGCCATAAATTGCATTCCTTAGGGATCACCAGCCTGCCTCCATGTCTGCAGGAGGAGTGAAAGTGCGTGTTTACAGAGAGGCAGCTATGTCTGAGGAATTAAAAACTTCAATTAAAGCCTTGATTTACTTAAGAAAAACAAACCCCAAAGTCTACCAGCTTTGTTTCAGAGCTTTTCTGTGCTGTGTTTTTAGCAGAGCGCCTCTTAACGTAGGACAGAACCCTTAGGTTTGGATGGACATCAGCACAGCCCCCGGCACATGACTAGGCCCCTGTCCATGTTACCTTGGCTGGCCTTTGTTGCGATATTTTTTTCGTGTCCTCTTATAGGCACAGAATTAAAGGTTATTTCCATTCCTGCCTCTTATCGCTTTGATCTTTTGCCAGCTCTTAACATCTCCAGCAGATTTGCTCTGGATCTGTTATTCCCATACCTACCCTCTGCCTGCGACATTCTCTGACATTTCCATTTCTGCACCACCCCGAGTTGCTCTCTCTCTCCACTTACTCTTTAAGGTTTATTATCATTATTTATATATTTTTCTCCTCATGGGAACACCTGTGTGAAATCATTAACATCCACATACAATTTCTACCAAGTTCATGAGTCGCGTGTCACGAATCCCGAGGCCGTTGGACGGCTCCAAATGTTTTCGCATTCTCTTGCTGCTTAGCCAGGACAAAAAAGCCCAGCAACCTGTCTTTAATTCCTTCTGCAGTGCATCTTCCAGGTGCCTTTCCTCTGTGGTTTAATTGTTTATTAGTTCTGGGATCTTTTCTGAAATGGGAGGTACTCAGACTAAGGGCTGGCAAAGGCTAAGGCTCAGCAATGATGGCATGACTTCTTTCCGCCTTTATCCTGGAAAAAAAAAAGATGTTTGGGTGGGAGGAAGGGGGGGGGGGGAAACCAAGTTACTGCGTGTCTGTTTCTCTGCTATATTTATTTTTTCATGGATTAAACAGAAGAATGGAGTGCATCTCAACCTGGTAGAGCATAAAGCAGTATCTTTGTTTAATGATCAGAAGCCATGGCTAGGAGTTAGGAGTCTCACAGCATTCATTACGCTGCCGTTTCGTCCCTGTGTGTTCTCAGGCCAGTCATTAATGACATTTATCTCTCTCCTTCCCCTGCATCGCAGTGCTCACGGTGAGCTGGGCCTGATAAATCACGTTTGAAGAACACAGCACCCAAAGCGGTGCAATATGCAGCTCTTACCCTATTGCAGAAGCACAGCGCAGCTTTGTGTCCAAGCCTTTGAGTGAGGGCTGTGGAGCCAGTGGAATTAGAAGTCGGTGACGTGAGTTTTATATTCTTTTCTGTGAGAAAAACAGACACGAAACTTTCGACGACGTTGAGTTTTCCTATGCCTGCTCAGAGCATAGCTGAAGTGAATGGCAGCTGGAGGAGCTGCAGTTATTAAAGGCGGAGAATTGCTCGTGGGCTCATTCAGAGAACGTGCACTGGTGGCGATGAGGATGCCATGGCACTGAGCTGGGAAGCCTGTTCTCAATTCAGTCATCTCCCCTCCCTGTGCCTCGCTTTCCCTCTGGACGTGGTGTAATGACCCAAGTCGCTTTTGGAGGTATTTTGAGATCTGTTGTTTGAAAGCACAAAGGTTGGCTGCTGCTTTGGCTTTCACTGCTGCTGCAGATGTTCTTGTTAAATCCACCTGGAAGCTCAGGCAGAATGTTACTGACTCCTTAAAAAAATAAAATAAAATAAAGGTATCGCTTCGGCAGCGCATCTGTGCTGCAGGGGGGCTGCTGTCAGACAGCCTGTCCTTGGGGCAATGCCCCAGGTGCTCGGATTTAATCTTGGTGGTGGTGTTTGGGGACTCCTCCAGCCGAGCCTTGTCTCTCACCCGGCATGACGACATCGCAGGGACAGCTGAGCTGCAGCTCCGTTGATTTAGGAGTGAGATTTAAGACTCGCTGTCTAGACGTTCTCTGCGGTGGATTTTCGGCTTCAGACTTAACATGTTCCCTTTTCCCAAAGTCATTCAAATCCGCTGACCTTCGGGGCCTGTCGAAAAAAAATCTATCATACCTAGGAGCTGCGGTGATATTTCTTTTGTGTATCTGTAACAAATGGCTTTAGCCTTCTCTTGTATCTTGTTTATTCCTTAACTTAATTCAATCTCTTAAATTTATGCTGTCTCCCACTGTAAAGCCAATGTGAAGGATCTTGTTGGATATTCGAACAGGTACAGCTTTGGAGTGCTCGAAGTAATACACGGGCATCCTGGTCCCAGAGGCATGGGATTCACAGAGACTGAAAGTCGCCCCTGCTGTATGCCCTGGCAAAATAAAAGGTCTGTGTATGGGCACGTACATTCACATGGACGGTTTCAGATGCAGGTACAGGCTTGGGAAGCTGGACAGACTGTGATTTGCTGCAGGTCGTTGGGTAAATGCAGGTTTTGTTGGCGTGGTTGTTGAACAGACTGAGGTCTCACGCGGCTCCGCTTGCTGACGAGTCCGTCTAGCTGCAAGGCCTTGGCAGAACGGACCTGTGGCTTTCTGCACCGTGCTTTCATGGAAACATCCAAGAGAGGAGATTAACAAATTTAGTGTGGACAGCTTTGCTTTATGGCGATGACTGTGAGTACACCTCTCCCAGGGCTCATCGCTCCGGGCAGAGTACGATCTCTGTTACTGCACTTAACTGTGTGCCATTCCTGCACTAAACACAACAAAATGCTTACGGTATCACTGAGCCAACTCGTAGTTAATATTTGGGGTTGGCATAGCAGAGGATGTAATCCTGTTTATAAATAGTGCCTCATTAACCATGCAGACGGCATCCTTCTGTGTTTCAGGTTAGATAAGTTTAACCTTGGTCTTCCCCAGCACTAATTCAGCTGTCTCCAGTTACTCCCAGCTCTGTATAAATGAATCAGAGTAATTTTTAAATGGTGATATATTGCCAAAAATAGCTATATATACTGAAATTACAATTGGCGGTAATCTAAAAAGATAACGTATTTTAAGGGAGACACATTTATTCCTAAACCAAACTGAACAAAAATGAGATAAATGCAATATTGAGATTACACTCAAAGAAATCCAAGCAAATGAAGACACCGAAATGTAAGGCATGCAACATTTTACTTGAATAGCACTTGAAAAAGGCAGCAGAGGTTTCACAGGAGATGCTGTAGTGTCCTGGCCTGGTGAGGGAGGTAGCGTCTTGTTGCAGGGACACACTCACATGGACTCACGGGGACCACGGCTGGGGTGAAACACAGTGCCAGGGGTCGTGGAGGGCCAGGTTTTTGATGAATGCAGAATTTTAAGTTAAAAAATGTGCTTGCTTCTACATTCTCGGGCCGGGATGCTATTTTTAAAGTTTAAGTTCTGTAACCGTGGGCATGACGTACCCTTCATGGCTGGAGCTTGGCTCTGAGTGCAAGACGAGGCTCAGCCTAAGCTGCGGAGTCACAGCTCTGCCTGCTGCAGCGTCCCCCAGCCTGCGCAGGTGTGTGCACGGAGCAAACCCAGCCACCAGTAATTCGTTTGCCCTTTGCCAAGCCTGGGAAGGTTTGTTACCATTTCTTTGAATACGGGAATAAAGCGTCCGTATTGCCTGGCTTTCAGAATTTTGCTGAAAATTCCTTTTAAGAGTTAAAGAAGAGAGAAGCTTCACTTGTTTAATTTACTGACTCGCGTGCCAGGATTCTGAATATTCCTCCAGCTTTCAGCAATTAAATAGCAGTGCTGGTGTCTGGACAGACCTGCGGGGCTCGGCTGTGCTTTTATGGGCACAAAGTTCTTTCCTACAATGTGCTCTGATAAATAACCATTATGTTGCTCACTCTTTTCCCATTAGCAGAAGTTCCACAAGAGCATCGCTCTGCAGTGAGCTGGAACCAGGCTTTCAAATCGTCTGCTCGCAGAGAGATTTGAAATGATATTTAAAAAATAGCGGGACATTGATCAGGAGCTCTCCGCTTCTTCCGAGCAAGTTAGAAGTAAAGATCAGTTAGAGTTTTTGAGCTGACTCGTCTTTTGAGTTTGAGACCAATAAAACAGCGTGTCAGCCCAGCTATCGGTATCTCCAACAAAATATTATGTTGGTGGTCTTGGAAAGCCACAACGCACGATAAATACCTCACAGTCCTCTCAGCGACAGGATTATCTCTGGCACGGATGCTGTCTGCTTAGTAATGCTTATGTTCTTAGTTCTGTTTTGGTATTTTGCAAAGATTAGGCTGGAACTGTGGCTAAGTTAATGGGAAAGTCTCCTGGTAGTGTTAGGAGGTGAAGATGTGCTTGCGAAGTTTGGAGCTGAGGTTTTGTTCAAGGCACTAGCACTAAAGCAGGTGCAAGACAGGGCCTTGACAAGAAGAAGGAGGAGAAACGTAAAATGCTTTATGGGACCCAGAAAAGCTCAGCATCCCATGAACACCTCTGTTGTCCCAGTATATTTTCCACTCCTGTAAATGACTCCAATACATGGTGCTTGTGCACAATCAGTTATCGTGCCTCTCTTTTTCTCTCTTGTGCAAGTTTATCCTGCGTGTCAAACATCACTCCCGAATCTCGGCCTGCTTAATGTTTGCGATACCGGATGATGGCTTGGATCGCTACGTGAAGAACACTCAGCTGCATCTGCCTGCAAATAATCAGGTTATATCTTTATTAGCGAGTAAAAGAAAAGGACGGATAATAGAATTGTGGATATTTTCCTCTGACATACGGTTTCACGATGTGACTGCAAATCACATTTGATGATGTTTGAGAAGACTTTGCTGTGCTTTTGTGTGTTTCGTGCTCCACTGAGCACATACCCACTGCTCAGAATTATTGACAAGGTTGCTTCAACTCGCCCACATATTTTGATTCGTTTTTCACTGGTCTCCATGGTAAATAACAGAAGTGAGGGCCTTGGACGAAGGGAAGCTGGAAGAACAATGCACAAACATCTGTGCTCCTTGCACACATTATTTGAAAATCTCTTGTCTAGGTATCAAAAATCTGTGACAGCTGTGGAGTTCCTACAATTCCTTCAGTGCAACTACAAGATGAAAATCCCAAATAGCCTGGAATTGTATTTAGAGCAGTTGCGTCCAAGAGAATTTCTGAAGGCAGCTGCTGTGGAAATGTTTAAACACTTTCTGTGATATTTTGTGGAACAGAACTTGAAGGAAGTTAGGCAAAGTTAGGCTGGGACTTCGAGCAGCTATATCTCTGATTTGCCATGGGCTGCCATCCCAAAACCTACCTGTCCCTGTAAAGCTGCTGCTTTAAAAGCTGTTGTGCTGTGGGAAGTGTAGCTGGCACGGAAGGTATTGTAATCACCCGCACAGTTCGGAGGCTTTCATCTCTATCCCAAAGAGTAAGTGTCATGGAGAAGAGCTGCTGAACCTGGTGCTTGTTGCATTGGCCCTCCTTGGTTTGGGTTTCCTCTCATCCAGGTGAGGTGCATCCGACCTTCCCGTGGCACTGGGGTCCGTGCAGGAGCACAAAATCGTGTTTGCTCCATGCCACCTGCCTGCGGCAGGCCCGCAGGGGGATAGTTGGGATGGTTTTGTGAGGTGTCAGGTCCCATGGACACCAGCTGGTTGGAGCTGATCACCTGAATTGTGCCGTGTACAGTTGCTGTTCCTTGTCTCTAACATGGAAACCAGGTGAGGAAAACATGTTTTGAATGTGATTGCGTCTGTATGTCGCCGTATCGTACCCATTTGCAATGAATGGTGTGTGAATATGCTGTAGCTGAAGTATACAGTATAACCCACTTGATTTATGTGCTTTGCTTTCTTGATAAAACTAATAAACCCACTGGAAAATGTAGTTTTGATTACCCTGAATATCCATGAATGCAGAGAGCAGGATGAGGAGGGTGACTGGAGGCTGGTTGGGGCAGTGATGCTCGTGGGGTGCCTGTGGTGACCTCAGGTCCGTGTGCTCTGAGCTTGTCGTGAGCAGGCCCAAAGCTGGGCGAGGGCAAGGCTGGGACACAGCCACAGGACCGTGGGAGGCCCGGGAAGGCTGTTTTCTCTTTCTTGGGTGCCCTGGCTTGCTCTCAAGGCAGAAGGTTCCTCTGAGCCGCGCTCGGCAGTACGGAGGCTCTAGGTGTGATCGTCGCCTCGCGGCAGCAGCCTGTTCCTCTGAAAGGCCAGCTGATTAATGGGAAATTTGCTGTTATTTGATACACGGCGTTTTCTAACAAAGTCAAAAGATGTGATGAAAGGTTTATATGTAAGTAATTATAATCCTGCAGTATTCAGTGCAGGCAGAAATTAATATATGAGGTGAAAATGTCAAAATAAAAGGTCAAGAAAGTGAATTACAAAGAAAGTTGAACATAGCTAAGAGGCAGTGTTTGTTGGCAGAAGCTCCCTGCAGTATAAAAAAGGTTAGGAAAGGGGCTTATAAAGACTGAATATTTCACACACAATTAAAATTCTGTATCAGTTGAAGAGTCATGTTGCATAGTCAAACTAGGACAATTAATATAATGAAAAATTCATGTTTATAGCTTCTGGCTTTTGCCCACGGATGCTTCGTAAGCCAAAAGTGACCTTTCCCTTAGAGGTGAGTCCAAGAGCTTGACACGACAGAGGTGGGGCAAGGGAAATCTGCTCAAAGAAAACAGAATTATTAAAATAATCATCACCGACTATAAACAGAACTGAGAAATGTTTGATACTAATGTTCGGCATAAGAAACCAAGCTACCCCTTTATATAAGGAAGCCAGGCACGAAACGTTACACAATGATTTAGTAGGGCTGAGAACGGCGGAATCACCGTTTCTATTTCAGCAGTAAGCAATAATAATAAATTCTATAGGAGGATGCTGCAAATAAAGCGTTGAGGAAATGCACAGTAATCGATTTTTCAGAATTAAACTGTACAGACATATTGAATCAATGAGCTCTTTGTGCTCAGAGCTTCACCTACTCTGACTGGTGAAATTGGAAATTTATGCTGTCAAAAAAAATTGTAATGGCTATAAATTGCTACGCTGGTGTCTTTTAAAGTTAATCCATTTGCCTCCAGTATGGAACTGATTGTTTTCTGTTTGTTCTTTTTTTTTAAAGTCGCTTCATAGATAAGGTGAGCAGCCTGAATCGCTGGTTTTCCTTTCAGCAAGGACTTACTGTTGAGGCTGTTGTCCTCCTGTATGGAGATTTCAAGGATTATTCATTCATTTACTTGATGTATTGTCACAAATTACTTATGCAAAGTAATGCAATTTAATGGCGGAATTATTGATTGTTTTTGATTTTGTAAATGTGCTTTAAGAAGGCAGATTAAATGAATCTTAAAATCTCAAGTTAAGTACTAAAAGGATTTCTGTTTTGCTAAGTTTCTGTAGGAAGTGTGCTGTAGACCTTGCATAACCTTGCATCGATTGATGGCATCTGATGGAGCACTGACTTTCTGGGATGCTGCTCTAACAAAGTAACTGCTTGTGATACTCAGCTTTGAAGTCTGAAAGTGACTCTCTTCCTCAGGTGCACAGAAACCTCTTGCACGTAGTATTCATTTTTGTCTGATTTTATTGATAGCAGTACCCGAGTCTTCATTAATTTTTCATATAGATGCAGTGTGTGCAATGTAAGAAAATTATGTCTTCTAGCTAGACGATCTCATAGGTCTGCTGGCTACAGTGCGTCTGTGTCCTGCTTGTGCAGTGGAAGTGCTGCCCACAAACCACGGACGTCAATACCAAGTCTTGTTGGTGGTTTCACACCAGTTGCACATACAAGGTCCAAATCCAAAATGGATGTACCCGTGCATTTTCTGTGGTGTAATTTATCTCACATAGAGTTTCCTGTTCTCCGGACCACCGCAAATGTCTGTGACTACCCTTTTAGTAGATGCATCGCTCCATAAAAAAGTATCCCCTGATTTTTTCAGCTATTTTAGGGAGGCAAACTGGCCATGTAGAAGGCCCTTCCTCCCATTTTCCAATCGTTTGTCTCTCCTCTCTTCCCCCAGCACCCTATATCCCTCTGCCCCATGCTGGTGTGCTCCACCAACCAACCACCAGCTGCAGGCATACGAGCAGGTAGTAGCATGGAAGTAGTTTCTTGAATTACTAAGACGTTATTCATTAAAAGGGTAATTTTTCCTTTTCAGCTACTCCATGAATGGCATAGCTGTGGTGTGAGCTGCTGGGTTTTTATTTGCCTGACATTCCCTGGGTTAGGTCGCAGGGAAGGAATTTTTTAAATGCATGGTTGAGTTGTAGATGTACCTCTCCTGTGAAAAGTGACTTTGCAGAGATGACACTGTGGCCTCCCATTTGCATTGCTGTGGAATTGCTGACGGATTTAATTGTGCTGTTACAAATACAGCATTTCCTTGAGCGCTGAGCTATATGAAGTTGAGCTTGGATCAACTTTGGCTCATAACTTGGATCACAAAATCAAACTGATTTTTCTCTTGCTTGCTTCTATTCACTGTGAGGGTGGCGAGGCACTGGCGCACGTTGTCCAGAGAAGCTTTGGATGCCCTGTCCCTGGAGGTGCTCGAGGCCAGGCTGGATGGGGCTTGGAGCAACCAGGGCTGGTGGGAGCTGCCCCTGCCCATGGCAGGGGGCTGGAACTGGATGGGTTTAAGGTCCCTTCCAACCCAAACTGTTCTGATATACAGCAGTCTTATACTCAGAATTTAGATAACAATCTTGTTGCATCAGTCCAAATGCAACCCAGATCATTTTTCCATATTTGTCTTGATTCTGGGGTAAAACTAACCACCGGTGTTAATTATGACCAGAAATGGGTCAGCAACAAAATATGATGAGAAACAAAGGCAGGACTTCAAATATCTTCTTAAATCAGGCGTGGGATAAATGTAAATCCTAAATCTCCTTAAATTGTTTTTTGACAGGATTAATAAACCCGTGCCTTCCGTTACCTTGCTCACCTTGCCTGGATGTTATGTGCTACGTGGCCGGCTCCTGCTGCTGTCGTGTGCCAGGCCCGGCGATGTGCCTCTGTGCGAGCTCTGTGTGCCCCAGCGGCGTGGTGGAGCTGGGTGCTGCTGGTGGTGGTGGGATGTGCCCACACGTGTTTAGCCCATCAGTAGGTGTAACATGGATTTAAGAGACAGGGACCAGTGTGGGAAGGGGGTGGGCTCACTGAGAGTTGTTTTTCTCAGCTTTTTATGGAGCCTGGAACTTCTGAATATACAACTGCGACATCAAATTTAATTACCAAGTGACGATGCCTTTGGTATGAGACCCTTCGTTAATAAAGCTGGAAATGATTCCGTGTACATGCTCCTATTAAATCATAAGCAGAATCAGTATTCCTGGGCCTTCTCTTTTAGCAACTTAGGTAATCCTTCCTATGATAAGACCTGTTCTGAACACATCTTCTTTGGATTTTACTCAGGTGGTGGTAGGGGAGCGCTCAGCATCTCAGGGGCTCGGTGTGGGGAGAGGCGGGGTGGCCGGTCTGATAACCAATTTCTAGTTATTTATTTTCTGTGTGCTATCTTCATGCAGATACAAGACTATTCTTGTCTTTTCCATTTTGCTTATCATTATTGCTGTTTAATGATAAATGATCCAAGGGAATACACAAAATGAGGAAATCTTGGAAACCTCTCCTCAGGGTGTTGTGGAGCGCGTATATGGGAATGCGCAGTTTAATTAAGACTACCTGGCAGACATTCAGGCAAGGGAGGTCATGCTTAAGTAATTTGCTGGAGTTGTTCGAGGATATAACTGCCACAAGAGATAAGGGGAAGGCGGTGAATGTGGTATATTTAAATTCTGAAGGAGGTTTCTGCAACCAGAATGAGCGTCCATGCTGCGGTCTGGCACGAGAAGCGCGGGGCAGTGACAGGGACAGCACGCAGGACTGGGTCCGCTGGGAGACGGCGTATGAATAGGTCTTGCTAATCTTAGGTGGTGTTTTAAAGTCCCACCTCTATTGCTGTGTGCACTGGGGAAGGCACTGTGTTGGAAATAATGCACCACGAAGTGGGACAGCTGAGGAAGCGGAGAGCATCTGCAGGTCTGAGTGGAGCAGGAGGCACCTGGTGGAAGGCAAATTGGAGAGACGGGAAGCTGCTGACCCCTGGCATGCTGCCTGCTCCCCATCTGGCATCTGGAGCCTGCCCCACATGAGAAGCTGGGTGTTTCTGTCTGATCCTTGTGTCCCTGGCCCTGCTCAGCTGCCACCAGTGCCCCTTGCAGAAGGGAGCTGGGCAATCCCACCCCGCCTGGGATATACGCAGAGCCTCTGTCTGCAGCTGGATGGGGAAGGAAGGATGGGATATATACTGGGAATTATCCATCCCGTGGCTGGGCATCCTGGCTTGTATCTGTGCTATGCACTGGTGGCCCTGCTCTGACCTGCCGTGTATGGGTGGCTGTAGAGGAACATGCCAGGATTGCCATGCCGAGAGCCAGCAGTCACTCCAGGTCAGAGCCGGAGCACTTAACACACGTGTATGCAATGCAGACAGCCAGGAAAATCTCCTCCCGCTGCAAAACAAGGGATGAACCAAACAGTTCGGTCACACCATGGTATATATTTATCCAGGTGCTCATGCTCCATAAGTATAGAGAAGGTTTAATCACACATAGCAGGGAATTGTATAAGAACCATGCAGCAGGATTAACTGTGATTTAATGGGAACGGTTGATTTTATTGCTTTTAAACAAATTGACAGGTTAGTGCTGGCTCCTTAGACATGGTAGCACCCCATGCTAAGCCTGAGTGACAGAAGATTGGAGTGGTTTCAGTATTGAAGCATCAGTAGAGGCATTTCACAGCCCTGGACCCAGTTGATATGATGCTAAGAGGCCCCCAACTTCCCAAATTTCAGAAGAACTCAAAGTTAAGCACAGTGTTCCTCAGCTTTGAGTTTAAACTTTTAAATCCCAACCTGCTGGGCAGTCATGGTGGGTTTCTTCTGAATCTGAGTTATTTTACACATATAGTTTTATTAGACCAGACTTTCCTTAGCCATGTCAAGCACGAAAGACTGCGTATAAATAATGTGTTTAAAAGTTGCATGGAACTACTGCCTCTAAAACAATGTGTTGCTCTGAAATTGCCAATTAGAGCTCCTATTCATTTTGTTGTGGAAGACGTGCTCTGACAGCTTACCTTTTTTCATATTAGGAAATAGAAAATGCTGGTTGTTTCTCACATTTCTAATGGACATTCTAAAGAGGCACATTCAGTGCAGAGATGTGCATGAGCTAGTGAGTTTTATTGGGTTTTAGTTATGGCTAATAAAACCCATTTTCTGCACAGTTATTTAATTTACATCTGTAATTGCTGCAGTTGTACATAAATTAGGCATGCGATCGGAAGCTTAATTCGCCTTGTCTGCTCCTTATGCTACATCCATAATTATACATCTTTGCTAACTTCATGTTAGGAAGCAGACATTTACAGAAGTTTGAGAAAACAGTTGGCTCCAGGAAAAAATGGCTCGTTGCTATCAGCTGCTTCCGTGAAGGCTATTGCTAAAGCTCAACCAGGACTGGGAGCAGGGAAGTGGAGGATGCAAGCTGTGAGCTTGGAGCCCAGGATCATCTCCCCGCTTTTTCAGGGAGCAGGAAATCTGGGGAGACTCAGTAAACCACAAGCTGCGGTTACTGAACATGCACGTTATTCCAAGTTAATATGCTGCAGGGAGGAAGGGGTAGGAAAAGGCCATGCTGGCACCCTTTCCACAAAACAGCTACGGTCTAGAAATCAGGTCTCAAAATTCCTGCAGGCAGGGACGGCTCAGCTGTCCCTCTGCTGCCACTGAGGCCCTGGTAATCCCCTGGGCATGAAACCCCTGAGCTTGGCCCTGTCAGGTTTAACACAGCTCCTTCCTTTACAATTAACTGCCAATTTACAGGCCGCTTAGATTTCCTAGAAGACATTTACATCCCTAGCAGGCATGGGATGGTTCCTAGATAGACCTAGAGAGGTTCAGCCACCTCTCCCTGGCATTACCTGGAGCCCGTGAAAGATGGGCTGCTCGTGCAGGAGAGCACAGGACCACCAGCAGCCTGCAGCCCAGGCTCCCTGAGAGGGGCTTTATTCTTTGTCACTTGTCTCTTTCTCTCTAATCTGTTCACTTTGCCTCACAAATACATTATTTTTTTTTCAAAGCCTCACACTTCTGTGCTGTCAGCACCCTTTTTTTTTTGCCTCTTCCCTTGCAGATATTTGCTGGTATTTCCCTTCCTGGTGTAGCACTTGGAAGTGGAACTCCTCTCCCCAGGCCCAAACAACCTTTCTCCCGACTCACACACAATTTGGCATCTGTTTCCCTGCCCAGATGGTTACCTAAAGAACCTGCTGGGGTTCTGCCATGACTTGTCTTTGGGGAAGGGTGGTGGTTTTCTGGAGATTATTCCGAGTCACAAGGGGAAGGTGGAAACGTGGCTTCGCTGAAGTGAAGCAGCTGGTGTCAGTGGGGCTGCACGTTGATCACCAGCTGCTGGGCATGTGTTTGGTTTTGTTGAGATAGCTCCAGGTAATATCTGGCTTGAGCTACAGCCAGGCCTGGAAGACTAGAAAACTCAGGCTGAGGAGCTGCGTATGCAGCTGGATGAGAAAATACATTTTTACCCTCTCTCTGCCTTGACTAATGCAACCAGAGGTTTTCTGCAGCAGGCCTCAGCCTCCCTGGGTGAATTCAGGACATTTCTGCAAGACCACATGCTGTACTCTATAGGATTTTTTTTTAATCTTTTCACATGGAGGTTCAATCGGTTGCCTTAGTTTCTCTGTTGTGAGACTTCAAATGGACCTGAAATTTGTGGTGTTAAGAAATAATTCTGGCAGGTTCATGCTTCAGACATTTTGTTCCTTACTGACTTTCCTCGTACTTTAGATGATCCAAATACTATTGTTCTCTTTTGTCTCCCAGAACATTGCTTGGATTTCCAGATAAGTTTTTAAAACATAATGTTAATGTGATTGTCTGAAATTATTCAGCCCCATGAACATAAAACCCTAATTCTTCAGCTAAGGTCTTCATTTTGGGGAAAAAAAGGCAGTATTTATTTGAATATCAAGTGCTGTCTGCAACCCTCCGTCTGAAATTCAGATCTTCCCTGTAGAGCAGATGCTACCCACATCTCCCTCTTTATCTTTTCATTCTCTTAACGCTGTAAGGATGACCCAGCTGAGTCTGCTGTGGTGGCTGCTGCCATGGCTCTGCCTCCCTGCCACCCACCTGGCCCCAAAGCTGAGCCCCTGAGCTATGACTTCGTGAGAAGAGGTGACTGAAACTCCTGCCATGTGTAATGGCTGCTGCACTAATTTCACACTGCTGCTTGATGCTCCTGCTTTATGGTTCCAGCTTTAAAAGGTTTTGCTCTGTGCCGACTGCTTTGCTTCCCTTCTTTTCACATTGTGATTTTTTTTCATTGTGTCCTCCACCCTGCCCCTCATCCCCAGTGCAGCTGGATGCTCGGAATTGGTATTTCCTTATTTTAAGCAAGGCTAAATTATTTGGATAATGCTCTCCCATTCAAATGGCCTTTTTGGGTCAAGAAGTAATAGCTTAGACAGTCGGTGCAAAAGGCAAGCTCTGGGGCTGGAGATCTCCCTCATGTTGCCTGGTTGCATCAAACACCCACAGATAAAAATCCTTTGGCAAGGTTCAGCCCTCCTTTGCACTCTGCCCTTTGGCTCTTTCTATGAATCAGCCTCTTTAATGCACATTATACTTCAGAGAACTAAGGCACAGGCTAACTCTGCAACATTTGCAAGTTTGCGAGCTAGAGCTGGCTTCTATCATTTGAAGATAAATGCCCCCAGGGTCTTGCACACTTGCATGTACTCTGCTTTGGTCTGAGCTGGTTGGGCTCTTCTGTTTTGTGGAGTCCACATTCACTGGAATGAAACAGGAGTCCCTGCTCCATTCCCTTTATTTATCGATTGATTGATTGCCCCTCTAAAAATTTAATTTGAAAATCATTTTGAAACAATCCAAACTTAATTTGGGGGAGCCAGTTATTCAGCAAGAGTTGCCCGGCTGCACTGCGGTATTTCAGAGTAAGACATCTTGGACTGAAACCAGAATGCAAGAAAGCTTTCTGAAAGCTTCTGAAATTTTAGAGATTAGCCAGAAATAGATTGGAAAGAGTGAAAAAGTAATAAATTCAAATTCTCTGAAGTTAAGAGAAGGATAGGAAAGGTCAGATCTAAAACTTTGCACCGAAGGCAGCCTGGAGCTCAGATGAAAATAAGCTGGAGAACCAGGCAATGAGAACACCTAGATACCAGCACCCTTCACTTTCTTTTGAAGCTCCATGGGACAGTAGCAGCTGTTGATATGATTTTTCTAATAAAGTTGAAGCCTGTGAGAAAATGATGGGTATTGATTAGTGTCAGCTTCAATAAATACATTTCCGGCTCCCACACTGCAGAAGATCAAGCAGAGTCCTGCAAGTCCAAAATAATTGTTTGGGACTGTGGGGGCTTTGAGGGCACCAAACCAAGCAGAGCCTTATTGACTGTAGTACTTTAATGTCTTTCTCATGTTGCATAATTCAATAGAACTGTTGTTGGCCAAATAAACGCAGTTTTGTCTGACTTTCAAAATTACTGCTTTTCAGCACTGTTTATGGTCTCAGATCTGTGTGAACAAATTCTATAGGTGGACTGAAGGAAACAGTATTTGTGGTACTAATTTTGCTGAAGAGATACATAGGGAACTGCTTCTAGAGTACAATAATCTGTTGAAGAGACCCTGACACACAGAACGTGCCTTTTTCAGCTACCAAAAGATGTTAGTTGTCCCTCCAGCCTTGCTTCCCCCATGCAGCCAGATGTCTCTTTATTTCTTTAAAGTAAATTCAGTTATTGCTTAACTTTGTTTAGCTGCATAAACTTCTCTTCTTTTTTGAGGTAATGGGAAAATGTAAAGAATTTATCTCTTGGACAACTGAAGTAATGTTTTTTTTTTGCTCTGCCAGAATTGAGGATACATTCTGTTCTGACTTCAAATAAGGGGACAACATTACTATTTCTGTTAGCACAGCATGCGTTAATAATTAATATTTTCAGTGTTTGTATGATAAGTATTTTTATCTCCAGATTTAGTTTTTTGAAAGAATAAAGAATGTAGTTATACTTATGCACAGCCTTTTACCTTTTGGTTCCTAAAATTAAACATAAGCTATGGTGTTAGAGCTGATGATTTGTGGGAAGCTTTTGCATTAGTTCCCTTCATTTTATTGTTCGTTGTTTAATTGATAACAGACTGTTTTGCATCAAGTAAACTAAGAGCAGCTTGGTTGGCAAATCTTTTTACTAGGTAGAAACAGATGACTACATCTAACTAACCACAACTGAGTGTTTGGATAAAACCCGTAACTCATTGTAGAAGCACAGGATCTTGAGTTTTTACCAGTTTTAGATAGAAAGTGTTAATTACTGGGAACTTTTACTACTTCAATCAGCAGAGCTCTCTGTTAATATGATTACTCTTATTTTGTAAGGCAAATGGAGGGACTTTTCCAGTGTTGGCTTTGACATTTCCAGTTTACTCTGCAGAAGTAACAAGTTAGAGGCTAAGTGGCCTTTATAGACTGTTACAGTTCAGCAGGGAGAAACTATCTGAAGGTTTGGAGCAATTGTCTGTTTTTATCCTTAACAACTTCTGCTGTTTCCCTAACAGCCATTGACTTACTTAGACTTTTCAGCATCAGTTTGGGTTTGTATCTCTTAAAGAGAATTTAATGAATTTGTTTAAATTGAATATCTCAGTTTGCTGTTGTTTCTGATAGTTTTCCAATATGTTTAACTCCTATTAAAAACAGTTCTAACAGAAACGTTAGCTAATGTGCATTGTCCACCAACCCTCTAACCTCCATTATACCTTGTGAAAATACAGAGTTTTCTCATGTTAGCTCCTATTACATACATGTGTGTACTGCATGTATGTGAAGGGCTTCCCAGCCCTTCTTACTGGACATTCTGCATTCACTTCCCAAGGTCTGATTCCATTTGCTGTGCTAAGAGTAGAGTTGCCATTAATACTAAAGCAATTTTATAACACTCTGCAAAGTGAATACAAATGCAATTTCTGACCACTGTAGGCCTTATTTACACTGGCAAAGATGATACTGTCTTTAATATATGAGATAAATTTCTTGCTACATATTTCTTGAAAGGCTTTTATTTTGAGGTTCAATGGGTCTGATTTTTCCCTGTTGGAGAAGTGCTCTAAAGCCTGCCGAGCAGTATTACATCCTACCAGCTACATCTTATTTAATAGACAAATATCCTCAGTTTGATTAGGCTGCGAGCCAAACTGAAGGACAAATCAGACAGCATTGAACACAACTTGCTTATCAATAGAACTTAAATATCCCAGGGAGGACATGGAGGTCCTGAAATGTTGATTGTCCCTTTGGAAGAAGAGAATAGATGGTGGAAATAGGCAAATGGAAACTCTTTGTAGACCTGGCACTTGCAATTGAGTTGGGTGATTTTTTTATTGGTGATAAAAGATGTTGAAGTTTCACTGACCTTCATACAGATAAAGAATGAAAAACTCTGAAATTGGATTTCATGGCTGTGGGTTTGAAAAAAAACATTTTCCTTCTTTCCTTTGCAATGTCTTACATTTTTAAATGAGACTTTGATTTGAGACTTGAGGTGCTTGGTTTCCTATCAAATGAGTAAAACGTGATTTCAGATCAGCTGAAATGATTTGTTTCTTCAGTTTTAAAATTTTTCAGTATTTGAGGCCATTTGACCCCAAATGAATTTAAAATAACTTGGAACTGTCAGGAAACTAAACAACTGAATGTTGACCTGGCTATAATCCCTCCAAAGCCCATAGATATTAATGCTAAATTTATCTCAAAAAGAAACATTCAAGCCCTGCCCACACACATGGGACAGGTGGGCGGCCTCGCAGAGCCAGGCTCCCATCTCCACCTGCTCTCCTGGAGGCAGTGGGGAACTGCAGCACGAAGGCTGGCCTTGACTTCTTTTCACCTGTCTCTTTTTCAGTGGTATTTGGTATTCCAGCTTCTGCCTCTAGATTTGCTTTCAGCTTATGCATCCATCCAGCTGCTTTCCTTCCTCCCTTTTCCCCTTCTCTACTTCCTTCCCTCCATCTCTCTCCATTCTTGATCCATCCTCTTAAAAAGTGCTGCATTTTGAAAGCCTCTATTCTCAGCTGTTGTCCTTGGGACCCATCTCACACCCACACACCTCAATAGGAAAAGGCAGTGTTTAGCAGTTTGCCTTTTGTAGGACCTGACAGAGCCAGAGCTCTGTCTATGAGTGCCAAAAGAAGCCCTTGCCCTTGATTTTGAAATGCCTTGGGAATAAACCTCTTGTGCTTCCATTGGAGCAGAGACTGGCTCTGTCTCTCAGGGTTTTCTGCTGTCATTTTTTAGTTTAAGAAATGCTTGCTTCCTCCAAGTTAGCTGCGTCTTTCGTACAGTCTTTAATCAATTGCAGCTGGTTTTATTATTACAGAAAGTCCAGGCAGATTTAGCAACATGGGTACTTTCAAAACATAGGTAAAATTATAACTCCTTCTTGCTCTGATTCAAGTCCTGCCAGTGTAAGTAGCCAAGGCGCCGTACGTTGCTTTGCCATTGCTCACACTGCCTGGATGATGTTTTCTTCTCATTAAATTAGCTTTTTTTTTTCCTGAGTGACTGATGGTTTCTGGTATAATATTCTGAGATGTTAAAGAACTTGGATTTATAGGTAGTTCAAACTGCGCACGTTTTTCACCCTAGGATTTGGAAAACTTTCTTCCTATGCTTCTCTTCACAATGTGAACACAGCAGACTGTTTACTTTGTCTAATTAAAAGATCATTATGATTATAAAGAAGACCAAGAGCTGTTTGCGTTGTTGTTTGTGTGATTCATTAGTTACACTGATGAGATTTGTGCTGTTTGTTGCTTGACATTGGATCCTTTACAAGTTTGTGAGGCTTCACATCTCCCTCAAGAGCTCCCCTGTTAAAAGGGTGGTAGAGTTCTACTCTGAACCATTGGCAAAAGACAAGGTTTGTTGGTCAGTGGCTATGGCTAAAAAGCACTGAAAATATGTATATTTGCTTCAGATGCTATTTTTCAGTAATATTTCCAATGAGGTATGGTTATTGTATGTATTTCTTTGTATCTTCTCTTTCTTTCCCCCCTCCTTCCCTAGCCTTGCTTTCGGAACTCATCTTTTTTTTTTTTTAATGTTTTTTTTTTTTTTTAAATGTTTGTTTGTTAAACTGTAATTAAACTTAATTTCCTCCTCATGCAGAATAGTTGGCTTATGGAAAGACAACTGCCGTTCCCTGTAAACTGTTGTTATTCAAGTCCTGTACCATGGTTTGGCATTTTGTTCTGTTAAAAATGCAAGTGAGATTGTTAGACGTGTCACCTACAAAGCCGGGGGGTCGGCTGAGCAGCTGATTTAATGTGCTAATTTGCTGTAATTTAATCATGCTTGGAATATGGATCACGCGTTGAGTATCTCGGTGGCGGCCTCAGGCTCGAGTGGCCCATAAACACTTCGTTAAAGCCTGGCAGGGGGAAGGAAGTTGTGGGTGAGATACTGATCCCTTGTTCTGAGCAAAGTGAAAGGGCTTGGGGCTTGGACTTTGGGGTGTCAGAGGGCAATAAGTGGCATCAGGTGGTGTCAGGGGGCCTGGACGGCCTCATGGCCTAGGCCTCTCCACTGCTCCAGCCCTGCCTCGCCACAGGCCGCGGAGCCGCCATGACACATCTCGTGCCATGTAAACCCCTCTTGGAGACTCGGCGCTGTGTGTCTGAGCTCTGTGCCTTAATTTATTGTGTATTAGCTGCAGATGAGCTTGAGAAAATGGAGCTCCCTTTTGTAGCTCTGTGGGATGCATCGAGAGCAAAGCCCCCCTGGCTCGTCTGCACGCCTGCGCTTGGATGCTCGTGAGCTGCGTTCCTGGGCCAGGTGAGGGCTGTGTAAGCGGGTGGGATGTGGTAAAGTGGGCAACACGTGCGAGTCACAGGCCTGCAATGCAGGCCAGTTTACAATGACTTGCCAAAATATTTGCAAGATAAGCATTTTCCAGATGCAATCAATTAAGTCAGTGAAACTTAGAGGTTGGCCCATAAATTAATTTTCTACAGGGTAGCTTTTTTGTCCTTTTTGAGCTTAGTTTTAAGCACCGAGTTATAAACATCTTGCTTATTCATTGTTTGGTGCTGAATCGTGCAACCTGTATTTGCTTTAGTAAGGATGACAGCTGAAAATGTTCTGAAGGATGAGTTTTGCAGTTGGAAAAACTTTTATGTTCAGTTCTCAGAATGCTCCATTTCAACAAGGTCACACTGAAATGTTTGCCTGGTTGGTTTGCCATTCTTTTCAATGCACCTTTTTGACTATTATGTTGCAATATGAAAGTTGAAATTGTAACACAAGACGTTTCACCATTTTGCAAAAAAAAAAAAAAAAAAAAAATGTAGCCCAGGATATTATATTACCTGGCTATCACTTAATCTTTTAGCAGTGCAATTACCTCTCATCTTTGTGTTGCTCATTGTGTGACTGTGGCCCTGATGAGATCAATTTAGTTTTCAACTTTTCTTTTTAGTATTGTAATACCTTTCCTCTCTGTTGTGCCGTGCCAGAAAAGTCTCCTTGGCAACAACCCGCTGGGGTTATTCTTCGTGTCTCTCGCCTGGCTGTTTGCCACAGCGTCCACCTGGCCATTGTCACTGCACTAATTGGTTTATCCTTTGGAAACGACATTTTTTCTTCAGTTTTCAAAGTTCTCCCAGATTTTGCCACTTCGGTAGGTTTCAGCTTTGTTATCCTTTGTGACTCTGGTTCAGGCAGATTCTTGAACACGTCTCCAGATTTGAAGCCACCATACCGTGGTGTAGGTGACAAGAAAGGAGACTGGCGAGCAGCCTGGCTGCGCTCAGTATGCTGCTGTGCTGCTTATGTGCATTCATTTTACAAACATGGGACAATTTTCTTAACACAGGAAGTTTACAGGAATGCTCTGTAAGGCCCCAACATACAGTATTTGAAGAACTTTGATCTCCTAGTGGTTTCACGTGCTGGGACCTGGTCATTCCAGGAGGATTTCAGCTGCCGTGCCTGCTGGCCTTCCTGCAGCTGGAGACTAGGAGGCTGGAGGTTTTGGAGCCCAGCCTCCCCAACACCTGTGGCAGACTGCCCACCAACGGGTGGAAGGTGGAGCAGGCTCTGTGTTAACATGCGATCCAACTAGACACGGCATTACTGTAAATTAAGAGGCAAGGAGCTCATAATGAGATCATATGGTTAGCAAGGCATGCAGCCCAAAAGTTTCCGTCTGAATTACTCTTCTTTGCAGATAGGGGCAGGACTGGGATTCGTAACTTCTGTGAGGTTGCCTGCTGCATGCCTGGTCTTTAGACTACTGGTGTGGTCTTGCTTTTGTTTTATGTAAAGAAGTGGACGAGAAGGAATTTGAACACACACCCAAAGAGAGTTCTGCTGTGATAATTGCTCTTGGGTAAAGCTTTACCAGGTAGCAGCCACTGTGTAAACCTGAGATTCAAGAAATCACATGGATCTTCTGAAAGCCAAATTTCAAGTTAAAATTGTGTTGAGGCAACGTCCTCTTGGGGATGCCCTTCTAAATAGGGCCAGCTTCGTATCATGTGCCGAGTGTACTGTGTGTGATTCGCTTCTCCTGTTCAGACCATTTTCAATTAGCTTTCACCTCACAGGAGCTCTCTTCCATTTTAATTCACCCTGATGGATTTACCCAGTTTTCATAGGAATGATATACAGCAGAAAGGTCCAAATGCAGACTGTAGTATGAAAAAGGGATTTATAAATTATGAAAGTCCTATGTAGCTGAGCAGGTTAGCAAGGAGGAGAAGAAAGGCAAATTGAGGACGTTTGGAAAACAAAGCAAAGAGGAAGGTGAGCAGGGCTGCATGAACAGCAGAAATAAGTAAAAAGAAAATAAGTCAGAGAAACTATTGATTAGCAAAGGAACAAGACACATCACGAATGCGTACAACAGGACGGAAGAACAAAAACCCAAACAGATGAACTTAAAAACAGGAGAAAAAATTGCTGGGGAATAAAGAGTAAGACTGTTGCAGAATAAAGAATAAAGAGGTCACTGTTCTTTGTTGCCTTGGACCTCCATGGTTTAGGCTTCAATTTACCAAATGGGGACAAATGGGGATTTTGGTAGAATAGACGAATGGGCTACTTGGGGGCTAACTGGGGAGTCAGTCAACACAGAGGACAGACACAACAGAAGCCTACAGCATGCGGGTGGCAGGGAGCGTTGCAGAGAGATGACTTGTGATTTAAAGTGTTATTCCCCAAAGAGCAGTTCTTTGTCAAGCTGTCGAGGGTGTTTGGTACTTTTCCAGAGGTGCAGATGTACTCGAGCAGTGGGAAGCTGAGAGCTAAAGCAAGTCCATCCCGCCTGCTTGTGCTTCCCTGCCACGGAGCCTGGTTCTCTGCATTTGCAGCACTGAGTGATGGATGGCCTCACACCTCCGATGTGACTGCAAGTCCCAAGCTCAGGGTCGCGTTGTCACCACCTGCATCTCAGCTGAGCGGTGTGGAGCCCGGGGTGGCCATGACGGCACCACACACAGATATACCTGCCACTGCAGCGCGTGGGCTCCAGCTGGGCTTCCCCAGAGTTCACTCTGAATCACCGAGGTTAAGGAGAACAAACAAAAATAGCTGGCGGTTTGCAGCAACTGACATGAAAAAATGGGAAGCTGGGAGTCCCTGCAGAAGTGCGTCCTGGGAATGGAGATCAGCAGCACATCAGCAAGTTAGAAATGCTCAGCCTTGTGAGGCTGCAGAAGGGGAGCTCAGCATTCGGCTCAGGTGTTTGCCTGCTCCCACCGTGACAGATGAAGCGTCCGCAAAAGCAAACAAGCTGCATATGAAATGGTGGTTGGCCAGTCTGAATGCTGCACACTCGCGTTTGAGATGAAATTCCAGTGGGCTGCTCTGCCGACAAGCCACAGATGATATCTGTGAACAAGTCACGCAGTTTAGTCTCCCAGGTGCCTGTCCTGGTCCCTGCGCTGGGCTTTTCATAAAGTCGCCTTCCCCCTACCAGAAGGAGAAGGTAAAAAAAAAGGAGGAAATGCTTTATTAGGACAATATTGCTGCTGTGAGACTGGGGAACCCTGCAGCTGATACTATTTTTAAAGTGCAACAGCTTCATAAGGGACTTGTAAGAACTGTAGGTGCAGCTGTATTTTCCTGAGCCTTTTTGAAAGTGGTCATGAAAAAAAAAACAAAACAAGATCACAAGCCAGCAACTGTACTTTTGGTGGATGTCCTAAAGGGAGTGACAGAAAACACAGGGAGAGGCGGTTTTCATGGCAGGCAGCGTGTTCATGCTTCAGTAACTCCCAGCATCTGTTAGAGTTTTGACTGCTGCGATGGGTAAGGCAGAATCTCTGAAGATGTCATATAATTAGGTTTCTGTACAGCACATGATATCAAAGATTAATGAGCGAGGCAAAACTTCCTGGAAAACAAGGTGTTGTCAGAAATCCTGAACAGTCACAGATGGAAAATTCTTGTATGGGACAAGCAGGGTAGCCTGGGGGTGTCCGGTGTTAAGGCTGCGGTGCAGTGGCTGGTAGATGCAGGACCTGAAGTCCTGCAAAGGCAAAAATGATGTCTATTTGTCTGAATTTTCCTTGTCTTAGAGATGGGGATCAGACCATGAAGCTGTGTGATGCTGGGTACTCAGACCTCTAGGGTAGAGCCCAAATACCAAGAAGTAAAATATCAGGTTGAAAACTGGAACAGTTTAGATAAAAGATGGGGATATTGCACGTTGAAGGAGCACTGCAGAGGGATCTTGTACGATGTGTAAAGCTGTGTGCAGTTTGCACCTGCACAATATAAAGACCTTTCCTCTTTAGGTTCCAATGTGCTCTTCATATATTAACAAATCACTGGGACTGGCACAGCTGGGGTCATTGCCTGGTTCTTGAGTCAGCAAACGAGTAGCTCTTCACTACCTAGGGTAAGTTTGCAAACACAAATACTAGGATGAGTTCGGATCCCTTGCCTGCATTAACTGCAAGCAGAAGTGGAGGACACCCCAAAATCTCAGGCTGCAGAATCGAGCTGGGTCGTGCACATGCTTTTCCTTCCGCAGGCTCTGCCTCCCAGCTCTCAGCTGCCTGCTGCATCTTCCAGCATCGCAGGGAAGTCTGTGTCAGAGGCAGGAACACAGCCCAGGTTGCCTGGCTCCCATTTTTATGCTTAAGCCAGACGCCCAGGTTTTCCTTCTATCATCAGCTTGGCCACTTCTTAGACTGAGCTGGAAGAAGGTCTGCAGCATTAGGAGAAAGTCACTGAACGATCGGTGATTTTTTAGCTGGCTTTAAAAAAGACTTTTTTTTTGAGGAATTTGTGGGTGAACTGTTACAGCGGTGCTATCCTGTGATTTATTCTGGGTGATTAGCACAAGAGAAAAATACAACTGTCTCTCAGTGTTTAATTTTCAGAAATGTGTTTTTTTTTTCCTAGTGGGAACACAGAGGAGGTTTCAACAGAGGCTATTGTTAGCCCCTGCAAATGCCAAGTGTCTGCTCCTGGGAGATGGAGAGCAAAGTTGGCCCCAATAATTAGTGGCTGATTTGGCAAAAGTTGAACATCTGATGGAGAGGTCTTGGGGTGATTTAGTAAAATGCAGTGCGGTTTGAGATGACTTGTAGCATTATTGTGCAAAATGCAGGGGTGGTCAGAAGCAAGGTAATGTGGAAAATATGAAGGAGGAGTTTGGTGTCTTATTTATTTCTTTGAGTTCTTACCTTTTCTGGCATATTATTAAGAGTACAACAATGCAACACCAAAATTCACAATATAATTGAAAAAAAGTTGAGATGCCAAAACCTGACAGATTTCTCATTTACTATAAATGCAACTTTGTTTTTCTTCCACTGCGGGAAAATAGAGGTATTAATTAGATTAGGAGGCAGCTGTCAGTAGAGTAAACTTCTTGTGGCTGTAATGTAGCGTGGGCCAATAAATGAAACCTTTTCCACTGGCAGCGAGATGAATCCCAGGGAGCCTCCTGATCACCCTTCCCAGGAGTCAGCAGGACTGTCGGGGTGCCAGTGGGACAGCGGTGAAAGGAGCAGAGGGAGGGCGGGCAGTTTGACTGCAGGATGGTAAGTGCAGGATGCTAGGATCGCGTTTTGCCTCCGGCTGATTTACTCACAGCAGGAATAAAGAAACCACGCAAGGAGTTAGCTTGGCTTTGACACATCAGGGAAAGAGAGGAAAGCACAAAAGCTCTAGACACCTTGACGGCCACCCATCCACCAAAACAAAGGCACGGCGGCTGAAGCTGGCTTGCCCCCAGCCATCAGAGCTGCCCATCTGCAGCGTGCCCCGGCCCCGTCCGCAGCCGCACCGCAGGGCTCAGGCTCTCCCCCGCCTGCTGGTTTGCAATATCACGTCTGATAGCTTTGGCCTTGCTGCTTATTGCTGCATTTTTTTTGGTGAGCGGCAGAGAGAGGACACGACCTGCAGCCCCTGCCAGCCCGGTCGTACTTTTCTAGAGGGCTTATAAGAGTTATTGTCAAATTTTACAGTAACTGTGATTTGCCTTATGGATCATGAATGTATGATTGCCCCATGATCCTATAGCAAATCTCCTGAGCCCACTGTGATAGCTAAGTAATTACTTCTGGGCGCTAGCGAGAATTAAAACTGAGGCTTTCCCAGTGGAGCAAACCGAGAGATAGGGCTGGTGCTGGCTGCTGGCTGGCTTTGAGCCCTGCCAAAGGGCTCTTTCCATCGCTGCCAGGCCAGACGCATTCCCCTCCACGGCAAAGCTGGGCTCTGCAAGAAGAGCAAATTTTCATGCTGAATCACGGATTCTGACCAGCCTGATCTTAAAATCTTGCAGTCCCGGGAGCAGAAACTGCCAGAAGCTTTGGGGCTGACAGAACTTGGTGGTTGTGCTTGCTAGCTGCGTCAGGCAGTGGGGACATAGGGGCACCACACGGGGCCTTGTCTGTCTGCCCGGCGAGTGAGGAAGGAGAGCTCACTGCAGTGCAACTGCCTGAGGCTGTGGGTCTCATGCCAGGCCTCTCCTTTCTACACAGGCACAAGTGTCCTTCAGGGGCTGTTCTTTGCCTGGACGTCTCTTGCAGGGGGCAGGGCGATGAACATTTCTACAACCCAGGTGTTGTACACAGCAGACACAGGCTGAAGCCCAGGAGGAGGCACAGCAAAGGCCGTGGGCAGTGTGGCTGAGGTGGGAAGCTGCCACGGAGGCCGCACGGTGCCATACGTCGGCTCCACGGCATCACTCAGGGCCTGCTGAGGCGGCCACCTGAGGCCACGGCCTTAAGGTGGGAGCCCAAATATTCTTGTAATGAGCCCCGTGGCCTGGTGACTCATTTCTCTCTTCCCAAGCAGCCAGTTTTGATGTGAAAACTTCAATAAACGAAGATGGAGAATCCACTTTCTTTCGTAACGTTTCCAAGAGTTGTTTCTTATTTCTCCTTTGAAGGTGATGGCTTTAGCTTCCTCCCTTTGCTTCCTATTATGTTGCTCTTGAAGTGAGCACTGGAAGCCTTTAATCAATCCACAGCGCTCTCGCTGCCTTTCTGAGCAAGTCTTTCTTCTGACATCCTCTGAAATGAAGAGATTCTTGTTGGGGCTCCCAGGGCTTTTGTAATGCAAATGAAACTAATGATATTAACACTAATCATTGTTATTCTATAGGGTGAGATGTCAATATTCTGTATTTTCATGTTCTTTTTAGTGCATAGGTGCCTCATCAGGTGTACCCCGTCCTGTCAAAGAACAAGCTTTTCATATCACAAGCACTATTACAGCCATTAGCAATAATGTTGGCTGCTGTTGTGCCTGATGGATTGGTCTTTGACATGCAGTAATGCAAAGTGACACGACAAACTGGGAATGAAGAATGAAAAGCTGTTAAACAATTCCTGAATGTAGCTAAAATGAATTCATTTCGTATCTAAAGCGTGTTCCTGATTTGTAACAATAAAGAGGATTTATGTCACTGCCGTTGAATTACATCTGTGTATCTAGGAAAGAAGGTAATGTGATGAGGGGTGTGGGGCTGGTTTGTTACTACCTGCCTGAATATTAAAAGGTTGTGTTGACAACTTGCCTTGAAATATGATTGTGGGCAGTAAAATCAGATTTAAAGTGTGTTATCTGCCTTTAATTGTGGTTCTGAAATCATGGATATCTTCGGTAGCATGGGACCCCTGAATAGTGTATTTCTGTTACAAGTACTCTGAAGCAATAATTATTTTACTGTAAACAGCTCCATCAGTCTCATCAAGACATTGCTATCTGTCCTTTTGGCTTTATATTTGTTTCACAATATGACTTTGCAGAAAGTTTTGCTTTTACTTTGCAAAGTAATCTTTGAGGTCAGATTTCTCTCTCTTGTTTAGGTCATTTTTAATTGTTATTAAGTGAAACTAGTGCTGTTGTGTAACATACAGAACATAACAAAGGCTGCTGCTTCAAATTCATACCAGCTTAGCCAAGACCTGAGCCTGAACCGTGGCTGGTTGCTAACTTGTTTGTCTGTCTGATTTCAGCGGCTAACCTCACTAATTTGGATCGTCTCGACAGCGCATTGAGCCTCATTGAAGACCGGGTGCACAGATCAAGGCAACGCTATCGAAGGCATGCGACGGATGATGATTACAACATTGAAGTCCTTCTGGGGGTTGACGACTCGGTTGTTCAGTTCCATGGGAAAGAACACGTTCAGAAGTACCTGCTGACCCTGATGAACATTGTGAGTACAGCCCTGCTAACTGCGCTGCGGGAAGACAGGGAGAGGAGAGGGGATGTAGGTTGGTTGAGCCATTTGATTAAGACATCATAAATTTTTTCTCATGGCAGGAGATAAAATAATTCTAGGAGCAAAATCCAGGCCACTTCTAGAAAAGCCAAAATGGGAGAAGAAAAGAAAAAGGGGCCAAGGAAGAAGCTGACAGTGGGACTATTAAAATGTTCAAAGTCCTGCTTATGTGTTCTGGTGGATGGTGGCATAGGGTCAGGGCCTCAGGTCCCTGGAAGTCCTTTCATTTTAGATGTGTATTCCCTTATCCTAAGCTCCCTGCTGAAAAACATGGTTTGGAGAACTGTCTTCAAATAAGGTTGTATTAGAAGCTTCGATTGGCTTATACATTTTTAAAACTGCTCAGTTAAATTCTTTGATTCCTCAAGAATCACTTTAGGTCCCAGGCCACCTACCTACTCCTTGTTCACACTGCAGTAAAATGTTATGCAGTCTTGCACTGAACTTTCTTAAATTGATTTAGTGTTTAGTCTATGGCGGACACCTTTGGATTTCCTTCGTTAAATATTTAATCTTCAGAAGCACTGTCAGTGCAACAGACTATATAATGTGGGCAGTGATAAAAGGAGATGGTAGAGAATATTCGCAGGAACAATCTCTTTCTAAATATCAGAGCTGTAGGCACACCCATAAGCAGCCCTCTAGTACCCCGGTCAGTTAGCAAGGCCTCTGTTTTGTGGGATAAGAATCAAATTTTGAAAAATCATCACTACTGTAGATCAAAATCAAAATGTGTTTATTCCTTTGGCCAAAAAATGGGAGTGAGTGGTGGCCCCCTTCATAGGCAACTCATTCTGGGATGACTTTATTCCTTCTCACGCTCACCTGGAACAGAAGTCTCTTTTCAATAAAATACACTTCTCTAAAAACTTTAGGTTCAGAAAATTAGTTTTCTTTGTGAAATGTTGTGAATAAAAATTGTAGGTCTGCTCTGTTTTGACAGATGGACTATGATTGCTGAAATGTACGTTAAGGTCAAGAGGACGGGGTGTCTGTAGGTGACTTCTTGGCATTGCAAACTACAGAGGCAGATATATGGACAAAAATCCGGGCTGTTAGGTACATGGGCCTGGGATGTATTTTTTCTAAGATACATAGTTTAATTGTGAGGCTTATTTTTTGATTTCTTTATTGCATTCTTTTAACAATGTGTGGAACGTCAGTGTTTTTCATTTTAAATGAGAGGTGGAATACAGTTTAAGAAAATCCCTTGTGTGATATAAATTAAATTGACTGCTTTTTTATAACGGTGTTGTAAATAGTTAAAAATCTGCACTAACATTAGAGTTACAGGGTACTTGGTGCATACTCTGATGGCTGTAAATACATACACTCTAAACAGAAATGACGTAGTGAATTTCATTTATTTGTGTGGTTTGTTTCCTCTGAGGCTTAAAACAGTCTACAGTGAAACAGATGGTTTTATATATCTCTAAATTAACAAGCCAAACAGGCCAAACCAGGAATGTGGCAAACAGGCTGAAATAGATTAACCAGGACTCTTTACTTATCATGTCACTTAAAACTATTTTTAAGAATTAAAATATACGGTAATGGTAAAGAAGCCATAAAAGTTCCAGCTCTGGAATATACTTGCTCCTAACTTTAGCAAACCATCCAGCACACAAATTGTAAGAAATAACAACTCTGAAGCATGCTGTCTCTGCAAGTGGTTTAGAAAGTGCAGCCTGTGTAACCGTATCCGCAGGGCTGTAGCAGCTCTTGGCACAGGCAGCAGTTGTTCTGCTGGAAGATACGAGGTAGAAACGTGTCCTCTGGGGACTGAGGATGAGGATGTGTTCCTTCCCTGTGCGTCCACGATGCGAGCAGCCTCTAGAGGAGGCGCTGGGAAGTCGTTGGCAGTCAGCAGAGTTGTCCTGATCTTTCCTTCATCAAAACTCAGCCGGTTTCTAGACTCTGTACTTCAGCAGAGTGATGGGGTGGTGGTGACCAGTCCTCTGTTTCCAGCTCTCTAAACTTTGCTGCAGGATGAAGAGGTAAGAGGGCTTTACACTGCAGGTACTACCTGTTAGTCCGTGTATAAGGTGGGTTTCTGGTGAGGTACATAGGTCCAAGGATAGCTGAAAGAGAAGGGATGGTTGCAAAAAATTCCAGCTGTCTTTTAAATTCTGGTGGAAGATCCTACCATAATCATCAGATTGTGTTTTCCCTGCTGGTTTTGTGGGCGTAATCAATTCGCTTTGTACAGTAACAAGGCATTAAGCATAAAATCAATTAGTTTCGTACGGTAACAAGGTATTAAGCATAAAATCAAAGTGTACGTAGCAAGTAAATAAACTAAATAGTGGAAGTATTTACTGGAGATAAGAGGGTAATTGAAAGGGTTGCATTTCTGTGGCTCCCAAAATGAAATAAATTCCAGGTGAACGCTCCCTCGTGCCCAAAGTCCCGGAGGCGTGATCGCTTTCCCAGAAGCAGCTCCCAGCAGGGCTGCCCTCCCCACTTTGCTTGATTTCACCGTGCGTGTTGGAGTGAGCAGTTGTCCTTAATTAACTTTTCCCAGGGACCTTGGGTGGAACCCCACCACCGACCCAATCAAAACAATATATTTTTTTCAAGCCCAGCGCAACGACTTATTCAGTAAATCTGTTTTGTGCTGCTTAAAGCGATGTGTTACAGTCCACACCTAAAAGCCATAAAGTGAGAAAAAACAGGGGCTGGGTGTCCTGGCTATCTTGAATAGCTGTGCTAATATTTATCCCAACGTTTGGAAGTGAAGTCAGTCCCTAACGAATGGTGAGAGACGCCAGAGGATTTTTAACACTGGGCTGCAGCCACGTATCGCCTGTCTGTCCGCCAGCCGTGTCACCGCAGCGAGCCAGGCCTCCTGCCACCTCGGTTTTATCCTCCAGTCGTTTCCTCATACAAAAACTTTGCTCGCTCTTGACATCCCCTCTTCTCTGCTCGGCACCATGGGGGCAGTCAGTCCAGCTCTGGAAAAAAAACGCCTTTGTTTGGCACTTTAGAGACCCTCGGCTGCCTCTTGCTTGCACCATTTTCTGTTGTGCATCACGCTGGGTTTCTTCCTGGGAAGGATATTAGCTTGCACAGCCCTCTGTGTTTCCAAGTGCGAGCCCACACATTGCACAAATTAACTTTGTATTTATAGCATGCAGGAGCATTGCAACAGAGGAGAGATGCTTGGGAGGTATCTCGCAGCCCTGTCGTTTACTCAAGAACATGGAAGGTAATTTAATTTCGGCAAGAAAGCGGCTAAAGAAGTCCGGGATTTTATCTGCTCCTACAAGTGTATGGGAAATATTAAAAAGCACTTGGCTAGAAGCGGCACTGGAGAATTATCTTGTTCATCGGAAACAAAAGGATTTCGCTGCAGGAGGCTTTGGGAGGAGGAGCAGGGTGCTGAATGGGCACGGCTGAGCTGAAGCGGGCATTGATGGGAGCCAGCCCGGGGCTGAAATCCTCAGATTGTTTCTTAACCCTCTTAGAAATAGTTTGCAGCATTAAGCAGGCCTCCTGTGGGCTGCTGTGGAAGAGCAGCAGAGCTGGGGCTGGCCACTACGTTACCCAGCTGGGCTGTGGCATGGGGTAGGGTGAATCTTTCAGCCTCCTTGCCCCTCTGCTCAGAGTCTCATCCAGGGCAGGTGTCTTCGTAACAGACTTCCTCAGAGGCCGAGTTAGCGTATGTTTGCTTCCATATTTCTGCCATTCAAAATAGCAAAGTTTTATGAAATAAGCTCAATTTCAAATGGTTTTGAATTTATTTGCTCCATCTGTCTTGACTTCACGTCTTCAGCTTTCATGCCCCTTTTCATTTCATGGTTTTTAATTTGTTTTCCCCGTCCTTAGCCTTTTCTTGCTTATTTTGTCATTCTTCTATTCCCATAGCCCTATTTTTGAGCCTTGTTTCAAGTAGCCCATTTTCTAATGCTGGCAATTGTTATCCTTCTATATATATATGGGGAGAATTTGTCTAAAAGGTGTGTGCATTCTTTGATTTTTAGACTATTTTGGGGGGCAAAAATAAAAGAATCTTTAAATTTGTGCTTTCCATTCCTTTACTGTAAAAGATACGGTGGTGCCAGCCTGTGTTACATCCAAGTAATGGCTATGGTCAGAATGTTTGCAGTGTTAAAACTCAGCTTCTCAAAGCAGGCAGGGACCTACCTGTCATTATTTCAGTGGGAGATAAACCCTAAACAGGATTTGTGCCTCACTTGGGGCTAGATTTATTTGAATATTTAAACATTTACCTGCCTTTGAAATCAGTGAGAGCCAGTTGTAAAAATTAGCCCATAGGATTATGTCTCCCCCAGACTTCAAGTGAAACTTCAGCTCCAGAACAAATAGATTTAACAAATTTTCATTTGAATAACTGAAATCGATGGGAGTTATGCAGCTGGGAGCTTTGGAAAGTCCCAGGAGTCTTTCACCTGCATCTTTCAGCACTATACGTGTCTTTGAAACTGTGGCCCTGAGGCACTCTTGAATATGTTATCCATCCTCTTTAATAGGATGTACATGATACTACTATTATATATGAGATTTTTGCTTTCGTGTCTTTGGCTGATGAGGGATGAAGATTTCCAGGTACAGAACAGCAAGTCCCTAATGAGAGGAGAGGGCAGAAATGCCACTGGTTTCTAACTGGCAGTTGGATGAAAACCTGAAAGCACGTCTAATTCAAGCTGTTAAAAAGAAAGTGATGATTGAATACTTTGAAATATTGGTGCACCCTGTATTCGGAATCATGCTTTTTAAACTAAAAAGCGTTTTTTAGGCAGGAAGGGTAGCTCAGTAATACAGATTGGACTGGATTTTTAAAACTAAATAATTTATAAGCACCAATACTCATTACTTCAAATCAGTTTATTTCAATGTATAGGCTTCAAATCTGGACTAACTCCAAGAAACGGCTCAAATAACAAATGCAAGTCCAGATCTATTCATCTGATGGACTTCAGTTGTCAAAAGTTGAATTACAGCTCGTTTGAAAATCTAACATGTATGAGAGCTAACTCTGCTTTTAGGTTGTTCATTAGGAACCAGTAGCTGTGACTTGTGAGGAGGAAAGTTTCTGATGAGACCTCAGCAGATTATTTTTGTTCGTTATCTTGATTGCCTCACTACAGTAGAAGTTGCACATGTGACTGGGCATTCGGGAGGTCCTGGAGGAAATATTCTCTCCGAACCCATACAGGATTTATTTATTTCCACCTCGAGTTTATTCTCAGTGCCAATTAGGTGAGCATTTCTCATGATTAACAGGACTGTGCCTTGCTGTCCTGGTGTACCTAGCACAGAGCATCACACAGGTTTCAGTACCACCCTTTTGGCAGAGGGTGGTTACTGTTAAAATACAGATTTTCCTTTTCTCCAAATACCAATATGAACTTTAGCCATAAAGGTTGCAGTCAGGAACTTTTGCGATGTGACAGTGCGGTTTGTATGATGGAGTATGGATAATTAGGAGCAGCTTTTGAATTTTGGACGCTTTCCTTAAGCAAACCACTTAAACTTAAAGAGTTCACCACATTTTTTGCATGGGCACCGTGTCTTGTGTTAAAATGAGTTGATCTGCTTAATTATTTTATGATACTTCAGTAGATTTTATTAAAGTGACCTTGGGACGGTAATTCAAACAAATACTAAGTTTTTTTTTGGTGCAAGTGTAATTTACAGTGCTTGGAGAAACTTCCCAGAGCAGTGGTTTATGGGCAAAAAACGAGGAGTTCCAAGAGCCCGGGGGAGGAACTGAGAAAAATAAATGAGTCGTGAAGTCGGAAAACAAAGTCTATGACCTTTCTAAAACCCATGTAACAGTCAAAGATGAGATAGAGACCTGTAACACGACGCTACCAATGTCTTGCCAACACATCTGCTCAGGGGAATGTTTTTCATTTTGATCAGAAGCAGCTAGCTTGGACTTGGTAACATCTACTGACTGTCACCCCCGTGAAGGTAAATCAGCCCTCGGACACGGATTCACATACAAAATGCCAGATTCTTATCTCTGTTTCATAATGCACATTGCCAAGCACTGCTAAAGCTGCCCGTTGCCTATGGTTTTGAGTGGATTTTCCAAATCTAAGATCACAGTTTGACCTTTAAGTTTCATGTGTGTTGTGTGCTTTCTTTATTCTTTTTTCCTTGTGATGCTCAACGAACATTTGCAGAAGAAAAAAAATAAAATAAAAGAGTTCCTCTCTGAGGAAATGAGGAAATGCCTTGTGGGGACTAAAAAGGGAGACCGGGAGCCCTGGATTTGCCTGATGACTTTCGATGTGACCGTAGTTTATCCACTGGAGGAATTGATGTAATGTTATTCCTGTGGGATTAAGACGAAGCTTTGGGAATGTTAGAAATGTGAGTTTGGGATCTTCAAAAGCGTAAAGGAGGTGATGAAAATAGAAGAGGATGGTGATGTTTGAAGTGGGAACGCAGAAAAATAAAGTGAGAGGGGAACGCTTTTGGGAGGGGTCAGATTACAAAAGTTTGTGCTCAGTATCCACCATGACATTTCTGGTTCCTAGTCCGTAATTCAAAACAGCCATTCCTTACAGAAATAGACAATCCCTGGATGCCCACCAGGCACCGAGGCTTTGCAGCAGATAATTAAGATCCGATGAATGAACTGCAGCTCGGGCTGGGCTCGAACAATGGCCTGCCAGGAGCACTGCAGTCCCACGGGGCAGGCGCTGATGCTCCCCGGCTCCTCCGCTATCTATCGCACGTGGTCCCCGTGCTGCCCGAGGGCGAGTAGCCACAGGTGATGTCCTCATCAGCGGTTGTGCAAGGATGTTTGGGTGGCCAAATGGTTGTCTAACTGCGCTGGATGGATCAGCAATTTGCCGTGGCTGAAAAGCCAGGTGCAGAAAGTGCAGCTTGTGCCGTGCTCTCCTCACGTGGTCAGATACGGGCTCTGATGGCTGCTGTAGCTGGGTCAGATCCGTTTGAGGCTGAGGGTGGCCAGCAGTTGTAACTATCAGTACATATCCTCAATTACAACTGCTGGCGACCCTGCTGGCATACTGCTAGAGCTGGAGGCTCTTTATTGCTATTTGCATTACAACAGTTTTCAAAATTTCCCATCAGGATCGGGCCCCGTTTTGCTGAATAATAAAAGCTTTGCAGTGCTTCTTTAACAAAGCGTGGTGCATCTCGCAAATACTTATCTTCACTCTAGTTGTTGGGGGTTATTTTGATGTATTCTGCTTGCTTACTCTGTTGGCTTCAAACTTGCTTAGGGCAGAAGAATGATAAAATAAGCAGAGAGGGACACAAGAAGAAAAAATAAATCAAGTCCTTGTTTTCTTAAGAAGCACCAGTCTGTGCCAGCCTGGTTTCTAAACAGAAATAGAAATGCGTGTTTTGCTTTGACTGAAATATCCCACAAAAATAAACCACGATACTTAGTTGCCCCAGAATACTTTGTGAACTACAATAGTTCTACGAAAAGTCTCTTTACGGTATTTCGCCGTGCTTTGAATTCCCTGATATTTACCCAGCCTTCTCCATCACCCTGTATAAATGCTGAATCACTGTGGAGATCTAACAAGATTTAATGCAAAATTTTCACTGCCTTCGGTTCAGGAGCTGGCATTTTGAGATGTGCACTCTTTATTTTTCCTATGCAGCAAAACAACTTCAGTCTGTGGTCCTTGCGGATGTAAGAGCAGGAGATCGATTCTGATTCTTCTTTTGTTGATAGAAATCAGGATGTGCTACAGAAGTACATGGTATGGAGAGCTGCAAAACTACTATGTCATCAGTTTCACACCTGAGTGTGTTTATTACACAGCCATCTGAACATACACGCCTGTAGTTTGATTATCCGTGCTTGGAAACAAACACTTCAGCATCTAAAGCAGCAGTTGTGTTGGATAAGAGCCTGGACATTTCAGATTCCACGGGGTGGTCGGTCATTTTGGGCCCTGTGCAGCAGGCTGTGTTAGCTAAATTCAGCTTTCCTATAAAATTGACAGGTGGAAATGCGAGGAGCCTGAGCTAGGGTTGGGGGAGGCCCTTCCAGTGCCTGCGCTTTCCATGAATGTTTGCGAGCACAACATTGGGTCACTCGGATCTCATTCCTTTAATAACTTCCTGAAACAAATAGGTGCAATTTAGGTCATGCTGGAAAAAAAAAAAAAGCAAAGCATCTGTTTCAGCATATTATCTGTGTGCAGTGAGACGCTGCTGGGAAAGCCACGGTTCGGCTTAGAGAAAGGAGCAGCGGGTTCAATTCAGCCGCTGTGTGAAGAGGGCTTGGATTCATCCTTTTTAATGAAACCAAGACCCAGAGCTTTGAATTGCCCCACTGTCTCGCAGAAAACCCAGGATCCCAAGAGAACCAAGCAGCTTTTTACAGTGCTTGTGCTTTTCTGTTCATTCACAGTTTGTTTGTTAGATGTCATTTGCATGAACAGTCAAACAGTGTTTCGATTCTGTTCCGTCAACGTTTTCATGCCAAGTTTCCTTTTGGCACGCAACAGCGATACGGTTGTCCTGTTACTCAACTATTGTTAAAAGAGGCTTAGGTTAAATTCGGGAAGTTAATGAGAGAATGGTGTGCAGCAACTTGGATTATGCGTTATGAACTAATTAAATACTTATTTACATGCTGTGCTTACTGTCTTCTATAGAGGAGTTTTTGTGCAGGACTCATTTCACGTATAGATAATTTACAGCGTATTTAAGGCTCGTAGCACTGATGCGTGTGCTCTGTTCCCAGTACACAAAGAGCGAGGCAAATTAATATCCCTCCCTCTCTGGACAACAGGCAAGGGGCTTTTTCTCTTACCTCTTTAATCTGTATTCAGTAATGGTCCTCAAAAAATCTTTTATATACAGAAACATAAAGTTAGTCCTGTAAAATCTTATTTACACATGCAAATACACGATCTAATTTCCAGAGCTATTGTTTACAAAGCAGATCAGCTGCTGCGCGCTGCAATGAAAACAGCAGCCCTGAAGCCTCTCATAACCCTGGGCTCTTCTTCCACCCATCTTCCAGCCAAGGATCTGCTCATCCACCCGTAAGGAGCCCGGGTGCTCAGACATCCCGCAGCCGTTCCCCGGGTGCCGGGGCAGATGTCCTGCAGGGCCTGAGTCTGCTCCAGGAGCCGGCGGCCAGCAGCGCTGCCTCGTAACCAGCGGTGCGGGATGCTCAGGACTGGAAAACCCGGACTCCTACCAAGCATAAGATTAGGCTCTTGCATCCAAAACTACTGATAAAATGAATTAAAATTCACTTTAAAATGTCAGTGAGGATTGCCGAGTGAAACTTGCGTTGATGTACTTAGTTTTAATTACTTTTGCAGAGATAAAAGATGGGCCATTAGAGCTAGGGCTGATTGAAGAAACAGGGCATTTTTATATTACCATGTTTCTAACGAAAAGTATTCTGAATGTTACTTACTAGCTTGTAGTAAGGAATCTGTTTTGTAGGAATAAATGAAATTTGTGTCCAGCCAGTAAAGCGGTCCAGTTTGGTGCAGTCATTACCAAGGGGAAGATGTTTGTGGAAAGACGCTTGCCCTGCAGGGAATTTCATCTGCCTCTTCGAATTTGTGAAGCTAGACTCCTGCCATTTGGCTGAGCACCTTGGTGCAAATGAGCAGTCTGGTCTCATGCGTCCATTCATCACCGAATATCTAAATCAGCCTCTTTAGCAGTTAATATTTGCCTAGCTTGCTTGTAGCGGTGTTTCCTAAGTCGTCTTTATACATCCACATTTCATTCTCCACTGTAAATATTTACCATTCTCTTTTCAGTGTTTGTAGGCTGATTTGCTTGTGTGCATGTTCAGTTATGTAGCTCTAGCATAAAACAGAAGACAATATTTTATTTGCTGGCATTTTTTAGCTCTTGTTCTGCTTGCAAAGTTTAACATTGATTAGTCGTGACATCCAACAAAGCCAGCCCATGTGGCCTACCATGCTTCTGGGGGGAGGTAGATCCCCTTGTCAGAATGGAATTTGATGAGTCCCAGATGGAAGAGTTACGGGGGGCAGCTGAGCAGATCCAGCAAATGGCTCTCGGGAGAGAGGCAGCCCCAGGGCCTGGCCCTCTGCTCACTCACCCCTTTTCCATGCGTGGTGTCACCCAGCAGAGAGCTCTTCTAGATTTCTGTGCCATGTGCTCAGGTGCACACAGGTGGGACAAGGCAGGGAGAAGGAAGGAGCTGGGACTCTCCCTTTGGCACCAGGAGTTGGTAGATCACGGGTACATAGGTACACCAGGCTATGCAGATGTGGAAATCTGCTTAGGTTGGCACTTAAATAGCTGTTAGCATGAAGTCTCTGATGATAATGTGCTGATTTTAAATGATTTCCTGAATTACGGCCTGTTCAGAAGCTGCAGTGGAGTCAAGAAAAAAAAATCCCTCTCACATCAGTGGAATTTTGCCCTTTTTGTATGTGATGACAAGTGATCTTTGTCTCAATGACAGCACATAAAAGGTGCTGCTATGTCATTGATTTCAGAACTACTTGCTGCCAGAACCATGGTTGAAGCTCTGACCGCTCTCTTTCAGGTTAACGAAATTTACCACGACGAATCCCTGGGTGCTCACATTAACGTCGTCCTGGTGAGGATAATCCTACTGAGCTACGGCAAGGTAAGTAAGGGTTTTGTTAGATGGAGGAGATCAAGATCTCTGAACTTCATTCTTTTATGAGTGGTGTAGTTACTGCTGACATGTATCAGATTTGTATTTTAGTTTATACATTGCCTTTACGGCCTATGAATATAAAAAACATTTATGTTTATACCTATTTGTCTATCATTTCAACTTGACACTGGGAAAATGATGATGATTTCTTAAGGGTTTTCCCTGGGTCATTTTAAGTTGCCACTTGGCTCTGCAAGTCTGTCTTTTCAGACTTGTTTGGAATCCCTGAAACATAGTGAGCATTCTGCTTCCTAAGAAAAATGCGAAGTTTTGTGGTGGAACAGTACATAACTAACAGCGAACACATGCACGATCAGTTCTGCAGGATGCTGAGGGCTACGACCTCATTCCAAGAACTCATTTCAACTTGTGCTTAGCATTAGTGGGACTACACATGCTTAAAGTTAAGTGCAAGCTCAGTGGGATAGGGGCCAGAAGGCAAGAGCTTTGCAGATCAAATCTGTAATTAAGAGCTCCAAGTGTTCTCTTGTCTCTTCTAAGGGAGGAGTTACTCCATGGGCAAAATTTGCGTAAAGAGGAAAGAAATGCTACATGGTTTTCAAAAATATTAAACTGCTCTGTTCGTATGATCTATTTTGGATAAATCAGCATCAGATTCCACAGAAACTGGACAATGGAGTTTCAAGTATGTCGATAAAACATTTTATTTAAGGACAGGCAGTTTTAGTGCTCTTTAGTAGAACAGCATGTCCAGCTGCTCAGAGGAGAGCATTATAATCTAATGTCCCTGTAACTGGGGTTGCTGGTATTTGTTACATGCTCGTGCAATAAACTTGAGGTCTGGAAGACTCCTTGTATGTTCATGCAAGTTGCTGAAATGCTGTTTGGAAAGAGCCAACTCAGTGTCAGTGGTGAGGCTCCTCTGACAGTCACCAGTTTGTTGTGCTCGACGCCAGCTACATTTTTTTCTCCCTGGTGTGAATGCAGGAGCTCCAAGTTCCAGCCTGGACTGGGCACCTGCTGTTGGGATAAGTTGTTGTGTCTGAGCTTCCTCAGCTGAGAACTAAACATAACAATCCATCTCTGCTCTTCCTGCAGAGATAGAGTGATGTAGCTAAGTCTTTAGGCTAAGCTCAATCAGCTGCATGTCCAAAACTACACGGTAAAAGAGGTCACATTTTCTGTTTTGTGATCAAAAGTTTATGGTCTGTCTAGTTACATTAAATTATGAAATAAATTAAATAGTCTTGTGATTGCTATCATGACAGCAATTTGAGGGATTGCAGATTGACTAATAATTCTCAAAAATATCTCGTGTTGCAATAGTGGAAGGACCATATGGGCTAGTCACTCCTTTCCTGTCCTTATTTCATAAATATTTCATAATGGTTGTGCATGTCCATCTTTAGCTCAACAAATCTGCACTAATAGTAGTGAGAACTCAGACAACTTCTGCCACTTTTTCTGATGGAAGACGGGGTTTCTCACCTTGAGAAACTTCATTGTCTTGTGCAGAGTAAAGCAATGCCAACTGGTAATTCAAAAGTTGTCAATCTCACATGAATCTTCTTCAGAGAGGAGAGCAGGGTGGAGCACAGACAACTTCTTGGAGGGTCTTTGGCCACATTACTACATAGCAGTTACAGGTTCTGCTTGTGAATGGTTTACTTATGGATTCTAGATCCATAATCCACAGCAGACGACGTTTTAGTTCCAGAGTTATCCTGCCGGCTTCAGCAGGACACAGTGTCGCAAGCTAGCGCTAAATAATCACAAAGAGAATTTCTCTTGCATTTCCGTATCTGATTCATATTTACTCTAAAGGCAATTTATGGCTTTCTGAAAAAAGTAAAATGAATGTAATAGGTATCATTTCAGAGCTTCTTTGCCTGATGGGCCTGCATGTCCAAACTGTATAAGAATAAAGCTTTTTAAGCTCTTATTTCAAAGTTTCTCATTAGAGGACTAGTAACCAGGAGTAGAATACAAGGACATTTCTCTTTGGAGGGCTGAGATTATTTAGCAGTGGAAAGGCAGAGGGAAAAGATGTATAGGTCTTATCTCCTGAATCTTTTCTGAAGAATTAGAATAAAGCCTTCAATATTTTATTGTCCTGCTAAAACACACCAGCACTATCATTTTTCAGGATCATATATTCTATGTACATAGTAAAAGGAACGGTGAATGTACAAGTTAAGGCAATGCCTGCATAAAGCAGCCTCTTTGGCTTCACAATATGGAAGTATTATCCCAGCCCCGTTAGAGTTAGCATTTATTTTCAAAGCTTGTCGCTGATATCTACAGATTCACTTGCTTTATTGTAGGCAATTTATATCTATTATCAAGGGTGCCATTTAAATAATCATAATAATTACATTATGGTTCTGTAACTGATGAAGTATGTACCCTCACCGTCAGGTTTCTGACAGCACTCTGAGCTATTGCCAATTCTCAACCCCTTAGCAGCCTTTTACTATATTGTGTGTGCTTTTTTTTTTAAGAGGATTATATTATTTTATACAATATGTCATCTTTTGATAAGAATAATATGGACAATACTTGAGTTGCATAGCAACCAGCTTCTCAGTGATTCTTGCTTGAAGGTACTCCATTCCTTGAAACATACTTTTTAATGTCTCCAAGCAAACAGCCATACATTCAAAAATTTCACTAATTTCATTAATTGCATTAATTGCCTTGATAAGCTGAAAAAATAGATGTTCCCTGGTGATGATGTTGATGTTGCTCCATGAGCAGGTTCACAAGATCTGACAACTTTTTACTGAAGTAATGCTTGGTGCAGGTTATCACCTCTGGGCTTAGGCTGAAGCTGTGGCAGGTGGAGACCATTAGCACAGGGCAATGTGCAAAGGCTTTGGGTCGGGCTTCACATCCTTTCCGATCCTTTGCAGGAACCTTTGCCGTATCCAAGGTATATTTGGGAGTTACAGTGCATTTTTCTGTGTCTTCTTTACATTGACTTTTTGATGTGATGCAATGCTGAAGTAAAATGCAGTGCATTTTTCTTCAAATGGGTAAAGAAGAGCTTGCTTGTTTCTGCCTTCTTGGCTTCAGTAGTTCCAAATTTTGGAAAATGCAGAATCATTTGAGAAGACTATTATTCAATGATTAAGCAAATTATTCCATTTAGATGTATTTTTGGTTTAAGAGCTCTGTAATCCAGCGAACTCTAGAACACTCAGGGAAACAGCCAAAGCAACCACTATCACCAAGTGCAGAGGAGGTGGCAAGAGATGAGCTGAAAATGGATTTAAAAACCCTGACTGGATATCATCAAATTTGTTTGGAAACATTTAAACCCTAAGCACTGCATAAAATCCTCTCATCGCCTCTTTGAGGTGGATGAATAAAGATTATTATTCCCATTTTACAGTTAAAAAAACAAAGACGCTAAGTGTTATTTTCCAAGGCCACACGGAAGGTCACTGGCAGGCTGGGGATAAGACCTCATAAATTCCTGGCTCCAGCCCCACGCTCTGTCCATCGACAATGGTGACTCTGTGTGCAGATGAACTGCCTTTACACAGCAGCAGAGAAAAGCACATATTAGCTGTGATGGGTGTAATTAGGACAGTTAGTGAAAAAAAAAAAAAAAGTCATGAAGACTTTCACAGGAACTGCATGGATTTCACTAAATGAGCCACCTGAGGATTTATGAGTTATTTCTTGGGAAATGTGAACGTGGCCATGCAGGACACCCCTGAGCTCTCCTCTGGAGCAAGATGCACAGCTCCGTGTTCAGACACAGGGTGGGATAGGCTGTGGGATGCCGTGTCTGCTCCGTGCTGAGCTGGGATGGAATCCAGTTAGCTACAGATCAGTGTTGGCCCCAGAATAAATGGTTGGCCTCTGGCTATGTGTCAGCTTGGTCAAACTGAAAGAGGAACTGGACCACCAGGGCAGAGAACCTTTCAAAAAGGTTAGGGGAGAGAAAGAAAAAAAAGTCTTAAAATGGCAATTTGGAAAAAGGTAAAATGAGATGGTTGTCTGCAATCTCAAAGGACAGGTCTGTTCAACTGAGGAGAGTTTGAGTTGTTCACACAGCTCCCGCTGCCTTCATTTGAGACAAGGGTTTACCTTCGATCTTTTCACAAAATGGTGTTCTCCGTCTCTGCCATCTGACCTTTTCATGTCTAAGCTTGATGCAAGTGGGCAAGATGTTCTTGGCTCAGCCAGCCTGGAAAGCAGCAGTTCAGTCTGAGCCAGGTTTTTCTCTCTGTTTCCCAGAAGGTGGCACAGGTGACACAGCTGAGGTGGAAGGACAAACCAGGTCTCTCCCTTAAATCAGGTGTCTGACCTCCCCATTTTTCGGTTGACCAAGGCTGGAGGGAAGGTCTCAGTGTTCCCCTCATCTCTACTTCTCCTGGGAAGAGGTGAGGGCTCTGTCTGAGACCACCTGTGCTTGGCAAGGCGAGGTGGTTGTTAGCTGGAGTCCCAGAATAGCTGAGCCTGGAAGCAACCTCTGGGCTTAGACTACTCCATCCCCACTTCTGAAAGCAGGGTCACCCAGAGCAGGTGGCTCGTGACATTGTCCAGTTGGGTTTTGAATATCTCCAAAACCAGACTCTAGAACCTCAGCCAATGTTTGGCCATTCTTACAGTAAATATTTTTTTTTTCTTGCATTTATATGGAATTTGTTGTATTTCAATTTGTGCCTATTTCCTCTTGTCTTCTTTTCTGGATACGACCAAGAAGAGCCTGGCTCAGTCTTTATTCCCCTCCCATCAGCTCTTTATACACATTGATGAGATCCCCCTGAGCCTTCTCTTTTCTATCCTGTCCTTGTGTTAGAAACTCACTAATGTGAAATGTTGAGTATCGTAGTTTTCCATGGACATTAGCAGGTGCAGAACATCCTTCGAAAGAGCCTGCAAAATTGATTCCCGTTTCCTGGTTGAGAATGGTAACTCATTTGTGTGTGGTTTCTTGATTATGAGCACTAACTGATTTTGCACAGGCTTAGCTGCAAGGCCAAAACCTACATGTTATTTACCATTTTGGCTGCTGTTCATATTTTTGCATTGTTATTATGTGGCTAGATTAATATGGGGATAAAGATGAGAGAAGATAATGCCCTTCTTATTTTTATCTGTGTGAACCGATGAATTGCCTTACTTAGATACTATACTCACCATTTATAATTTCCCAGTGTGTTTTGTTAGGACCTTGAAGAATGTAGTTCTGGCTGATAGCATAAACAGTACTTTGTATTCCTGATCTGCTTACATTTATACAGAATTAGAGACTGAAAAATGTTTACAAACTGCTGCCATAAGAAAGCTTTACAGATCCTTTGAATGCAAAATGACAGTTTGCTGAATGAGCTATATTTGTTAGTTTGGTTGCCATGGACACTAGATAATTCTTTTTATTTATTTTTTGCTTGTCTTGTTCAGTGTTAGAGAAGAATATAAAAGATCTAATCCAATATACAATGAACAAAAGTGCCGTGTTTTCACAGACATGTTACACGTTCAAGAAGGGAAAGTCATACATTAAATTGTCTCCCAAGAATGCTCCAACTTTTGCTACCATAGTTTGGAGTCTAGCAAGTTCAGCATATTTCTGCTCCTTCTGGAGCTACTGAAGAGCAGCAGAGCCTTCTCTGTTGGCACTCTTGGAGCACCACCTAATGGATGAGTTAGGGAAGGTGCTTTTCCAGCAATCTGACCTACCTAACATCCTCGTGTTCATATTATCAAGTCCCTCATCATCACCACCATTGCAAAGTTGTACCCAGTTAGGCCAAATGGCAAATAAATAAAACACGTGGTTAATGAAAGCTGCCACTGTATGCATAATACCAGTGTGTCGTTTACATGTACTGGCAAATTGAATGTTCTTGAAAAGTTTGGGTAGAATATAGACTAAATTTGCAGTTTTCTCCAATGAAAAATCTTATATATGAAATTCTTAAAGAAAAATTATTTGACGTATTTCTTAGTTTCCAAACTATTTCCAAAAGTGTTTGAAGGACCTTCCAGTACAGATTCATAAATGGTAAGGTTTTCAGTCTATAACAGAGGACTGAACATCACCCCAATAACTCCCTGAAAAGCAAGACAGGTATCAAAGAAGGCTCAAAGGCATCTGAATCTGTGCAGCAATGACCTCAGAATCATTTATTACTGCCCTGCTTTGCCTCTTTGTACTCATCGTGATTGCAACTCAGTCACCTTCTATTTTTGTTTATTTTTTTCTGCTGCTTTGCTCTAAAAAGGGAGTAGAAGAGATATGAAGGCAGAATCAGAAAAGAAGGAAAATGGAGGGCATGAGTAGATGTTGGGTTTCTAAGAGCGAGGATCTCAGCTGGATCTCTAGGGCAGACTGTCCTCGTAGGCCTCTGGGGTGTCTCCCCATGTGGGGGCCGTTCTCCCAGCCGAGGCCTTTCCACTTCTCGGCAAAAATTTCCATCTGTTTCCATCAGCAGCTCTCTGAAATGCCCACAGATTTTTTGCTTTTCTTGCTGTGAGAAGGAAAATTTCTCTTTCCACTGGCAGTTTTCCTGCTGATCAGCTGAGTAATGCTCTCCACAGGCCTGCTGTCCTGTTTGGAAAGCGGGCCTTCCCAGCCAGCTGCAGGACTTGCGTGTTCCTGGCAGCGGGGGCCCATTGCTGGCCAACACTAACACCTACACCTCTTCTCCACAGCCAGCCTGCTAGCCCCCAGCCTTTCGCTGTTTGCAGCGTGACAGAGAGGGATTTTTGCTTTACTTTCAGTCCTCATTACTGCACACAGTTCGTCTCTTTTCCTCTTTATCCCTTCGCTGTGTCCATTTCATAAGGGGCTGAGGTTTTCTGAGTATGATGAAAGCACCCCATTGACTTCCAAGAGAAAATGTTATCAAGCGTTATCTGATACCTCTACAAGAGTAAATTCTTGGACAACATCTTTCCAAAACATATCTGCCCTATCTAGTAACAAGCTGTGCCTGGTCTCATGATTTCCTAAGCATCTTTCTTGTAGGACAGCAGCATTTATCTTGAAAGGCAGGGCAGCTGAAACAGTGAATGAAAATTCAGTATGAAGACACATGTGGCTCAGGAAATCTCTGATCCAAAGACCACTGGAGAATTGGAGGTCATGCAAGGAAAATGCCACAGTATACATGGGTCCCATAAGTATCGACCTTAGGCATCCTGGTGCCTGCTGTCAGGAGAGGACACCGGCTTACATGGATTTTTGGCTGAGCTGGTGCAGTTACGTAGCACAGTGGGGATGAATCAGATCCCAGATTGGTGAATCCCTGGCCGTGCAATATTCACTGCTCTGGGATCACACCAATTCCAAATGAAACATGACTGAGAACAGAGCTGGGAGGTTCAACGGCAAATGGTGACACTCTGCGTAGCCACTGCCATCAGTTTCTAGTATTGAATAAAGATATAATGAACCCTTGTTTTAGTTGAGACTTCTGGAGCATGGGAAGATCCCAGCAATGTGCCAAGGTCACTATTAATACTGCTGGAGTCATTCTGATTTGGAAGTCCTTGACAAATTGCAGAGCATGTGAATTTAGGTGAAAATTTGCTAGAAACCAAGTGGGTTTCTCTCTTAAGGCTGCCACATTACAGCAAAGAAAGATGGATGATATTAATACTCAGTGGGCTCAAGTACTTTTTGTACAGCAGGTAGGAAGTGAGGAAGCCCTCCTCACTGTTGTAGGGCCTAGGCTTGCTTTTCATATCTGTAGCACATGGGCACCTAAATGAATTGATTTCCTAATGGATGCTGCATTTCCTAGCTTACAGTGAGCAAGGCTCAATTTTATATGTGCAACATTTCTGATTTAAAAATTGTGTTATGGCCAAAGAAGCTGGGCATCAAGTGAAACATGTTTTAAAGAAATGCATATTCTATTTCCCATCTTAAGCCAGAGGGTTTATTTTTTTTCACTTTCCTCAGAGTGTTGGTTGGAAAAGAAAATGCCAGTGTTCCACTTTAGCCAGTTGGTTCTCCTTTTGTTCACTTGAAGACAAACTCTAAAATTGCAATTATGATAAATAGGCATTGAGATGCTCTTGGCCTGAACCAGTGGATTTGCTCTCCAGAGTGGACTTCAGGATACAAAGAAAACAGTTGTCGACTCATTCCAAATGCCAACACCGTGCCCAGCCTGTGGGAGCTGCTGCATGCGATGCAGCAGACTGGTCTCTGGCAGGCTCAGCCTTCATTAGAAGAGTGTTGCAAGCTGCTGTGTTAGTTCATGCTAGTCTTCTGCTTTTGTACTGGGGTCCGTCAGCAAAGGTTGCTGCTTGGAGGCTAGGGAGGAGATGACTCATGACCAAGGAAAACTATAAACTGGTGGTTATTTGGAAATTACTGCCTTTTTCATATTCCATGCTTGTTTGCTATCATGCAGAGATTTCTTTGTAAATATTGAGATACCCTTAAACAAAGCCCATGTTGATAATTTGTGTTTTTTGTTTGCATTCTGATCAGTCTTACAAAACGGAATTCCTTTCATTTGATAGAAAGTGTAGAAGGAGGTTGTTATGAGACAAAGATTTACCAGTCACAAAGTAAATGATTTTTTGTGTTATGCACATGACTTAAAAATTCTCAATTTCATGTTACAAATGTTCTTTGCTTTTTGAATCTCATGGTAAGATTTCTCACCAGGCTTCTTGGTGGGACTGATTTATCTTCTGAAGCTTTGGAGAACAGAGATCGATGTGGAGATGATGTAGATAGTTTTTTTTTTTAAACCAATGATAGATGTTACTAAAGACCTAAACAGTGGTCACACATTGTTTAGCTGAATAGAATTTCTGCTTGAAGAGCCAGGATTTTACTTTGTATTAGTCACTTGAAGTTCATTCCTGTCGGTTCTTATAAATACATGAAGATGCAATAAAGGCACCACAACTGTCCCACCATTTTAGCATGGTTATTAGTTCTATTTCTAAGGGAATTATGGCTGGAAGCAGCGTGATCCAGCATGGGATTATATTACCACTTTTTTGTTCCAAAGTGGTATCAGAATCCAAATTGTGCCTCTATTTCGTTTATTAATTTGTTTTTCTGAACATTTGCAGAATTGTAATATCCCATTTTTGCCAAAATCAGACCTCAGTTTGGCAGGCTTTTCTTTTATCAGTTCCAGTTGTTCTTCCACAACCCTTTGAGGATTTTCTTTTTCATGTAGTCAATACTCTGTGTACTTCATCATGCACTCAATTAGAGGAGATGTCAAATACATCTGTATTTAAACACGAACTATATTACTTCTCTCTTATTTTTGGCCCAGGCTAGATTTTGCTCTAAATTAAGTGTCTGGGAATTATAAACGCTTACAGTACAGTATAGCATCTAAATTGTAGTGGTTTGTGTTACGATCACGGTGTTGTCATGGTGATATAATTTTTGTAAATGAAAAGCCAGGGTTCACATATGTAGTTCTTAAAAATCCTGGAAGGCTTGGGGTGGGTCAATTAGTCATACATTTTATAGCATCCTGCATACAATAAGCTTTTTTAAGCCTTAACAATGCACAATATTAAGTAGGGTTAGCTGGGAATTCTTAAGAAAATACTATTGAACAAAAAGAAACAAGTATACTTGTTGAATTTTAAGATACCTTTCTCTTTCTCATTCAAGAGAATTGCAGGGTATGTGCTTGGTTGGAAACTTACACCCAGACTGGAGGTGATGGCACAAGCTGGTGCCAAGATGACATAGAAATAATAATGCACAGTGCAAAATACAATACTGATTTTGTCACTGAAATAACTTTTTTCCCTCTTGTTATATCTTAAAGCTTATGGATATGTCACAGAAATCATATTTAATCTACCCGTGAACTGTAGCTATTTTCTTACTCTCCTGATCCAGTAAAATTTGTTTATGAAACATAATTGTTTCTTTATTAAGAACAGAGATTTAATGGAAATGGAATATTTGGTCAAGTGCTGGAACAAGTTGGAAAAAAATGACCCAAGCTTAATAAATAACTATTGCTGTCTTTTCTCCTGGGCTTGTCCAGTCCATGAGCCTGATAGAGATTGGGAACCCTTCTCAAAGCCTGGAGAATGTGTGTCGCTGGGCCTACTTGCAGCAGAAACCGGACACTGGGCATGCAGAGTATCACGACCATGCTATCTTTCTCACAAGGCAGGATTTTGGTCCATCTGGCATGCAAGGTAAGATCTGCATCAGGTTTTGTGTTGTAAATGGCAAGACTTCTGAACAGCATTTGTTTTTATCACTTTGCAAAGCCAATCGTGCAAAGTTCTGTCGTGTACCTTTTGCTTATTGTTGGTCAACGTTTTCTTTCCCCAACTGCTCTGCATATGCCCATTTCCAGCTGTAACTGTTTCACTTCTTCTGTCCTTTCTAACTGATGAGATTATTTATTGGATCATTTCTTTACTCTCAGTGAAGCCAAACAAATGGGATCCCTATGTAAATACCTGAAAATGCCCAAAGATGAAAGAATAGATTTTGTGTTTTAAAAGTTGTTGCATCCACAGACTGCCAAGAAATGCTGTTACCAAGAGGTCTGGAACAGCAGGGCTCAGTATTGTCCACTTTTTCCTTTCTTTCTGCCTCTTGTGGGATCAGGTTTGTTCACTGGAGGGGATAAATCTCAGTGCTTTCCCATTCCTTTTGGGTTGGCCAGATCTGCTGTCAGCACAGGGCTGGGGCTTTGCTCTTGCGTTCCCTGAGGGCTGGAACTGCACCGAGCTCATGAGCTGTAACACAGCAGTATGTGGTATCCTTTTCCTCTGCTGCCCTGTGTACTCGGAGAAGGCAATTGCAGAATGGTCCTAGATGTGATAACAATCTTCTCAGTGAGCCAGGAATATATTTTTAATTTGTTCAGCAGTCTGGGTTCATCTGTTTCATAGATGGGGGATGACAGTATTAGTTGTGTGTGAGCAGAGGTCTCTTGTTACCTTTGAAAAGACCACCTCAACCATATTTGTGTCACAAGGGGAAAACAGATTTTTCCAACAGCTTCTCACCACACGTTGCCTTTCAATACTTGTTCATTTTCTGGAACATGTGATATATCTCACAGGCTATGCTCCAGTCACTGGAATGTGTCATCCTGTTCGAAGTTGCACTCTCAACCATGAAGATGGTTTTTCATCTGCATTTGTGGTGGCTCATGAAACTGGACATGTGTGAGTAGAGCTGTGGACATCCTGTGTCATACCTTACAACATTTTTGGCACTGACACATAGCTATGACATTAGAAAGGCGCAGTTTATATTAAGAAGTAATATTCAGGGTTAGCACTGGCTTCAGATTTCAGCTCTCTCAAGACTTTATTTATGATCTTTAGTAAGTTTTATACTTTGGTATTGTCAAATGGAAAAAAAGAACTAATACCCAAATACCTCCCAGAGCTGCTGTGAAACCAGATTGAATGATGTATTATGGTCTCCTGGTGGAAATGTAAAGTATCTGTTATGATGAAATATGATTTTTTTGAGTTAGTGGAATACATGATTCTCAGAAACAATCCATATTAAATAAGCACTTGAGTTATGTTGCTGCTGGTAAAGGATACACTACTGTATAGAAACAAGTTGCTAAGTACTGAGGTTGCAACTATTCTATACGTTTCATATTTTAAAAATGCAATAATATTTTTACTGATGTGATTGGAACCCATGACCAGGCAGCAGTTTTCAGAGCTTTGGTTTCTCTCAGAGCATTTTTAGTTTCTCTGTCTGCAGAGGACACCCACTGATTTCTGATTTTCTATTTGGTAGAACACCAGTTCCCAGAAGGCTTTTTCTGAACAGTTTCAATCTATTATATTTTCCCTAAGAAAGCCTGCAGGTCCTTTTCTGCCTCTTGTATCAGAAATTACTGAGGGCTTTAGATGAAAAAAATTGCCAAAGTTTATTGAATCCCACTAGAAATGTATCTTAATTAGACAGGGACATAGAATTGATACCCAGATGGTATTTGATTCCAGAATTTTTGAATTAGGATTATAAAGAGTACACAGTGAGCTTTAGAAGAGAGACCTCTGAAGATGGTTTGTAATCTGTGCAGTCACATTCAGCCCCAATCTGTTAACTCAGTTTCAGTTTTGGACAGATAGTGCCCATATCAGTCGAACAGCGAACATGGAAAAAAACAATACAAGATCCTAGCAAAGGGAAGAAGAAAATACATTCATTAGAAAGCTGCCTTTTTTTTTTTTTTTAATATCTGTAACTCGGGGTAATTTTCTTGAAGGCACCCAACACTTTCCAGGCTATTTCACATATAAACAATGTGGAATTGCTAGTGGGCAGTAGCAGCAGCTAGTCTAAACTAGCTTGCAGTGTGGCTTTTTTCCCCACTTCGCTACAACTGCAGATTACTTCGAATTAAGCAAATAAGCTTGTTTATTTGTTAAGTTGGAGAAACTTCTGAATAGTTCCAGATAGGGAGTATAAATGAATTTATTTTAATGCTCCTGGAGAGTAGACTAGCTTCTTAATCCAGAAATTGATTCACTTACCCATAGTTGTTCACAAATGTTGATTTGCACACAAGTCCTAAAAAAGGCATTTTTAGTGTTTTTCAAAAGTGGTTGAAGGGGGTCAGTGCTTCTGTGTGGGCTATAGGCTGGCTCTTTCACTTCAGTGTCACTCTGTCATATCTAATGACTTTGCTCTTGCGGGCAAGGTAAGAACCTGGCTGCATCAGCCACTGGTGACCTTTGGGATGTGAAACCATTTGGTCACTGAGAGTTTGTCTGCAATGTAACTGTGCTTTTTCCCTCCTGTGCGGGACAGTTTAGGCATGGAGCACGATGGCCAAGGAAACAGATGTGGGGATGAAGTCCGCCTGGGGAGCATCATGGCCCCCCTTGTGCAAGCCGCATTTCATCGCTTCCACTGGTCTCGCTGCAGCCAGCAAGAGCTGAATCGATACCTCCAGTGAGTAGCTGTTAAAGAGTCTCTTTCTTTTGATTAAGAAGCATCTAAGAACAATTCCACGTTTAGCATTTATGCTTTATCCTTTTATTAGATACTCAAATGGGGTTGAATAAAACAAAGAAATTCACCCCTGCCCTACTGGGATACAGATGCTTTCCCATGAATTGCAAATAATAATAATGCAAGTTCTCAATTAGTTTCATTTTCTGAATGTTGATAGTACGTATGCTGTCCTCTCAGAGGGAGACACTGACACTAATATCCTAACTTTCCTTCCCCCTTCATGTAACCCCTAGCTGGTTTGTATCTTACAGATACCAAGTATGGCCCCAAGTGCCGTGGGTTGCTTATGGTATCTGTCAATTATAGGATGGTGCTAATTAAAGATGAAATTCTGCCCTTTTTAATTGCTTAGAGGTTTCCTTGACTTTAATAGATACCTAAAAAAAGAACATGATTCTAGAATTAATTTTTCAGGGGGTTCTTTTCCTTTAAATATCCTAAATGAAAAAGCTGTTTTATTCTCCAGGCCTTTTAACAGCCTCATCCACTTCCCTTGCCTTCTCTTTGGAACTGACCCTTCAGTCCCTAGAATTGCACCCAAGTTCTCTGATAAACGCTAATGTTTATGATCCTGTTTTTGCTTCTTATGGAAAAGATCTTCCCCTTTTTGTTGTGTACAAGATGTTTGGAAAGCTTACAGGGAAACTACTAGGACACACAGCAAAAACTGAAAACAAGTAAGAAAAAATGCAGCAAAATGCACAAAGTCAGTCTTTTTGTCAATATTTCTGTTATCTTAGATAATTTAGGTATGGCAATAAAGCAAAGACTTGTTGTAAGAGATGTGTGATTGTTTCAATTAGCAAGATCCTTTAGAGCATTATCCATTAAATAAAAATCATCTGGCCTAGACGGCTGCTTCATATTCTTTTAAGTACAGTTATTTTTAAGTGTCTTATAACAAAGCAGAATGATGGCTTGCTTTGAAGTAAATCTAACCTCAAAATTCTGCTTCCAGCTATTGCTATCTTCAAGGCAGCCTGAATGATTGCCAGAATAGACTTGGGTATGGTGTCCTCATGTCTGTTCAGTAAATTGGAGACATTACAGAGATACTGCCTACCATGTTGGTCTTGTGAATTAACCAGTGATTACACCATGTTAACCATCCAATGATATTCTCCTCAGTCCTCCATTCTCCATGTGCCTTAGTCAAATACAATTCTAGTACGTTATAAACTATCCTCACCATTTAGGAAATTCTCCCACATTCATCCATTTTCCAAATCTCTCATTTCATTCCATGGAAAGGAAACCTTGTACAGATTATGGACGGCAGATTATTTCTCCTGACAACTATCAGGAGAAACAGACAGAAGGAGAAATCCTGAGCATTTAATACAGGCTGAAAAGTGCAGATGCTTACAATGAGTGGCTGCTTCTCGGCAAGGGATGGGAGTATTGCAAGCTTAGGAGTATTCTTGGGTGGTTACCCTGGCTTCTGCTTCTAAAACTTCACTTGAAAAGCAGTTGCAGGTAGTAAGGAATTCCACAAATGGAAAATTAATTTAGCATTCTTTTCTTCTTGGTCTCATGTGGATTGTTCCTTTGATTCCTTTCTCATAGGGAACCTGGAAACTGATAGAAATTTACCTGCAAGCTAAATGGAAATTAAAATGGAAAGGCTTAAGAAAAAATATATAGAATCTGTTAAAGGTGGATACAACATGATAAAGTTTATGTGACCATAACTGCAATATTAACCGCTCTTCACAACCAATGTCTGAGAAATCGTAGGCTCTGTTTTGTTTGGAACAAGGAGCCACTGAAACCACAAATTCTGTGCAAGTCTCACAGCCCCATCTGTTACTGTAATTTTTGCCTGTTGCAGTTCCTACGATTGTCTGCGCGATGATCCCTTCGAACATGACTGGCCTTCCCTTCCACAGCTGCCAGGAATTCACTACTCCATGAATGAGCAGTGCCGTTTTGATTTTGGTTTGGGCTACATGATGTGCACAGCTGTGAGTACTTAAGTTCAGCTTCTGCTATTTCTCATCCAGGAGTGTTGTAAGTGTCTCTGAAATGCTCTTAATAGGGTCAGTGTAGTGAAGCCCACAAGGAAGGATGCAGTGCTCACTTAGCTGTAAGCAAGAAATAACGACTTGATGTTGACAAATATATTATTTGAAGAATCTCTGTTGTTGTTTGTTTGTTTTTTAAACTGAATTTACAGAAATGATTATGATGTAGTTTCATAAATAGCTTTAGAGTTCAAGCAAACAAGCTTGCTGTGTTACTGAGCCTCCTATTGCTGGCAGCTACTTATTTTGTTACAAAACTCCCACCCAGATGAGAAGGAGATGGATTTGGTGTCACATCTTGTAGTGCTTATGTGGGGCAGTATGCTTTTATGTTCCAGTTTTGTGGAAAGCATGATGTATTTTGATGCCTAGCATGTGCAAGTGTGACAGCCAGTAGAACAACTTGCAAGGGCTTTTGATGACATGGTTGGCTCTGTTGTACTGGGAACACAAGGGAGTAAGTCTGAATGTAAAGCAAAACAAGAACTGGTGCAATTCGCAGTGGCTTGACCTCAGAAAGGACAGCCCTCTGTACTGGGGCTGTGCCTCCCACCTCCATCTCTTCAAGAGGGATGAAAATATGAAATGCAAAGAGGTGTTTTCAGCTGGTGTGGCAGCTGCTAACACACAGTATTTCTGCTTTGATTCCCATCTGCAGGACTATGTGTGCTGCGTAGTGTCTCCAGATAATGGATAAAAACCTTTTAAGTATCAGCTGTAAAATTGTGTCTTGACATAATTCCACTGATGCTGCCTTGGAAGAATGTCCCTGCTAAAGAGGGTCTTAGAGCTGTTCTCTGGAGCCTGGGAGGCCAGATAAATAGCTCACTGCATTGTGTGGTGGGTGGTTCTCACTCTCTCCAATACAAGCACTTGTGTTGTAGGTAAAATGATGAATTACTCACTGCATCAGGGTCCTGAGGTCAGATTTCCACCCTCCTAAAAGGAGCAGCTTGCTTCCCTCTCTCATGAGTACTCAAGTGTTCTTTGTTTTGTTTGTCAGATGAAGTGGTACCGTTTGGAGAAACTGTAAGAAAAGGCAGTGGACCTTGTCATCCAGGGGCACCGGTTTCCCCCTTGCCTGGTCTGCCTTTGGTCACTCGCATAAAGCTATTTTTGCCCAGCATCATCCCCTCAAATTCAGGCAGGATGTCACTTCAGAGTCACTGACGATTTTGCAAGAAAGTTCAGACATATTCAATCCACAAAGTTCCTCAAGAATCACTGAGAACAGCTGGGACTTCAGAGCTGGAAAAGGAAAAACCCCACTGTGCTGCAGCTTCTGTTGGAGTTTCAAGTCGGAGCTCTGTCAAAGCATCATCTGCTCTGATTTTTCTTGTGTTTCAGTTCCGTACGTTTGATCCCTGCAAGCAGCTGTGGTGTAGCCACCCCGAGAACCCCTACTTCTGCAAAACAAAGAAAGGGCCTCCGCTGGACGGGACCATGTGTGCACCAGGAAAGGTGGGAGCGGGTCTTGTGTGCCAGCACGCTTGTGCATGTCAAGTCTGCGTCTTTGTGTGCAGCCTGGGATGTTCTTCATAATATCAAAGGCAAAAATGACAGGATTTTTCTTCCTGATTCAGATCTAGAAATGCGTGAAACAGATGACTGGAGAATGTAATGGAGAAGGCCTAAAGGGAAAAACCTCATGGCTTTTCTTTGTTCCCCCCATAAAGCTTCAGGGGGGTTCTGGCTGTGAGCTGCCAGAACTCACAAGTTCCCAGGGCCCATTTAGGCCAAAGATACAATACAGTCAGTTTAACGACAGAAAAACCTATCTGAGAATTTGAAACCAGCTGAGGTGTGAAGCAAACTCCTGGATGCAAATAAGGAGGCAGGGCTGGTGTGTCCTGCATGGCAGCTGCCTGACCATCCAACCCAGTCCTCAGGCAAGTCATGGCACTATCTGCACGTCTCTGGATTGCCCTTGGCTTCTTGCCAAGCCACTGTGGAGCTAAAAGTGGGGAAATTTTCACTTGCCCATGACAAGCATGTGGTTGGGGATGGGAAGGAAGGTTGTGTTTGTGTCAGTGTAGTGATGCCGACTGGCCTGCGTGGTGCTGAGGGGGCTGAGAGCAGTAAGGTTTTGAAGATCACAGCCAAACTAAGGCTGCGTGCAGTGCCTGCCCCAAGGGAAAGGATGGATGTGGGAGCTGAGTGCCAGCTGGAGAGAGCTGACATGACAGCAGAGAGGGACTAGGAGGAAATGCAGATTTGCGGAGGTGGATTTGCTAGCTTGATGAGAGTCAAGGGAGAGATGAAGGACTGTGAAGGGAAGGAGCAAAGTGGCAAGGGCTCAGGCAGCTCGGACCCCTCAGCCGTCACACTGGGCCTGCTCCACGTCTTAGTTACCCTCTAAGGAGGTCACACTGTGCTCACAGCGGGTCTGAACTCCAAGACCTCTGAATTCTGCGGAAAAGTCTGACTGCACTGGGCTTTGGATGTGGCGTTTGAGGGGGAGAGGAAGATGTCGCTACTTGGAAGGATGTTTTGTAAAATCCAGTGGATGACATCATTTATGTGATAAATGAACCGTACTAGCAGCTGCTGTTGTGGTTTGAAATGCCTTTTTTATGAAAACATAATTTAATGCTAAATTCCTTCCTTAGCAAGCCGCGCTCCGTATAAGCCACTCCCTTATGGTTTTCTCTTTAGATTATTTATATCATAACAGCTTTGTTGCTTGTTTGAAAAAAATATATTTTCAAATTACAATACACAATCTTAGGCAATTTCCTTGGATTCACCTCAGACATTTTTATTTATCTTGATCCTGTATTAAATATGCTCATGAAACCCCCAGAAAAATACTAGCGTATTCCAGTTTGTTTCTTCACTTACTTCCCCAAGCCATTCATTCATTTTACCATTTGAACAGAAGTGAGAATAAAAAAAAGAACTTGTAACCACACAGTTAACAATCAGCCCAGTGCTTCCATTATAAACAGTTTGTCAGGATATTATGCAACTCGGCTGTAAAAATTTTCTCTGGACTGGAACTTAGGATCCAAGGCTTCAGCTAACTGCACAGACAGCCAGGTTTCTAGTTCAGTGGCGATGCAGGAGAGGATGTGCACATTCTGAAGTTTCAGTAGATGATAGGACTGTAACTGTTTTATTCCCAGAGGAGCTGTCCCAGTTTTTTTTGATAAATAAACTTACTGAAGCCTTCCAGCAGAACCTGAGAAAATGATATAAAATGAAAACCGTTTTGTTAGATAAGGCTCAATAGACTGTGTGATTATGCAAGCGTTACAACTGACTTTGTGTTTCTGGGCTCGGCGTTTGACCGGTGTATTTATTAGGGGTTGCTGGTGTTTTAATACAAGCACATCAGATGAGGCCTTTTCCACCTTTTCATTTCCTTTTCATCCCTGCCTTCGATTTGGCCTTTCTCTCTTCGCTATCTTCACCAATTGTGTTAATACCACAGACTTTTAACTGAAAGAACTGTAAAATGTGTACATTGCCCGAAGTTGGGACTTAATGTGGCAATTTCCACTAAGATACATCTCCCAGGATATCTCAGCATGCGGAAGAGGAAAATAACTTCAAACTCCATCCACTGTTGTGTTTTTTTTTTCCCCTTGGAATAATGCCAGAAAAGAAAGGAGCAGGAACATAAGCAATTAAAGATGTTGATTCAAAAAAGATCCATTTGTTTCCCACTTCAGAGACGTGCAGTTTTCATGATTTCATACCACTAATTCCCAGCGCCTATTTTAAGCTCAGACCAATGAAAACAGTGCTGATGTGTCAAAGAAACATCCTGGCTTTGCAGCAGCTGAGGGGGCCAAATGCCAGAAATGAAAGCGATGGTCGGGAGACTACAAGGGCAGATGGTGCGGAGATATTTTCCCCTAAGCCTGGTGTTCAGATAACTGATAACTGGTCTCTTCACTTGGCCAAACTTAGCAGATGCTGTCGAGGAGGACCCAGTCCAGCTGCCTCCTTCCTCACTGAAGATCAAGGGGCAAGAACACCTACTGCAGTCTCTAGATTTGTAGCTCATTTTTAGCAGCCACACTGATAAGTGCCGTGTCTCTGCATGCCCAGCCTTGTGTCTTGGACCAAGACACTGCAATTTAGAAATGGAAGGGATATCAGGCTTTGTAGTGCTGTATGTGTGTGTGCAACTATGTGTGTATGCATACATACAGATGTGTATGTAAGGAAATGTATGTAAATATTTGTAAGCTCTCCTGTGCATGTGTTTATTTGAAATACGTTGCTAAAAGAATGAGGCTCTGCCATTTGAAAAATCTTTTTAATGCCTCCTTGTGCAAATGGAGACAGTGAAGAACCAGATACATTACGTTAATTGGCAACAAGCTAGTCGTTTGCTGGGTTTAGTGACAGAAAAATAAAATATTTTCTCAGGACTTCCCAGCTAGTGAAGAAAACTGCTATTTTTATAGAATCTCAAAGGAAATAAAATATTTTATGTTGCTCCCAACCCAATTTTTTAAACTAGATTGAGTTTTCAATGGCAAGAGGAAAGACTATATTGATTTTCTGAAGCTTCAATGAAGCAGCAACTTGCACTTACTTCTGTGTCTGAATGGTCACATCAGCTTCCACAAAATAACTCCAGCGTGTAAAGTTAAGCACACGGAGGGCTGGAGTCTTCACATGAAATCAAAGATGCTCCATAAATCACCATTGTAAAACATGCAGACAAGAGATAATTATGCAAAGCTTAACTGCACAACATTCTGCAGATTAAAATAACAAAACACATATGCTTTCAGCTAATGATTTATTTACTCATATACAATTCTGTCAGCTCCACCGTTAGGCTCAGGCTTTGGAAGTCAGGCAACCTTCAGAGATATATCATCAGTTTTTTGTTCTTCCTTTTTTTTTTTTTTTAAGTTATTATTCCTCTGAGGAGACATTTGTATCAGCTGAAGCAGCTCACTGCTTTCCACAAGACAGAAGTAAAAAAGAAAGTCATTCATGCAAGGAGCGTGCATGCTAGAGTCCATCTGCTTGCTACAGTGACAGACACAAAGGTTTGCACTGCCTGACACTCCTTTATTTCTTTTCATGGAGAGACGTAAGAACCCGCTACCTTCCCCTGCCAACTGAGCTGATGTTTGCTCTTGAATTTGGCACGTGTGCCAAGGATCCAAGACGAACCTTGCAGGTACTCTCTGCACTTGCCCCATGTTGCTGAGATTAGCTGAGCAGAACTTGGAAGTATCTTTGGCCTGTCAGGAAGGGAAGAGAATGATTAAATATTGACATAAAAAGATATTATTGAGAAGAAAAATGGAGGTAGAAAAAAGGGTTTCTGAAAACACTAATGTGTACTCAAAGCAATCCAGATAATTTCCCACTGAGAAAGCTGACCTCAGCTCCTCTCGGAGACAGGAGACAGATGGGTAAGTGTATGCTGTGTTAGTCACCACAGAAACAGTAAGAATATTTGATTCTCCACTGAAGAAACTTTTACTGGCTCAGGGTACGTTGCAGTGTTACAGCTTTCAGTTTATCCCTTGCAACTAATTATTCTCAAACAGATGGAGCGGAGAGGGCCAGCCTGCGTGTGATGGGAAATACAAATAAATAAATAGCCCTCTCCTGAAACGATCTCAGCAGAGCAGGGATAGCTGACAGCCCCCAGCCACGGGGAGGACACAGGGCTGCCTGGCAGATAGCCAGGCTAGGAGGCAGACAGAAGGGTTGCCAGTTGCAGCCTGGTATAAAATAAGTAGAGATACCGAAGGAAAATCTGCAAGTCTTTTCTTGAAAAATTAACTTGCAGATGTGTTAAGCCCACAGGAACACACAGACTCTTTTTTTGGCCCCCACAGCAGTTGTCTCAAAGAACTGCTGAAAACAGCAGTGGAATGTTTTACTGAAAGAGATTTAAGCTTCCTCTCCTGGAAATTGCACTTGTTTTGGACTGTCCTGCATGCCAGAAAAACAGGCAAGACTACAAGAAGTCATCTTCTCTTCCACTAAGAAAACAATTTGCATTTACCCAATTTTTTTCATATTACAAAAAAAATTGCTTTAATATGCTTCACTGTTTAAATGAAACCCCCTGTTTATAAAGGGAATGGTGGTTGAAACTGGCTCATTTCCAGCTCATTATGTAGTTAATGGAGTAGCAATAGGAAGGGGCAGCTGTAGCTTCCTTTATTACACTGGAGATTGCTTCTTCTTTTTTTTTTTCTCTTTGAGTTTTACCTCCTCGTGCTTTTTCTTGCATAGGTCTGCAAAGTTTAAGACTTGTGAATCATTTTATTTTATGTAGGCTCCTTTCTTATAATCCACAAGCAAAAAGGCAGAGCTGGTGGTGACTCATTGTACACAAATGTGTGTCTCCTTGTAGCTCTGCCTCAGCTTCCCGACAATCAGCGTAGGACCAGCTTCTCCAGCAAAACTCCGTGCTGCTCTTTTCTTTGCACAGCAAAGTCAATAACACTTTTCCATGTTTGCCTTCCAGTTCAGGAACGAGTCACAGTGTCAGAAAGGTGGTTTATTAGAGGCTGGTGCAAACCCACATCCCCTGTTCCTGGCTAAAGCAGGGAAAGAGATTGGAAAACACAACATCACATGTCTCTCCTTCTCCTCTCCTGTGCCGAGGAGATCCAAGTGCTGGATCCTGGAGCATCACACAGTGAGCACACACTACGTGGCTCTTGAAACAGATTCAGTGATTCCTGTGGAACTTACACCTGAAGGATGCAGCACCCCGATAAAAAGATGTTTAAACAAGCGGGGCTCAGGAGCCATCACATTTCATCTTCCCAGCACAGCTGAAATCCGTGCTGCCAGGCTGCTGTATTGCCAGCTTCTCCTGCATCCCTCTGAATGGTCCCATTTCCACACAGGGCCAGACGACTCAGTGTTTGCTCAAACAAACCTGTGCAGAGCCATAAGTAAACAGTCCCTGAAGGGTACAGCGATGAACTTCAAAACTCTAAAAAGCGAAGGATGTGTTAGCATTTTGCATTTCTTTCATGCTTTGCTGAATTATCTCTTGTTCTGTCAAACAGCTAAGAAAAATCTGCCCATTACATCTCCGGAGGAGGATTGTTATAATTGGCTTTGTGGTAACTCATCTACTTCATAGGTTTTGACTTTGAATATTTGAAGTCATGAGAAATAACAAATAGTTGAAACCAAATTTCTACTCTGTTTTCTACTCCTTGTCCAACCAAATCAGGAACAAAATAAATTACATGAATAAAGAGCGAGTCATTGAGCAGATTAGCAAATCAGTAAGCTGTGTCTTGTCACCATTTTACTAATGATTCTCTTTTAAAATTCAGCATTATTAATGATTATCCATCCCTTTTAAATTTGTCTTCCAGATCAGTAATCGCTCTATGCTTAAGAACGCTCTCCTGTTATATATCTTCTCATTTTGTTTTTGCTGGCAGCATGCATTTAACCATATGCTCAGCTTGTGCTGCCTGCCAAATTCCTGAATTCCAGGGCTTGTTAAGCTGTGTAAAATGTTGTTGTTGACTTGAGTGTTAAGGAAAGTAAGTGACTGATTGCACTTGTTGTTGTAGCCATCTGTGCGCGTGAGCCAGAGCCCTTATCCCGACAGTAACCGTTAACGCGGGCAGACTGCGACAGTCTCATGCAAAGCCGTTTGTTGTGCTGGAAATATTTTCTAGCACCCGCACTTCATCAGTAGACTTTTTACATAAGCAGAAATAATACCAGAAAGGGCCAGAAGCTGTGATCTTTGAGAAGAATTCATCCTGACTTGAGCTGAGAGAAACTTCCTTGATTAGGGACTGGAGAAATTGGTCGAAAGGCAGTGGCAGGTTTCTTTAATGAGAGGAGGCAGTAGAGAGGATATCGGTATTGAAGCTACAAAGGCTTTTAAAGAGATGTGTAAACACCTTATGGGTTTGGGGAATTTAGCAGATTTCATGTTTTAGCCTCTGTAGAATGGCTGTATCAAAAATCAGGTAAGAGAAAAGAGAAAGCCTCATAGGTTGGGAGTAAATGCTCCAAAATGGGACTGTCCAGGGCTGTTTTCTGATGAAGGCTTCCTGGTATTTTGGTCAGTTTTACTGGGATCTCAAGGGAGACTGCAAGAGCTCTTTATTTAATACCATGAACGTCTAAAATGTGAGTAGGCTTTAATTTCATGCCACTTTACAGACCACATTTATTGCAGGCACGTGTATGCAGTTACAGAAGCTATTGGGAAAGGCTGTGCTGCAGGATGAGCTCTTGCCATGGCTGCGTGCAATAGCAGCGGTAGAATTTTACCTTTAGCCTCCAAGGTTTGGGACTCTTCCATCTCTGTTACATTAATCTCTATCAGTTATGTTGAAATCACTGCTGCAGACACGTGATCAAGGCATGTAATGCTGAGAGCAGTTTAACAAACTTGCTAGGCTCCAATCCTGCTAGCATAAATACGCATACTTAACGTGTAAGTCCGTAAAATTTGAGGGAATTTGGGATCATGAGCACAATATGGCAATGGGTTTCATTGCTTTCTCCTGGAGAGGTGAAAAAAATCCATTATTTTTAGCCTAAAATGAAGTTTGTTGTACCACAGCTTCTCCTATGATATGCTTTAATCACCTAATCGTTCCATCCCCTGTCCAATTTTCTCTTTTAGCATTGCTTTAAAGGTCACTGCATCTGGCTGACACCAGACATCTTGAAACAGGATGGACACTGGGGGGCATGGAGTAAGTTCGGCTCTTGTTCTCGCACCTGTGGCACAGGGGTGAAGTACAGGACACGGCAATGTGACAATCCACAGTAAGTTCACCTACACCCACATGTTTTTCTAATGTGGAATGAATGAGTGGTGAGAATCCTTGCTGAATTGCTAGTACAACAATACAGCAAAGCCCATTGCGTGGTACTTGTTAGAATTTCTACTTTTGGCCCTTTAGCAAGTCATGAATCATCTTTATTTCTCAGTGTATCCATCTACTAAGCTGGTTATACCATTACAAGGATCTTGAAAGTGCTATTACATTATTGCATAAAGCATAAGTAAAACTTCAGAGCCCTTTATATGTCTTATTCTGATATGTCAGTATGAAATAATGGCAATGATTTGCTGGATTTTTTTTAATTAATATATATTTTTTGATTTTTATTTAATCCACCCTTTTGGATATTTCAACAAGAAAGTCTTACAAAATGAAATATGCTGACATTTTCAAACTGCTTTCATTTCAAGTTGGAATAAAGCTCCAGAGATCAGAACCTTCCTCAAATTTAATAATATTGAATTGGTTTGCTTTGATAACATACATATGGATCATCTAGGTGATGTAGAATGACTTAATTTCAGTAACACTGGAACTATGACATATTTAATATAGATCCACATGTGCAACTGATATTAAACATATAATTATTTCTATATCATAAAATATCAAGATGAAGACAGCAAGAAGTGAAACAATATTCAGAATTAAATGATTTTACAGGAGATTTTTTGAACATTTTTGGGCAGCATAAAGTGATTGAAATTGACTTTAGTGTTGAAAGTAATCTTAGTGATGATCAAAAATCAAACAAAAAACCAACAGCTCAATTTTGACAACAAAGCTGCATTTTCTGATGGAAATGTTCTGTTAAGGAAAAACGTACCAGATCTAATTTAAGCCTTTATTGCATTGGCAACATGAAAGTGACCTTTATAATTGCAGACTCAGTTTTAGTTGTAAAATCTCTTTTTGTGTAGGAAAGGCTAGTGTACTATTTAAAGTGTTTTCTGTGTTTCCTGGAAGAGGGTGCATATCCAGACACGACTTGAGCTGTGTGTTGCTAGATAACAGAGTACCAGCGTGGGCTGTGTGGCTGTCTGGTGGATACAGCGCTCAGCTGGGCTCCATTTCTGGATTTGCTGCTGGCTTAGGGGTGAATGTGAATGAGTCGCTTCAGCTGCTTGTGCTTTCCTTTCCTGGGCCACAGCAAGAAAATGGGTTGTCTTGCTTACTTCAAGTGCTTGAAGGCTCTACTTGCAGAAATTGCTCCGTGAGAGCTAAAGAGCAACCATGGGTTCTTAAATGATTGCTTCTTTTATCCCAGATGTGATGATGTATACAGACAGAAATCTTTCCAGTGGTCTCCCAGACTGTTTCAACAGAAACAAATACCAGAGCAATCATTAGTCTAGATCATGTACTGATAAAAATAGGGGAAGGAAGTACCCAAAATATACCACTGGCTTCATCAAGTTCTTGTTGACATGACAAAGAATTAAATTGTGTCTCAGAGGATTTGATGGATGCTCCGTTCAGGCATTAATGGCAAAACTGACCATTGCTTTCCTTCCTCTGCAGTCCAGCCAACGGAGGCCGTACGTGCGTGGGGCCAAGCTACGAGTTCCAGCTCTGCAACACTCAGGATTGCCCTAAGGACTTTGAAGACTTCAGAGAGGAGCAGTGCAGGCAGTGGGATCCTTACTTTGAGTATCAGAACATGAAGCACCACTGGCTCCCCTATGAACATGTTGATGGTGAGCAGTCCCTCTTCTTGTCTTAAATGTGACTCAGTGAGGGCAGTGCCAGGCCTGGAGCTGGGTATTAATAAGGCCATTGGCATTGACATTGGCATGGAAAGCCAAGTTTTATAGAATGATAGAATCATTTAGGTTGTAAAAGACTTTCAAGACCATCAAGTCCAAACATTAACCTGACCTACCAAGTCCCATCACTAAACCATGTCCTTTGTTACCACATCTGCGCTTCTCTTAAATAACGTCTAGGGTTGAGGACTCCACCACTTCCCTGGGCAGCCCATTCCAATGCTTGACCACCCTCTCCATGAAGAATTTTTTTCCTAATATCCAATCTAAACCTCCCTTTTTTTCAAAAAACCTTGGACCCTGTTCCCCAGTAACTGCTCTTAAACTGAGTTATCCTGAGATACAAGGGAATAGGAGGTGTGTGCCTGGAGGTGTGTGTCCTGCAGGGGTCTGTACTGGGAGGAGAGCTGCTGACCACGAACAGCAGTCCTCTGGGAAAGGAAGTGAACAGGGAGTTGACAAAATTTGCCAAGGGTACAAAATTATTCAGGCTAATAAAAATACAAAGGCACAGTGTGAGAACTGAGGAAAGACCTTACGATACTAAGTGACTGAATGTCGCAAATGAAGTGCGGCATTGATAAATGCCAGCAGCAGACTGGGGGATGAAGAATGGTAAGCGTGTATTTGTGCATGGATTTATACGCAAGATGGACTCTAAAGAGAAAGGTCTGGGGGTTGTGGGTAGCTTTAGCAGAACCTAAGCTCGGTGCTCAGTGACTGTTGAGAGGCAGAGAGCACTGATCTGCCTCCTTATGACTCCATGGTGGTGCAAGCATTTTAAATACTCTGCTAATGTAGCTCAAGCTGTCCCCATCTCACTGCTGCCCACCGCTAAAAAAACAGTAGTTGAAGGAGAAGAGGCCCAAACAAAGCAAGCACAAGCTGTAACTTCTGAATAGGGAGAGTTTAGATGAACTAGGACTTTTCATCCTGAAAAGAAAGTGATGGTTTAGATTAAGAAGATAAAGTTACAGAATTGTGAGTGGCATGAAGAAGCTGCACACGGAATAATTACACTCTATTTCTCATAACACAAGCCTGGGAACATCAAATAAAATTATCAGGTGGCAGATTTTAAACAAATAAGAGGAAGTACTTTTCCACATGGTATATAATTAAAGTGGAATTCACTGCCATGGGAAGTAGCAGATGCCAGGAGCTTTAAAACTGATTTAGGGAAATTTCTGAGAGGTCTTCAATCCATCAAGAACTATTAAACACCAAGATCCAGCCATGACTTCGGAATCCCTGAGCTGCAGTGTACAACCGAGGAGAATACACTAAGGAAAGTATCAATTTTGGTTTTGTCTTATATCTTCCTGCAAATGCTGTTGGGCACTGTTGGAGGCCAGGTACTGGGTTGGATGGGTGAGAACCAGCACGATCGTTCTGGTGTTCCAGCATCTTGGCAGAGATGGCCTCTTAGAACAAAAATGTTGGTTTCACTGTTAACTTCTCTGCTTTAACTGACAACAGAAGTGCAGCTAATTGGTTTTGGGGCATGAAGGCTGTTGCCACGCTGTTGCCGTGTTGTGTTGAAAAACGTACTTTTAAAAACCAAAAAGGCAGATGGCAATGATTCTCCACTTGTTTGACAAGCAGTGCGGGCTGCTCGCTGCTTTTAAACCTGGTCACTTTGTGTGAATGACAGGTCTTCCAGGCCAGGCCTGGCATGGCAAGAGACGGGTGGCAGGTACCTGGGTGCCCGGGCTGTGCTCAGCCAGGAGCAGGTCTCCGGCAGGGAAAGGGTCACCTTGGGTGAATTCTTTCGCATTCCAGAGAGAGGACACTGCCAGAAGTTAATGGCAAATTGTTTGTTATTAATTTGTTTGCCTTTTTTTCCTAAACAGTTCTCAAGGTTCCCTCATTCTTTTCATGCCATCTTGTGCAATCTGGGATTTTCAGAGCTCAGATACAGCCTCATGGCTCAGTTTCATGAAATTGCTTTGCTGGCACAGGGAGAGGGGAGGAACGCTGTGGCCCACAGACCTTTGCTTCTGCTTAGACCTTTACTTAGCCTTTGGAGCCGGCTGCTGCAAAGACCACTGAAACTAATCAGACATTTTCTATTAAATTCAATGGCTTCTGGGTCAGAAACCAGCTCAGTGATGTCTGAGGACTGATCACTGGCCACTGCTGGTTTTCCACATAGCTGTGGTATAAATTGCAGCCTCCCTTTGTGAGAATTACATTTACCTCTGTGGCGTTATTAAAGGGAACAGCTTTTTTGTGTGAAGAAAGGCCAGAGGATGGTTTATGCGTGAACTTTAGTATATTTAAAGCTGCCGTTTGTAGAGGTAAGGCATACCAGTGACATTCTCTGTGCAGATAACACAGCCACGACTCAGAAGTGACATAATCCATGTACTTGACAGGCAGCTCAGCTGGACACGTGTTTGTGATAGGGACAGGGAGGTACATTTCATCCCGTGCCCAGAGAAAAGCCACCGAGCCAGGGTACAGCAGAGGACAGGCAGGTGCTCACTTTTGTGCTCCTGCACCTTTACACCAGTGAATAGAAAGAGATTAGAAAGAGAACAATTCACTGCAATTACCAGAGTCCCATTTAATTGCAGCCGCAAATTTACCATCCTTAGGGAGTAGTGGGAAAGTTCTTTGTAAAATAAAGCCATTGGACAGGGCCAGTGGCACCCAGTCAGACCTTCTGATGTTTTCATTTCATCGCATGCAGTGAATGTATGGTACATGGGGTGTGTGTGTGTGTGCACATCGATGTCTTGTGCACAGCTTCATGTTCCTAATACATGCAGATCCTCCGTTAAGATTCTGCACAAGGAAAGTGAAGTACCTGTTTTAATAGTCTAGACACTACATTTTTGCAAGATGGATCTGCATTGTTCAGGAGCAGTAACAAAGGTCTCTGATGTACCAATACCCAGTGGCCATCAGCAGCAATAACAAGAACTTTATTAAAAGAGGGCAGAGGCCATGAAACTGTACAAGGGAAGAATGCAGAGGGCCTGTGAAGATTTATGTTAATTGAACTTCTGTAATTGAAGGTTCATTATTCTAAATGGTGGGAAAAGTGTTCTAAGGTTTAATCATGTTAAAACAACCGAATCTTTATTTGTTTCATCTAATAGGAAGGCCATCTACCCTTCGCTGCCAAAAAAAGCAGTGAAACCTATGATAGGGCAGGGGAAGGCAAGAGAAATGGGTAAAATGAAATAAACTGATGGAAGACAGTTTTATTCAGCCACTGACCAGTCATTTCAGATGTATTTAGTGTTCTTGGTTCCTTGGAGCAGTTTAGGAGAAAGAGGTACACTTGTCTGGCGGCTTGTGCATGTGTTAGTGGTTAAAAATTGTGTTATTCCAAATCTCTTTGACATCTCATCTTGCTTAATGATTTAAACCATCATAAATACAAGTTCAACAAAGAAGGAGAATCAGCTTCTTATTTAGTGTGACCTAGCCCTCTCTGAAGACATTTTGGAATCCATATTGACTGAGTGTCAAACGACAGCTTTTAATGGCAAAATTGCTTTTGCTTTTTCAGATTTAGGCACACTGTAGGAGAAATGGATGCAGAAACCTGCATCTCTCACAGGTAAAAACCTCTGCTAGATTGCATAGTCTGGCATGGAGTTAAATGGAGGTCCCCGTGAAAATAAATGATCTGTTATTTTCTAAAACGGTCTCTTAATAGTGACGCTTGGGTGCTTTATGGCTCATCAGTTTCCAAATGGTCACACAGCCTTTGAAAGGAGATGAGCATTGATGATTTATGGGGCACTGTGTTTTTCTGTGATGTGTGCAAGGAGTAAGAGAGAGTAAGGAAAACGCGGTCGTGTTCACAAAATCAGCAAATAAACTGTTGTAGCTGAACATGTGCAATTCTGTTTTCCAGCTAAGGAGAGGTGCCACCTGTACTGTGAATCGAAGGAAACGGGAGATGTCGTGTATATGAAGAGGATGGTACACGATGGGACTCGCTGCTCCTACAAAGATGCTTACAGCATCTGTGTGAGGGGAGACTGCTTGGTAAGCTTCTGGTTACTTGTTTCAGAGCTTAGTGTTGTGAAAACAATTTAAATGGTAGCTTGAATGTTTCTCTCTGAGAATGAGTATTTAAGTAGGTATAATAACACTCTGGGCAATAAGGAGATTTCATTAGAATTATTGTCACAATATTATGTGTGATATTCACAGTTACCATCACACTGCATGTGACTCAATTCCAACAGCGCCTACCTACACAAGTCCTATTTAATGTGGTATTTTAAGATGAACTATTACAATTAGCTTTCAACGAAAGCTTTTCCTGCTAAGGTTTAGTGGGGGTGGAATGTACAATGAAATACGAACATGCAGCAGCTTTCAAGGAAAGCGCTGGTAATATGTGACTGATGTGCATTCTCTCTGTACTTGATGAAGCTATTTTTAAAAAATCAATACCAGTTCCTCTAAATTGGGATCTGATGCAGGTCATCTTTCAGCAGAATTAGAGGCTCTGACTCAGCAAAACACTGGTGGAGGTTCTCACAGTTGCTTTGATTCCCCTGGAATTTAAGCATCTGCTTTAAGATAAGCTGAGGTTTAAGAGCTTTTCCCTAGCAGTGCTGCTCTGCTTTGGTATGAAAACCACTTTGAAGCATATTAGCAAAATCTCATCACCTAATTGACAGCTATTATAGGAACTGGAAGTGCAAGTGTTAAAAGCTAGTTAGATGCTGATTTTCCAGGAAAATTTGTACTTTGTTGAAGGAGAAGTCTTGCTTTTGGTATCTGAAGTAAAGGCTATTTGAACTGAAATGTGGATAAGTAAAAATGACCGATTTTCTCTTTTGTGCACAGAAAGTTGGGTGTGACAGGGTCATAGGTTCCACAAAGCAGGAAGATAAGTGTGGTGTTTGTGGAGGAGATAATTCCCACTGCAAAGTGGTGAAAGGAACGTTTTCAAGAGTACCAAAGAAACAAGGTCAGTGCGTTCTGTGTTGTGTCTTAGGGAATTCGGGGTACTTTTGTTTGATCTCTTCTAGTATTTAAAGTCTCATGGAAAATACCAGAGCAATCACAAATAATTTACAGCATCCCTAATTCCAGTAAACTCTCTGGACTTTGAGACATGCCTGGAATTAAAAAATGAGACTTTTTTCCAGTGATCATTTAAGTCTGCTGATATCAGGGCCTGCACATGCATAGAGAAGGGGGGCTTCGGTGTTCCTTGTTGAAGAGCTGTGGATTGATTTGTGCTGCTGATGTCACTTGGCTGCTTGGTCTGAGTCACGCAGTACTGCAGTAATATGTTGTCATCACTCACTGTCAGACACGAGCTTCCATGTTGTCTGAGGCTGTGTACGGCACTCGAAGCACTTTTTATTCTGAAGCAAATTTGGTTTGTTGATGACACACAAAGCATTTTTCTTTTGACCCAAAGCCCTTTGTCCCTGTTCTATTTCATCACCTGGCACAGAAATAGGGATGGGAACGATGCTGGATTAGGTTCAGCTTCTGTAATATGCCCTGGTATTAGACAATAATGTTTGTTTAAATTCCTTAGACAGGCTCTTCCTGTTTGATGCATACTAACCAGTTACTATCTTTTTAAATATTGCAATAAAGGTTACATTAAGATGTTTGAAATTCCTGTTGGTGCAAGACATTTACTTATACAGGAAACAGACGCCACTAGTCACAATCTTGGTAAGTATGTAACAAGGAGGAAAAAAATCAGTCAGAATATTTTTTTCTGCTGTTTATTTTTGTCGCTGGAGCCTCACAATGTGTTTATGCATTTGTTTACCCATTATCCTCCCACATCACATACCTCCTTCAAGTATGTTAAATTAGGAAACTTGTTTGGCAGTGTGATTTCCCTGTGCTGTATTCTCTGGAGTCCTAGCAAGAACATCCCTGCATGTGTGAAAGCTGCTGGAAGAGGAGCTGAATTGCTTTATGGGTTGCAGTGCGTTATCTTCATGTACGTCTCTCACAGCATGCCTCCCTTCCTCAGCCATTTCCCAGCTTCATCCCAAGAACAGTGGGTGCATTCCCCGCATTTCGGATTCTGCCCCGTTGCTACAGTATTGACACAAGGCTGCCCAATCAATCACACAGCTTAGGAAGTAATTGAAATCCTCTCCTAGCAGTGCCATGTAATCGATGAGAAGCAGTACCTGCTAGGCTGTTATTAATTGGAAGTAGATTCACAGTGAATGGCCTACTAATTGTATCATGAGTCAGTCAAACTTCTTGCCAGTAAATGCTTCCCATCCTGCCCCGTGGAGCAGGAGCCATCGCTCACAGGTTCAGACGAGGCTCTTCAGTCAGTGTGGGGCAAGCAGTGCATGGGGGAACAAAGAGCCGGCCAGTGCTGAGGCAGGGGGTGCCCAGTTAACTGCTGGAGAGAGAAGAGAGTTAAAACTTGGCAGTAAATAACAAACAGTCCCTGCTGCTTCTGATGGGGAGAGCAAATTTTCCATCTCAGGAAAAAACAGAGTCCTGATACAAAGGTCACCGAAGTTTCTCCAGTTGAACGATGGGATGCTCATTACAGTTGATCAAGGAGTCACAGATGTGTAAGAGCACGTTCCTGCAGAGCACCAGGAGCTTCATCTGGGCTGTATTGTTATCTGGGCTGTATCTGAGCAGAAGGAATACAATTTCCAGCCTCCCTCTCTCTTGTAGCAGGGACTGCTGTGGGTTAGCCCACTAGCCTTTCTCTTATGGAGCAATAATACAAGATGTGAAAGAGTTGAGGAGCTGCGGGACCCTCAGGTGGTGGTCAGATTAGCTCAGATTTGGCCAGTGGGTTGAGAAGTCATTAGCTGGGAGCAGGCAGAGACAGGCGCAGACACTGCGGTTGTGCTGGCCTCATTTCTCTGGCAAGGCAGGCTATGAAAATCCAAAAAAAAAGAGCGATTGATGTTTCTGGAGCTGAGCAGGAAAGCGTTGGCAGTTCAGTGAAACACCTGAAAAAGTCTTTCCAAACCTGTGAGGGAACAGAAGGAAATTGCACGCTGCTGTGCCTGGCCTTTTCTGCTTCTTCCACTGGGACACGAGCAGACAAAGACAGAGATGAGAAATGAACCTTTACTATTCACTTTTCTTGTGTTGTTTCTAGCAATTAAAAATCGTGAAACGGGAAGATTCATTCTAAGTGAAGACAACTACGTGCCAGACTCTAAAGTATTTATTGACATGGGTGTGGAGTGGGAATATCGGAATGACGATGATAGAGAAACCGTGCAGACCATGGGGCCTCTGCGTAATGGAATAGTTATTCTGGTAAGTCAAATGAAAACCATCTTCCATGGAACACAGCGTCAGGATTACAGAGTCATAATGTGCTATAATATATTTCAGATTCCTCTTGTGAGTTACAAGAAGACATCTGTTTCGATTGTAAGACAATAGAAGATGTATTTCAATTCCTTTCTCCTAGTTCACTGCTCTGTACATGAATTGTTATAACCCAGGATTATGTGTTGAGCAACCATTTCTCTTGATTATTTCCTGAGAATAGCCAAGAAAATGATCACGGAATAAAGACTCTTCAGCCCACTTACCATATCTGTTATGAGATCATTAGTTTAAAAAAAAAAATCAAAGTGATTCATATCAGATAGATCTAAGGACTCCTCCTGTCCATGTTTTGAAAATGTGTCATTCAAAGTCCAATGCAGGATTCTTGGGCTTCCAGGCTCAGTTTGCTAGAGCATAACCAGTTCTGTACTTCAAAACCCTTGTAACTATATTATTTTTTCATTGCAAAATAGCAAATGATAGACTACAATAAGTAGGAGCAGGTTGATTCAGAATCCCTCTGAAAGCAGCTATAATGTGTTGGTCTGCACCAGCTGAACCAGCTGATTCAAAGGAAGAATATACGTTGTTTTCAAAGGACCAATATTTTACACTTTATTCACATTGAGTTATGTTTTATTGCATTTGTCTTGGTGCAGTGTGATAGCAAATGCTCTTTCTAAATGGTTTATGTTTTTATCAGGATAAAGCAACAAGCCTCACAGAATTCCCAAGATTATCATAGGAATATTTGTATTTTATCAGAAATTTAGACATTTTTTTCACCTCTTTTAGTTATCAGTGTATTTGAATTTCCCTTTTCTTTTAGAGGAGCTATCCATTATCGTTTTAGTAGAACATTTCCTTCCTCTATGATGGGATATGGAAAAAATTTAGTATGGTGAAGTCAGTCCAGTGCTGGCAAGAAGCATCAGTCTAAATCAACAACAGTCTTTAATACACAGTTTAGAAACTCTGTGTCACAAGGAGAGAGATACTTTTTCATCAGGAAAAAAAAAAAGTGTTGAGTGCAGCTAAAAGGTTCAAATCCCTCTGGGAATGTTTTTGTATCTGAACCGTGATGATTGCTATTTCATGTCATCTCTCATGGCTTCTGATACCAGTCTTTAAATCTTTTTTTTCTCTACATCTGTTTTGTTTACTAGGTGATTCCTCACGGTAGTGCCAAGATATCTCTGACTTACAAGTACATGATCCATGAAGATTCTTTGAATGTAGATAACAATAATGTTTTGGAAGAGGACTCGGTATCATATGAATGGGCTCTGAAGAAATGGTCGCAATGTTCGAGACCTTGTGGGGGAGGTAAAAACAAAAAAAAACAAAGCAGAAAACTGAAAGAAGGAACACCATGTATGGAATTCATTGCCACAAGATGTTAGTGAGAGCAGGAGTATAGGAGGGATTTATTTAAGTTACAAAAAAAAGATAAATAAATAACAAATGGTGTTAAAAATCTGACTAAAATGGCTCCTGGGGAAGATCTGGGATGACTCATTTCCGACTTGTGTTTATTAAACTGAAAAATCGTACAAGTGTGCAAGATTGGGTGAGAGGCTCTGAGGCACAAGGGTGCCAAACATCGTGGTGCAGGGGGACAGGCCTTCAGTGGATCTGCATTCTGTGATGTGGACGTTGCAATGTGAAGATTCCTCCTTTGGGAGTCAGATCTAGGCCCTGATCGGTGCCCACCAGAGTGACGGGCAGGTTTCAGCCGCTCAGCGTGGCTGTGCAGGCTTGAAACACTAGGTGGTGGTGTTTTTTGCATTATAGCCTGTAGTGAACAGCAAAGGGGATGAATAAGTCTGGGTGCTAGGTCTACAAGAATTCAAGTGTTTATTCAGTGCAATTGACAGTTCCTTTTGTAGCACGTTCACCTGTAGTTCACACTGCAGCCTCTGACTGTGTGTGTGCAGTTTTGTTTGAAACCTGAGGCCCGTGTAAGAGCTGCTAGTCCTGAAATTAAGAGGAGTGTCTTTCTTCAGGATACCAGTTCACAAAATATGGCTGCCGGAGGAAGACAGACCACAAGATGGTTCATCGGAGTTACTGCGAGTTGATCCAGAAGCCGAAACCCATTCGCAGGGTGTGCAATCTGCAGGAGTGCTCCCAGCCCATGTAAGCATTTCTTGGTGCCCACCAGCACTGGTCAGTGGCACCTGTGATAGGTATCACACCCAACCAGCTGTTATCAGCTGAAAGAAGGTAGTTTAAGCTTGATCTCTGTTTTTCCAACTTGATGCATGGCTGCTTGAACTTCAGAGCTCCTAAGGACATCTGTACATCATTACGGAGACCCAGGGCTGTGAGGGTGTGATGTTGTATTTCGCTTGTAGAAATACCATTCCTGGGAATACTGGCTCCTGTGACTTCTGAAATAAGTTGGATTAGAAAAGAGATGCTGTCTTGATCCAAACATTTGTGTTTGGGCCATCATGAGGTAATAAAAAATAGACATAAATTCAGTTTATACCAGTTGATTTTACACAGTGTGATTTAATCATGTAAGAACAAATTTACTGAGTGCTGCATAAGAAAACATATGTCAAACCCAAATCTTCCTGGAGTTCACAGCATATTTTTGGACATGTAAATACAGGGAAAAATATTTGGCCTGTTTGTTTTCTTTGGCTGTCCTCATGTGGCATGGTCCACCTGGTGTACATTCATCTTTGCTGTAGATAGTCAGTTGTTACGAATATTTTTATTTACATTTTTCAGGTGCTTCTTTGACTGGCAGCAGGTTACCCTGCCACATGTAGGGCTCTTATATTCTTTATTCTTTATTTGTTATTTCTTATATTGCTACCACAACAAGGAAGGAGCATGTTTATTTCAGATTTTACCTCTGGAGACGCAGTTTGGATTCCAGGGAGCACAGCAAATAAGTAGAACATATCACACAATATTTCCTAACTTCTTTTCAAAAGAGATTTGAAAAAGCAAAATCAAGAAACGATGCCCCATAAACTCAGCATGGGTCAGGATTTAACATTTATTTATTGGAACTGAAGTAATGACCTAATGATCATATCTCAGACTCTCTGGAAAGGACTGTATTCTTCTTTCAGCCACAAATAATTGGACCCAGGTACCACAAAGTCTCAATAGGATCCTAAATTGAACTTGGATTCCTGAATGTTTCTGTTGCCTCTGTTTCTACAGAACAGCATTGGAGCATTTCACACTTACACATAGGAGAGGCAATTATTTAAGAGATTTTATGAAGCTCTGCAACACCCAGAACCACACTGATAGCTGCTGCTTCACATTTAATGGGAAAAAAAAAAATCAACTTTGACTCAGAAATCACCTTAGAACTCATGGCTCTGAGTTCTACAGCTTGAGAAATTTCAATAGGTTACAAAGAGAAATTGGGATGATTGCCACGGTACTTTTGGCTTAACTTGGGAGCTTGATGCATTTCTTTGTGCCTATGATACTTCTTAACTATTTCTAAAAACAGGATTTTATGAATACTTCAGGACAATCACGTCACACTCTGGATATTTCTTCAGTGAAGTGTTCATCTACGCCACGTTACAAACCACATGTGACATTTTCACGTTTTACACACATTTCACATTTACACGTTTTAAACTCAGACCTGATTTTCGATGAAGTTTTGCCTTCCCCCACACCCAATATTTATGACGCTGGGATTCACTCCTGTGGGAACCCAGCTGTGGGGATGGCTGGTGCCCAGCTCATGCATGCACCAGGACCTGGAAGCTCAGCAGCACCCTGGGGTTGGCTGCTTTTGACTTTAAAAATTACAGACCATAACTTCTATGCAGTCTTGGAGGAGCCAGCTTAAAATCAAAACAAATGAAGCAAAGCAAATGCTTATCTGAGAGATAAATGAGCAGAAGCTTTGTCTGCACTGTGGTACTTCAGCAGAGCTTTGATTGTACAAGTACTCACAGGGACCATCTGACATAATTTTACTAGTGGCAATGTCATCCTGTCACAGCTGAAAAGCACCTCACACTAATACATAAACTTGTATGCAAGAAAAAGACGGACAGGGAGAAGGATAAAGAGTTACTGCTAGAGTATGATGTATAGCCATGCCCCCCAAAACCCAGCATCTAGTGGCAGCATTAATATGATATCTTAAAATGGTGACTCAGTCCCTGGACCAAAATGTCAGTCCTTCAAAGCTGAAATTTCATATTGGGGCTATTCAAAGCGCTGGCTCCTTGGGTTGTTTTTAATGCTTCCTTACTTTTCCTTTCCAAAAATACATAATTCCATTCTCTGTTATGAATTAAAAATGATTAAAGTTGTGTTTGGGAAAATGCATTTTGAATGAGTGAAAGAAAGGCAAGAATAATGGGAAGTTAAAGGTTATGTAAGTGTTCAGCAACACACATTCCTCTTAGTTCAAACCAGTCGAATTAGCGTCTTTTCAAGCTTAGTAAGGGAGGCCATTTATATTTGGTCTGAGACCATTTAGGCTTTCTTTACATAAAAAAAAACAAATTTCATTTTATAAGAGTTTTTTCAAGGTTATTAATAGCTAAATCTGCCTTAACATTCAATAAAGGTGATGGATTTCAATTAGTAAATGGATCTAATACAGTTTTCTGGTAAACAGCTTTGACTGCTGAATAAAAAAAAAGTAAATCAATTCTAATTACAGTGGTCAGATCTGCTAACAGGACAGCTCAGAACCACATGGCATTGTCCTACCAGTGTGGAAAGTAATCTTTGGATGCATGCATGTACAACTTAGGAGAAAAAAAAAACAAACAGAGATACTAATTGACAGATGTGAATTTGAAGATCTGGGTCTTATTAGTGGTTTTTCAGGGACTGGATCAAATAACACCCCCCAGAACTCTTTATTGGTTTCCTTATCGTCTTCTTTTTCCATATCAGAACCAGTATTACCATCCTGCTAATGCCCTGATTAAGAGTTACACTTCAACAGATAGTTTAAATACATCCAGTTTAGGAGACAGAGCATTTTACTTAACTTGCTCTCTCCTTACTGATGCAGATGGGTTACAGGAGAATGGGAGCCTTGCAGCAAAAGCTGTGGGAAAACGGGATACCAAGTGCGATCTGTCCGATGCATCCAGCCCCTGCACGACAACACAAATCGGTCTGTTCATACCAAGTACTGCAACAATGATCGTCCAGAAGGCAGGAGGCCTTGCAACCGGGAGCTTTGTCCAGCACAGTGGAGAATAGGATCCTGGTCACAGGTCAGATTCTTTCTGGGGGCCTCAAGCAACTGATTTCTTATACTGAAAATCATGGAGAGTTTGTTCTGTGCTTTCTATTCCGGTGCTTTTTAAGGTGATAAACTAACACCTACACAGAGGGTCTGTGTCTTACACTGTTACTAATGTGATGGAAGGTGAGCTGGATGGAGAGATGGTGGCCCAGTGAAGCCATCCTGCAGTGGTGATGGATGATTCAGACCCTGTGAAGCCATCTCTCCATATATGATGTCAGGGTCAGGAAAGCTGACTTCTGCCTGCTCTTTGTTCTGCTCAATTGTTTACCTGTTGAGTTAAGCTGAGAGAAGGGCAATTCATTCTTTAGTCATTGTTTTATTGCCTTTCAATTAAAGAAGACATCGAAGTTTTCAGTTACTGTGGTTAAGGGCAGCTACGAAAGTTAGGCACCGAGCTCATATAGATCAAAAGGTGCTAGCATCTTTGATGTAAAGGCCTTCAGAAGATTTAACTGGTCAGTCTCATAAGGTTCCTTCCATAAGCCAAAGGACAGAGGTGTTTTTTTTTTTACCTATTTTCCTAAGGAAACACAGGACAACTATTCACAGAGCAACTTCTCTTCTACCTTTTTTTTGTTTGCCACTACTATGGGCAAAACAGGATTCAGTCATTCCTGTAACGAGTGTCAGGAGCTGGGCATTTTGTGCTTTTCATTGCTGGCTCTTTGGCACACTCCTCGTGTGAGCAAGGAAAGTAATACCACTGCACACACTGTTTCTTGCTGCAGTGTTTAGTAGAGTAATAAGAAGCTTCATCTTTTCATATGTACAAACCTTTGCAGTTATCTAATGGCAGCGTGCCATGCAAATATGCAGAAGCAATTTTTGTCCTCCCTAGGTTTAATAAGTGTCACAAGGAATGCGATCCCTGGTGCACACTATGAACAGATGCCTCACATTTACAGTTGTTTCTCTACTGCTTAGACCATTAGCTCTTTCTCAGTGTGTTTCGTAAGTACTTGTATGCCACGAAAAGCAGTGGCACCTCCTCTTGTTTAGCTACTGAAGGTACTGCTCTGGTTCAGATACTGTACCATGTCAGCTCAAATCAAGTGCACTGGTTTAAAATTTAAAAAATAATTTCTAACCTATTGTTTTCAAAGGGTGACTCAGAGTCTAACTGGTGCATATCCTTTCAGTGCTCCGTCAGCTGTGGAAATGGCACACAGGATCGCCCGGTCCTGTGCCGCACCAGGGACAATGCTATCGGCCTTTGCAAAGAAGCTAAACCAGAGACCGTAAGGATTTGCAGACTACCTCCATGTCCAAGTAAGCATTTGACTTTTCTACAATGTATTACTCACTGAAAATAAAGTTGATTTGGATGCACTTCTGACAGGTAAACTACTTAATGCTAATATTTATCTTTCTTTTTCCTCTGTTCAAGGAAACGTTTCCGATCCTTCCAAGAAAACCTACATGATACAATGGCTGTCAAGACCTGATCCAGACTATCCCATCCAGAAAATATCTTCAAGTAAAAGACCCATTTATAACTCTGCCTTTGCCCTTAAATGCATGCCACATCGAATGTGGACTTTGCCTTTTGCTCTCTTCTTCTCTCTATGCGGAAAATTCCCTTGACTTTGCCAAGTTTAAATCTTGGGCTGAATCTTTTTTTCACACCAGGCACTTGGTGCTCGGTGTCTTTCTTCTCTGGAGCTTGTGTAGCACTGGTGGTGGAGGTCTTGAAGTGTTGGATGTGTGAAGTTGGATCTCCACAGTATGTTGCAGTCCTCTGAAGGGAAGCTGGGATCAGTTTGCTTGTTGCTTGGTGATGGTGAAAAAAGGCTCTTACTGGTTCATGATGTTCAGTTTGATAGAAAAACTGAGAACTTATTGTGAATGTGATCACATCACAATAATGACACCTTGTAGTGCTAAAGTTCTCCTTTATCTGAAGACCCTAAATCTCATAACTCTAGTTTCAGTTTTCTGACAGGGTAGGCTGTTGAATGAAAGAACTTACTCATTCCATTTTCCTTTGTGGTGCTGTTGCTTTACTCACCCCTGCTGCTCATTTTTTATTCCTGACCCTAACATTTGTGTTCGTGACCTGTGGGAGGGCTCACTGACTCCAGACGCTCAGTTTCTGTCGGTACTCGAAGTGCTGCTATGACGCTGTCCGCTCTCGCCAGACTCCTGTTGGTGGTTTGAAATATTTTTCCTTGTGAAAAGCTGCATCCATTGTCCCATCACACAATTTTTGCCGGTTTTGTTTACTTTCGCTTTAGAAACAAAAAGGCAAAACGGGGCACGGTCCATGTTGGAGGTTGTGTGGTGGTTCCGTTTACTTGGTTGAGGCAATATGACATTTCATTGACTACGATGTCTCCAGCTGCTCGGCGAGGAGCTGTTTATACTCATTACATCTTTGGTCTTTTTTCACCATGTGCATGTCTGACTTGACTGGTACGGTTTGTGCGTGTGTGTGTGCGTGCGTGTGCTCTATAGAAGTGTCAACTGGCAAACATAACAGTGTGAACTACTACAGAATTACCTCAATTTTTATTGCTTTTTTTTTTTTGCTTAGAAGAAGAATTTTAGAAAAATGCCTTAATGTTGAAATGTAAATGGCATTAATTTACCAGATCCAGCTTTAAATATAGACAGTACACTGGTACCTTGAGTTAATCTTCATATGGAGCGTTTTTACTTGAACGATAACTATTACAAGGCAGTAAATTCAATCCGAGGTTAATTTGCACAGTGCATATCCATACCTTCATAAAGACAGGGTTGTTACCCGACTTACTGAAATCTAACTGGCATTGTTGCTTCACCGTACGTGTTTGTGTTGAGGATTTGGAATTCACAACTCATAAAACTGTTTGTGACAGTCAGTAACAATAGTAGAAACGTATCAGTTTTAAACCTGCAGTCTTGGAGCAAATTACAACCTTATTGCATTGATCATGTTCTTTACAAAAGTGGCATTTTTGAATCTTTGGATCTTCAACAGTGTAGCACTTCAAACTTGTCATTATCATGTGATCACATATTTAAATTTTGCTGTTAATATGATAATTTCTTGAAACATGTTAACAATTTACATGACAAGGTGAAAAAGCAAAGACACGTATCTGGCACTGAATACTGTTATGTAAAATAATCGATGTTTAACTGTATAAATATATTCATGACTGTTACCTTTAAATAGACAATGTTTAGTGATGTTTCAAGAGATGGGTGGCTATAGAGAATGGTGCAATAAGGTATCTGGGCATTGTGCACTATGTCTATATGCACTTTGGTTTATCAGGGATATTTTATTAGTGTTTTGTATGTATTTAACATAATATTAAAGATGTGCCAATTCAGTTTGCTTTTCAATATTTTTTATGAGACTAATGTGTACCAAAGTGACTGTGAAACTGATTTATTTTTTTCTTACTGATGTTTTGAAGATATACTTCCAGTCTGTCATGCATACTGCAAGTAAAAATAAATAAAAGTTCAGCAAATCCGGATATTTTGGTTTGGATAGAAGATTAAATTTTCATTCCGACATTCACAAGATACAAAGTTTACTTACGTAACTTATCAGATGTCATTAAGCATATTATTTAATGCAGTTTTATTTTCATGCATTTTTAAGCTGACATTACAGACTTTGACAGAAAAAAGGCATTTTTCTAAAGGTGTTTTTAGTGATTCTAACAAAGCCAAGAACAGATCTGCCTTGTTGAAACTACATTTAAGTGTTCCGCTTGTTGACTTTCATTTTGCAAGCCATTTAGAGAAGCTTGCTTTAAAGTGATGCAACACAAGGCAAAATCTTCAAAGGGGATTCTACGTGGTATGTAAAAAATATGTAAAGCTGTATAGGCACATGCAGTCCTTTGTATAGCGTTACGCCTGCAGATACTAACAGTTCCAGTTCTTAAAGGCTGGTCTGAAAACATGTCCAAGACCAAAACACTATTCTTAGGTTCCTAGGGAAGGAGTTTTCCTTTTCCAGCAGCCTCACAGTTCAGCATTTGAAAACAATGAAAATGAATTGATGCATTTGAAAACAAGAATAAGGATTTTGTTTTTCTGCAACAAATGCAACAATTAGGGCATAAATACAATGCAGGAAAGGTGTTTCACCTTTGTCAGTCATTGGTAGAATTTTAAAGCAGCAGCAATAATTCTTAGTTTATTTTAGACTGATATGTTTGCCAATTAAACACCTATAACGCCCTATTTTGTTAACTGAGGATGAGTGAAGAGGCAACACCTACACTTTCTGAGTTCACTTGGTTCTCTGAATCTGCTCTGGTTTTCTACTTTGCTGTAAGGTTGCTGACAGGGTAAGTCAGTATTCCTAGCAGGATGGCAAAAAGCGAGCTCCAGGAACGCGCTGTGTGATCACATGTGCTCTGAGTAAAGGCGGGTAATTGGCGTTACTCATCTTTTACTGTAAGAGTAGGTGGAGATGTAGGAAGAGTAAGGAGAGAGGCAGAAGTGATTTCATCTGCCTCAGCACTGTGGTCACAGAGAAAATATTTTGTTACTGATTTTGCCAAGTGTTGGTCCGTCCGCCTTTCTCCTTGGCACTCTCCTCTCCTGCAAGCCCTCTGATTCCTCTTGCTTCCAGCCTGGGCTGCGTGTTGGGAACTTCACTTCCCTGCAGCTCCCGGTACCTCCCAGCTCCAGCACTTCACCCTTGAGACACAGGAGGCACAGGGCTCGTCTGTGGGACGGAGGACAGGGAGCTTTCTCTCAAAGGAGGCTGCTAAGCCTTCGCCATCCATCCACCACCAGTTCATACAGGCTTCACATCCTCTGAGCAGAAATCACATGGGCTTGAGTCATCTCCGAGCAGATTTCGGTCAGTGCCTCTTAGACAATAAATGGTATGATCTGTGCCACTTCAACACCCTAGCCTACATCATGCCACCTACGGTTCAGCAAGATCAGGATCTGGCATGACACCTGTACTGTAACGCACGGTGTCATAGCAGGTGTTGACAGCTTAGAACCCATGCATTATCATTCTTTCCCTTTCATTATTTATTTATTTATTTGTTTATTTTTACTCAGGGAAACAAAAACCCACTACTTTTCTTTTATGAGTCTCCCATTCATTAATGGACTGGCTTGGCTCCATCTGACTGGAGTTCGTTGGCCTAAAAACACCAGCTCTGTTCGAGGAGGAGGAGAAAAGCCTTATGCTAAATGCACCGCTTCTTTTTCAGGCCAGGGACGTGCTCGGGCAGCGCTGCAGTTTGCAGAACAGGGGTACCTGGAAAAAAAATCACTCCAGTGGGAAATGGATTAATTCTGAGAGTTATGTGGTTCACATAGAAATAGGACTTGACTTTCTCAAAGCTGTCAAGAGAGAGATATATATAAAAAAAAGAAAAAAGAAGAAAAAGATTTCTTAATATAAACCTCGGTGACAGTCTTCAGGGTAGCCCTTGCAGAATGCAAAGCCAAAAATTAGTGTTTGGGTCTATCAGCATGGACAGGGCCAGTACACAGAGTTTAGATCAGGTTTTGCTTTCCTTCAAGTGAGTCAGGCTTTAAGTTTAGCATTAAGTCTGCTTCTGCTGATAGAAGGCTCAGTTGCCAGTTTCCCATCCCACGTTAAAATACCAAATCCTCAGCCCACTGCCAAAGCCTCAGCTGTGTTTCTTTTTCTGATTAACGTGAAGATGCTCTTTATTTATCTGTTCCCTTTTTCTCTTTCAGAAGATCATTGTCAAGGAGACAAGTCAATGTTTTGTCGCATGGAAGTTCTCTCTCGGTACTGTTCAATTCCCGGTTACAATAAGCTCTGTTGCAAGTCCTGTAATATGTACAACAACGCAACCGAGGAAGGCAATGCAACCAAATCTAACCTAAATAAGAATAATGTCATTGAGGAGGAGTTCCTGACAACCCTCAGCCCTCTCACGGGAGCTTCTACCACACAGCCTGCCACCAGCCCTCCTCGTGTTTCTAACCCACACGTGCCTCCTTCCAATGCAACCGAGGAGCACCCAGAAATTAATGCGGTGGACGTTCCCTATAAAATCGTTGGGCTGGATAACGAAGTGTCACAGCACAACATCATTACACGGAGGAGGATACCTTATGAAAGGACGAGGAATCAAAGAATCCAGGAGCTGATTGCTGAGAAGAGGAAAAAAGAGACTCTTAGGAAAACAAACTAAAACGGAAATACGGCACAAACAGCGTTTTTCTCTTATAGAGATGTTACCAACATCATAGGATTGCCCATGTCGTAGAGACTAAAAATGGGGAAAAATCAAAGTGGTGCTATGGCAGAGATGCCAAATTCTAAAGCCTACTATAAATGGAAACGACAGATTGTTTTGTAAGTGCTAATCTGAACACTCTGACAGCTAGGTTTTCAGGGTACGGTAGAGTATTAGTGCAATATCATTACAGCGTTTCACTGAATCCAAACAAACCTGAATACGTAAGCCAGGTTAGCAGGTTTTTTTTTTGTTTATGGGCTCGTTTAAGTCTACTAAGCCCATGTAAAACTGCTTGGGAATAGTAATGGGAGTCAACACGTGATGGAGGAAAATGGTCCCAAGACGTTAAAGATCCCTTTAATACCGACAAGCAGGTGGTCAGCAATCCTGTGATGCTTCTGTGCATTGCGCTAAGCCAGGCACTCACTCAGCCCCCGGTTCAGGAAGGTACCTGAGGACGTGCCAGCCCCACGTTAGCCGGCTTCAGACGAGCTGCTCTCGTGGCTGCGGCCAGGCATGTGCTCATGCAGCTTTCTTAACTGGGACTGCGTAAGAAAATATATAGAAAATTCTGTAGCCGTATATTTATGTGTAAATTAAGAACTGACAACCCGTAGTTTACATATTTCCATAAACAATTTTAAAGGATTCTCCCAAACGCTTGAATACGTGCAAGACATTTAGCATTAGGGTAGGTCCGGCCAGCCTGGACTGACGACAGCCTAGTCTTTCTGTTTACAAGCATCCATTCATGTAACGCAACAGCCTCAGTGATCTTTGTTGGTTGGTGCTTTTTTTTGTGGTCTGATAATTTTTTCTACCCACGTGCTGGTTAAGTTAAAGATGACTGGATTCTTGTTGCCTTTTCTTTGGTGCTTTGTTAGGAAAACTTGTGGTTTTTTTTGTGTTTTTTTTTTTCTCCCATAGGACAAGGTTATTTTGGAGGAAATCATAATTTTCTTCCTTTCCATAGGACAGCTTTATAGGCACAGAAGTGGACAGTCGTTCCCTGTGCCCCTACACCTCCATGTACACCCCTCCACACACAGAGTACCAGGTCTGCTAGAAATATGTAACCTGACAACCCTTTGAGTACTTCCTTTCCCCTCAGGGTCAGCATGGTTTTCATCGGTCATTTCAAATTCCTGGTTGGAGATCAGAAGACAAATTCAGATCGGCTGTTTGGGTTGGGGATTGTTCTGTGCTTGAGGTCTCGGGCAACGGGGAGGTCAGATAGATCCAGCCTTCAGCATCTAACATCAGAATTATTTCTGCCATCCCAACAGAGCGGCAAGTGAGTAAATCAGGCACTGAAGGCTTTATCCAGAGGCTGTGGAGAGCAGTAGAAAAGCTGCTGCTGGCTGAGGTGTGGGTTTAGCAGGGCTGTGCTTGTACAGGGACTCTGGACGTAGGTGAGGAAATTGCCCTTTCTCCCCCCCAGCCCTAGAAACTCTCCCAGGAACGTGGCACAGGCTGGCAGCATGCTCTGGTGGCCTTCCTTCTGCAGGTGGCATCTGAGCTGTTTTTCTCCTTTCTCCTTGCTTGGACTCTTTCATTTCTTTCCTCTTTACTGGTCAACTTTCTGCAGAGCCCAAGACTTCCCTGAAATCCTCCTTTTACCACTCGGTAGGTCTGCTTCAGATTTTCCAGTCTGAGAGGAAGATCTCGTCCTCCGGCTATCGCATTAGCTGGAGCTGTTTGGAGTTTGAAGCAGAGCCAACTAGAAGCCTGTACGTAGTCACACGGACGATGGGCACGTGCCAACTTTCCAGCAACGGGTAAGCTCTCCCGTGGCCCGTCTGCTGTCAAAAAAAGCTTCAGAAATACTGCAAGGTGAAAACCACACATGGCTTCCTGCGACCCCGCTGGGGCGGCCCTCCTGCCCTGAGCACCACGGCTGAGCAGGATGCCCAATTTCCTCTTCAAAATGTGACAAAACAACAAAACGTGCAGCTGCTCCTGCTGGAAAGGGCCGAGAGCTTGCAGGAAAAGCGGTCTTCACAGCACTGAAATGGCCTGAACTGTCGCCAGAAACATTTGAAGGACAAGAGTCTGGTTTAAGAAAAGGGCCTGACGGAGGTAGTAGCCGAGGTAGAGAAGGAAGGTTTGCAGCTGGCCTGACAGCATCAGGAGTCCCTTCTTGGACTGTGGTGGTACACTTGGATGAGTGAGTGGGAGCCCCTCAGATGGCGTAGGGATGGGAGTGAAGGCCAGGAAGCACAACAGGACTGATAAAAGCCCAGAGCACCAGCAAACATCTCCTGGGCCAAGCAGACGTGGCTGCAGCTGTGACGGCAGCAGCCAGCCAAGCCCTGGGGGGGAGCAGCCACCCTCGGCCTCTCCGAGCTGGCTTGGTTTCCATGCCAGTGCTGCAGCAAGCTGCTCCAGCAGCCCCCGGGAAGATGCTGCCGACAGAGAGAGCAAGTTTCTGTAACTCTGTAGGGTCAGGTCACATCGGTGTAAAACAGCAGTGTAGTAATAATGTGCACTGAAGGGGAAAAAAACACCGTGCTATTTATAAGGAAGACGTGTCTAAAACAACATCGTTAGAGCTGCTGTGCCACAGGAGGAGCAGGCTGTAGTTGGGCTCACAGCCTGTAGTCATAGTGAGTATTTCTTGCTTTTCATATTTCGTTTACACAGACGTGGTCAGTGTAGAAGTCATCTCTTCCCCTTCAAGTTGTTATCCTGTTTTTAGATCTGTGAACAATAAGAAAGAAAAAAAAAAAAAAGCCAAGCTTTGTCATAGCCTGGAAGTATTTCCAAGCATGTGATAAACTTAGGAAAAAGCCCCAGGGACAGAGAGGGGCTGGGGCCTGGAGTTACACGGGTGGTGAGGTAGAAGTTTGCTACCTGGTTGGTACCTGTTTTACTCTCTGGGACTTCGTGGAGACCCATATCTCTGGCCTGCAGAAGCCTGAGGTAACACATGTAATGGCTTCTGGCCTTCCTTAGCATCAGGAACAGGCTTAATCAACCAGGCCAATGTGAAGAAATGCCACGTGAGGAGGTGCCCAGAGCTCAAACGTCATCTCGTAAATGCCTCTTCTCTCCAAAGAGCTTTTGAGTTGCATCCCAATAGGAAGTGGGGCAGGATTTTTTTTGGTGTGGCTTCAAGTGACCTCTCTGCACACAGCGTGAGCAAAGGCCCATTCCGGTGCAGTGACCCAATCTTCAAAAGGGATTCAGCGGTTCTGTGCTGAGCATTTCCAGCTGTGTCCCCCAGTGAGCAGGGCTGGGCAAGGTCAGCACCACCACGCGAGGGCTGATGCTCAGGGGTTCATGTTCACGCGGCGCAGACGCCCTGGCTGGACTTGCAAAGCTTGTTCGAAGTTCAGAAACTTGACTGCTTTGCTTTTTCTCCAGAGTGAGTCAGTTCTCAATCAAACAGACCAAAAGCATTTTTCCAGATAAGGTGGAAACTTCTGCTTTGTTTTGGATCTGGTGTGGTGCTACGCTCCATCTGGTGCTCATCAGGGACCTGATGCAATGCCTGGTGAGATCTGCATTTGGGAAGGGCTTGCTCCTTTTTCAGTCTCACCTTTTTAGGGGTTTAATTTGATTTATTTCTTGCTATTTTTAATTCTACTGAATATTTTTCTTGCCGCTTTTTGGGGAACACTGAAATGACATTTGAAGGAGCAGCTTCAGTCTAGATTGCCCAGACGCAGACTGGCCCATCTCCTTCTGGAGCAGGGGCACCAGCTGCCTTCTCTTCACAGTCTAGTTGTATGAGGAATAAAAAGTCTCCATACCAGGAAAGGTGCCTTCTTTTCAAGCTCACCTGCATATCTCAGAAGATGTGTTTTCAGCAAGTGCCTTTGATGGTGGTTTCACACTTGTACTGGAAAACAGAGAGCAGAGCTCTGTCCTTAAAGAAAAAGCAGCACAGTGCAATAGGTTGGGTGAGCAGATGCTTGTTCCTTCCTTGTTACCCGGTGGAAATTTTGGTCATTTATTGGTTGAACTTTGACAGCTGTATCCTTTTTTCTACAGGGCTGTAATTGGGCAAGAGCAACATCAGCGTGTCTCCTTTAACCATTTTGCTGTTGCCCAAGTACTGCATTTTGAGACATAATGAGCGGAATAGTATTTTAATTTAACGTAATCCCCAGAAACTAAAGAGAGCAGATTTAGAAGTAAGCTGGTTTATGTTCCTGCAGAGGCTGTCTCAGAGCTCTGAGAGCTAAAGCAAATGTACTCCCATTAAGCAATGCGTTTTGTGGTATCTGTTCATCTAACCATACAAGCTCTCTAATTTTTGATTGTCTAGCTTAAAATACAAGTGTCAGCCCCTCACCAAAAAAGAAGAAAAAAAAACAATTTATGTTCCTTTGGTTCCAAACGACTGCCATTTTTCCACCAACATGCCTTAAAAATTCCTGTAATCTATTATGAATGCATCACTTTTTATATTCATATATCCATTCAGTATTTAGAACCTCACAACATCTCCATAGAATGCTTTCTGATATTTTGAGAATTTTATAAATGGTGCTTTACCAGTACTCAAAGGGTTTATGTTTTATTTTAGTACGTAATGCATTTAATGTCTTATTTACTCACCTACAATGCACAGTATTAGCTATGTTCATCTGAATATCTATATGCAACTTCCATTCACTTACATATGCCTTAACAGAAATTGCAATAAATAGCCATTTCTTGTATATTAAAAATGTATATACAAATTAGAATCTTTAATTTTATAATTTATTAAATTCAAATGTCTGTGTCCTTTTGCAAAGTGTTTGACTTTTCCCTGTGCTTTTTTTTTCCACTGAAGTAACACTGTGCAGAGATGCTGGGGAAGGAGAAACTGGCACCTTTAAACTCAAAACCAATTCAATTTTTAAAACTTTATCTTAATGGATTGGGATTGGGACATACTTCCTGCCAAAGTTCTATTTCGTTGTTACAAAACCAAACTTACTCAGGCCTGCTTGAGGCTCTCACGTTTTAGATGCTGCTGAAATCCATTCTGGTCCATGTATCATCTTCTTAAATGCTCAGCTGCTTGGGCTTCCACTGGGGACTGATGACCAAATTTTGCTTTGCAAGCCCTATTGATAAAATAATTGCTCCTTTCCACAAAATTCTTTCGCATACATTTTCCTGCCATACCCTGCAAGCTCATAGCCAGCTTCCCTTTAAAGCATAATTGAATTTCTTCCACCTAATTGAATTTTGTTGCTTGAGGATTTGAAAGTTCCCCGCTTGCCTTGATTATTCAGTTAGCACCATGCAGTGCATTGAAGTCCAACATGTTCTTTAATCAGGTAACAGGCCACCTCAGCATTTTCAATTCAGAAAAAAAGGCATTAACTTATTGAAATGCCATGGTAAAATGGACCAGACAAAACACGCGTTTCATTTCATGTGACAATTCACATAGTATCTAATTTACAGCTGTGACAAGGGCTATATTTAATTGGCTCTTGGCTTCCCTCAAAGCCTTTATGCAGCTGGGGTTATTGAGTCACCAACCCAATGGCCAGGGGAAAAGCAACCTCTGGTCCCAGGGGAAAAGCAACCTCCGGTCCCAGAGGGCAGGGAGCAGGGCTCGCCGAGCCTGCAGCCAGCTGGCAGAGGAGATGGGCTGCTCTGGTATAAGAAGCTGCCTTAAATCCATACCCCAGACACAAAAAGCACCCAGCGGGTTTCAAACACATCCAACACCCCTCCCTCCCCCAGTGTTTGTGTCTGAAATGCCTGAAGAAGGCAGCTAGAGGAAGGCACGTTTTCCTCTCCTGGCCTGCATTAACTTTTGAACCCCTTTGTGTCAACTCCTCAGGCACGGCCCCACCAGCATTTTCCAGCAGCAGCCTGGGGGCTGCTCTGACCCCCTTTCTCCAGCCCAGGGGCATGGGGGCGATGCCAAAGGCCTCCTTATCTTGCAGTATTGTTTTCTTTTGCTCCTTTTTCTGTCACATTTGCTGCTGCAGCCAGGCACGGTACCCAGGGCCTGACTGGGGCCTCTAGGCCCGAACCCATCCTGGGCTATCAAAATGTTTTCCGAAGCAGCTTAGGGAACAGCAAGGTGAGTGTTTGCCCCAGGAGGAGGCATTATGCTCATGTCCCTAAAATCGAGTAGGCCAGTTCTGGTCTTGTCACAGATAACACGGCCTAGCACTGCAAGGAATTCAGAAGCACAACGGGTTAAACAGCACCGCATAAATCACGAGCTGGGATTTAGTCACCCGGCTCAGAGCAGGATGTGCATTAAAGCAGAAAGCTCGCTGGCAGTGGAAGGAGAAGAAACATTACCCTAAGAGAGAGATGCTGAGGGGAGAATTCTGTCTTGTTTGCCCAGGCGATGTCCGTACAGAATCCTACTTCCACAGCACGCACAAATACCAAATGCTGGTGCGTTGGTTGTTCCTGAACACAAAGCCATGTCTGACTCCACAAATCCACACAAAAGCAAACCCACCACATGTGATAAATTACGTTATGGGTGCATACGCTCGTCTTCCTCACATGCAAGGGACTCGCTGGCTCGTGCCCAGCAGGCAGAGATGCTGCAGGGCTGCCTGGAGGGCAGCGGGGGGAGCAAAGACCGGAGGGGTGGGCTAGGGATGGAGTTGCCAGGCAGAGAACCCCCAGATGTGCTTGCAGTCCCACTGACACTGGGCTGTGGGCAGAGCAAGCCGTCTGTGAAGGTAAACCAGAGCTTGCCTGAGTGAATATTTGCGTCTTGGAAGGACGCAGCACTTCATGGTGCAGAAGTGAGCGGGGACTTGGGGAATCCCACAGCTGGCTCTGCTGAGTGCTCCCAGGGAAAAAACAAACAAACAAACAAACAAACAAACAAAAACGAAAAGCAAAGCAGGAAAGTAGATACTCAGGTTGTTCTCAATTAGACGAGGTAGAAGAGAGCTCCTTCAAAGAGCCATGGCAATCTGACTGCTGTCACACAGCCCAGGGTCAGCTCAGGCTTTGCTCTGCTCTTAGGGGTCAAAGAACGGTGCAGAGCCCTTCTGGGGGCTGAATGTCCTCGCTCTCACCACCACCCTGCCATGATCTCTCTTCATGAGCAGCTTTTCAAACCGAGCAGGGGACCGAAGTGACAGAGGCACTGAACCACATCAATGCACATGCACTCTTAAAAACTCATTTCAGTGAGCAGCAAACTGGTGAGGTCTTCAGAGCAGAGGGAACCAAACCCTGCTTGCTTGGAGCTGAGGGCTTACCCCCTCTTGCACAGCACATACGTACACTGACCTTCGTCCTTTTGGGTTCTTTTTCAGAAAGAGGAGAGGTGGGTCAACAGCTTGGCAAGTTTGGACCCTCTTCCCCCACCAGAAGTACCATATGGGGTTTAGAAAGGAGCTAGGCAAGTAAAGTTCAATTCTTTAAAAGCCTGGCCAGCAGGAACTAGCTCGTTTGCTGCAAGAGGTGACATGATTTGCATGGCTCGCTGCTTTGCTTGGTCCAGCTCTCACAGTGCTGCCGGGGAGTTAGGTCAGCCACTAACCCGGGGCTGGCTTCTTTCAGCCGTGTAAAGACAGACAGGACAGGGAGCGTGGTGAAACGGAAAAAATCCCGCCCCAGTCTGTAACAACAACGGTGAAAAACACGGGCGAGGAATCTCTGCTCCTGCGCAGAGCCCCCCGGGCAGGTACCGTGACCTGCGGGCAGCCTCGGCCCCACCATCATCCCCAGGAGCCTGCTGGATTCAGCCGGAGGCTGGGCGTGCGTTTCTAAAATCTGAAATGAGGTATGGCTAAATAGCCTCCCACAAAGACACAACGCGACCTTCCGCAGAACTGTAATACCATAAATAAAAATTATTTGTATTTTATCAACTAAATACCCTGGGCTGGATTCCCAGAGGAAGTGGCCAGCGAGCAGCCCCCATGGTTTGCACATTTGGAGATGCCAAAGCAGTTTAACAAAGTCTGTCGCTGCATCCAGGTGTCCTCACCAGCACCACGGGCAGCTGGTGCCTGATGAGAGCCGGGCTGGCAAACCCATGGAACTGGCACCTCCTCGAAACGTGCTGCAAAGACTCTCTGGAGTCATTTTCTGAGCTGAACTGAAATCCCAGGGAAGCACCTACGTTGCTCTGAGCCTTTTCTAAGCCTCCCAAAAGGACCGAGCCCATGTTTCCAGGTGGGTGGAGAGCTCAGCCCCTGCAAACAAGCCTTGTGCTAAATGGCAAGGGGCTGAGATAATCTGTGCAGCAACCAGTTCCTTTCTTGCCGAAAAGAAAGAAAGAAGTTCCAGAAAACCTGTGTGCATCAATTACAGTGTTTGCACGAGCAGCTGCCCCTGGTTCCTGTGTGAGCTGCCGTCAAGGCAACAACTGTGGGAGCGACGTTTCTAACCTGGCTCCGTCGAGTTAATACGAAAACAGCCCATTAATGTTTCATGGGAATGTCTTTGAGGCATACCATAGCTTGCTGCAACACATGGGAGGTCAGCGGGCTGTGGGATATAATTAGAAAACAGAAATCATCTGGAATCTGGCACAAATCAGGTCAAACTCCTTTCCTTTCTTGAAATTTCAATGACAAAGATGCAAGAAAGCAGCAGTTCTCTGCGCCACGGCTTTCAAGTGCTCAGGATTGCTCCTTTCCTGATAATCTGACGAGGTTTCAGCAAAGGGCAGGGGCCGAGGGGTGCCCAGCAGCATCACTGAGCACCACGAGCCTGCCGGCCACACACAGACATCGGTTTGCCACGCCAGGCCGGAACGGCTTCTACTCTTTTACCTTTTCTGTATGGATTCATAGCTTTGGAAAACATAGGGTGATATTTTCCCACCCGAATAAATATTCCTTGCCATCATCCACAGCAAAAGTTATTTCTGAAAGAGCTTTGGGAACGCTGGAGCCCCGCAGGTGGAGGCTGGGTTAGCAGGCAGCGCCGTGGCGGCTGCAGAGCCACGCTTTGGCATTGCAAATGCTCTTCCTGAGCACACCCAAGATGGGAACTGATATTTTCTATCCATTCATGGCTCCCAAAGACGAACTGTTTTGTTTATCCAAACACCAACAAGCTTCAAAAACGCCTGAAGGAGACTTGCCTGTTCCACCTGTGCAGCTCCCATGGCTGCACTGCTTTAACGCAGGTTTTCCCCAGACTGGAAGTGTTCGACAAGAGCTCACAAGCAGAGCACCAAACAAGAAGTAACACCAGGCTATTCAGACACTCAACCAAACCTTGCAGAACTCACAACTGTTTTCCCTGGCAGCTTGGGCACCACTGCAGTTGCAGTTTTCTTAGTTTTCTCTTGCCATTAATCCCATTTGGTTACGGTTTTCAGGCACTCAGGAATGCTGATTCACTGCACGCACTTGGGGGAGGCTGCAGGAGATGGGGATGGTTTAACCAGAGCCGCCCCAGAAACGCTGGGAAGAAACCTACAGAAATTCTGGGAGGAGACAAACAAGTGTCCAAAGGTGCATCCTTTTTTCTTTTTTCTTTTCTTTTTTCTTTTTTTTTTTTTTTTTTAATTAACAATTTCAGCAACCACTTGAAGAAAGAGAAAACAGAACTGTGGCTGAGGAAACAAAAGGAAGGCGTTGCTGTAAATCATGCGTGGCTGGTAGTAGCTACTCTTTAATCTGTATCTGGCGTTTTCGGTATCGCCAAGAAAATACAAAAGGTGACGGAGAACAAATCATTTCTATGGGGGTTATCCGAGTTATTCCAACAGCAGGGATTTGTAGAAATGTGATTTTCCCACCGTAACATCAGACAGCTGAAGAAACTCCTTACAATAGATGAAAGGGATTTTTGTTGCAAAACTGTATTTTTAGCCCGGTTTCATAAGGAAAGATGCCTTACCTAACCCCATTGTTTGAGGATCCTGATCTCTTCTAAGGCTCTCGGGCAGTTCCTTGGAGAAATCTAAGGAAAAGGAGAACTCTAAGCTGTGAGTTGTTGCTAAAGCGTAGCCCCTGCTGATCATTGCTCTTGGCATAATTAGTGCATGAGGGCTGAGGGTCATTTCATCTAACTTCAGCATCAGGAATCCCAACAAACAGCTTCAGCTTGCACAGATAGCTCCAGAGAGCGGGTAATCTCCGGTTTGAGCCACACCGGAAGGGATCTGTGAGTCCTTTGAGCTGCTTATTTCTCTCCACCAGAGCGAAAGAAAGAACCTGGCTGCTAAGCGTAGACTTGGGCCACCACATCAGCTGCCAAAGCTGATCCAGCCTGAGTGACAGTAACACCGAGAATATTAGCACTAAGACTAAAGCAGGGATTTTCAGTCTAGGATGTCTGCTTTTCTCTCCACCCCTCCCAGCAGCTCAGGATGGGTGGTGTGGGGAGTTAGGAAGCACAGGGACATCGTGCAGCGCGGCTGTTCCCTGGTCCTTCACAGCAGGAGCCGAGGGCAGCGTTTGGAAATGAGAGCAGAAGGAAGATTCTGCTGCAGTTCACCTCCCCACCCGCTGTGCAGGAGAGGCTACAAGCAGGATGCTGGGGTTATATAGAACCGCAATCAATTCACAGCGCGCTAATAAGCCTGAAAACAAAGGAAACCCCTTGCTGCCCGGAGACCACCGGCCCTGGAGGTCAGACTTAGCCTGCCCTCCTTGCAAAGCGATTTTCTGCAATGCGTTTGTGCGGTCTCCCTCGGCACGGGGCTGGTGGATGCTGCAGGGCTGGGGAAGGCGAGGGGATGCCGGGGAGCAGCAGCAGCACTGCTGAAAGCCACCCCCAGAGCCAGGCAGCAGCATGAAGCCACCCGGGAGGGAAATCAGACAACCTAAGGGCCGCGCCCGGCACGCAGCAGCGAAATGCATCCGAACCACAGCACCGCTGCTCGCACACCCAGCTCGGTGCACGGAGCCTTCCCCGGCTGACCACCCAGGCTGGCACCGCAGCACAGCCCTGCAGCAGCTGGGATCTGACCCAGGTTGGGCTCATCCTGCCCGGCCGGGGCTGGTTTGCAGCTCGGCTGCGTTTATCACACCAGGGCTCCGGCGGGGAAGGGCTCCGGCAGTCTATATTTAGCACCAACAACAAAACAGGCAGCCGAGTCAGCTGACTGGGCGCAGCGAGCACGGTTTAGTTGTAGACAGCACGTATCCTGCACGGAAAACAGGGCGAGAAAGAGCAAGGGGACGGAGCCGGGGCCGGGGGGAGCTGGAAGGTGCCGAACACCCGCAGCGGCTGCGGCTCAGGTAAGGGCGAGGCGTTGGCGCATGGAGCTTTGTCCTCGGCATGGCTGGAGGGGAACCCGGGTGGGCACAGGCACTGAAACGCTGGGGAGCTGCAGGGAGGGGAGGGCTGGGGGTGCCAGGGCTGCTGGGGCCGGCAGGATGGTGGGTGACTGCAGGTGACAAGGTGACCTCCTCGTGGCGTGGCCGTGGTGGCAGCAGCGGGGACGCGGCCGGGCTGGAACCCGTCCATCCCATCGGAAGAGCGATGTAAGTAGGTAACAGTTTCCTTCGGGAGGAAGGAGGCGTCGGCAGGGTTCAGTTAATGATTTGTGTGGTGCTGAGCCCCTGGCAAACCCCTGCCTGTCCCTAGAGCCCCCTCACTGCCCTGGGCTGCAGGCCCCGTGCTGCGGCTGCTCGGTGCCAGGCTGGGAGGGAGGGGAGAAACCTTTCCCTTGGAGCTTACAGAGATAAGAAAGGAGCAGGCAAAGAATAAAGAAAGGGAAATAAAAAGGCCACGAGGTTAAAAACGAGCCCCTAAATTCAGCAAAGCCCACCTTGGCTGACATTACAGCAGCAGCTGATGTGGAAGCCAGCAGCAGGGTGGGCACGGGGCGCTGCGTGAGCCGCTCGCTTGCGTGCCCTACGGGAGCCGCAGCCTCGCGGAGGCTCAGCAAAGCCAGGCTTATTTCCAGCAATGACAAGCAAGGCACTGGAATAGCTAGCAGAGCACTTTTGTGCTTAATCACACAGCAAAGCTGGATTGTGTTGACAGGTTGTTCATACACAAATTCCACTGGGGATGGGGGGAAAAAAAAAAAAAAAAAGGATCCAGGCGATGTTGTCATTTCTGCCAGAATGTGAGATAAACAAAGCACATGAAAGAGTATTTTGATATAAAAAAATAATCCCTATAGTAAGCAAACACTGCAACGTGAAATATTTGTTAAAAAGGGCGTACCTGACCAGTGGGAGCAGTCTGATGGAAATCCAGCCTAAAAAGAGATGAGGATAACTATTTGCATATAAAGACCTTGAATCTATATAAGCATTCAGGTTAAGGCCATCTACCAATCCAAACCTAAATTTATAAACCCCTGGTAGAGACGAAAGCGAGCGTTTGTACATCATCACCTCTACCTTGCTGTAGTTTCACAGCAGAGATCGGCTTTAATGTCACGTCCTTCACGTGATGCTCCCCATGGCGGGAGCTCAGCTCCTCGCCTTTTGGGATCAGCTCTCGCCAGGCTGGACCGAATGTGGAATCCGAGCCCTGGTACAGCGAGCAGGCAGCGGAGGATGAGGGAGAGGAATCTGGGAATTTGTCCCTTGCTGGTACAGCCTGAGTGGTGCACAAGCACTGCAATGCTTCAGCTGCTAACTGCACGCACGAGTTCAGAAGGGAACAGTTACTGACCTCCATGAGTCTCTTTAACGAACCTTTTATCTTCCACTGCACTTAACCATTTGGCTTCTTTTGTGTACATTGGCTCCCCTGGAAGCCATAGGTATAAAAATCCTGCCACCAGATTTTTAGAATGAAGTGTCTGTAAGCACCACTCTTGGCCAGAAGATAACATTGGGTGGATCCAGTAGCAGAGGTTTCACAGAAACAGCCCCAGGATTTCTTTGCCTTGGCTGGCTGTCCTGTGCTGATCGTGTCTCGTCTGTTCCTTGCAGCCATGGCACCCCGGATAAGGCTCAGTGTTGCAAAACCTCTCCCAACCATATGTGAAACCCACGAGGAAGCAATGGAAGACTTAACCAGCAACCCGAAGCACACTGGAAGCACTTCAACTAGCCCAGATTCATATTCCAGCGATGATTACATTCAATCTATCTGCCACCTTGCCAGACCCACCTTCCCAGGCCTTCCCGTAAGCAGCCATAAAGTTCAGAACAGAAAGATTCTGCAGAGCCTTGAAGCCACATCATGGTCCCCATCCCTGCCAGAAACGTCAACGTGTAAATTGACCAATTTCATCTCAAATGTGGTGCCACTGGGAAAAGTCACACCTGCTCCTGATGATGCAGAAACCGACTTCTGGTCCAGAGAGGACCCCCTGGCGCAGATCTACACGGGTGCAGGAAAGCTCTGTTCCTCCAAGGGTTCTTGGAGTAAAAGCTCCAGCACTGGCTACTCACAGTGCAACTCTTCCAGCTGCACGGACACCCCACATGGTGACCTTCATCCCCCAGCCGTGAAAGGAAAAGCTGAAGGGAACCCAAATTTCCCACGGGTGTTCAGTTTTCCAAGGCTTCCCTCTCCAAGGCCAGTGCAGAAAGAAACGCTCTGCTCAGAGCTGAGGTATCTCAGAAGGGATGAGGGAGCAGTTTTAAGCAGTAATCACAGTCAGAAAGAAGGTGGTTCCATGTTCATTAACGGTGAAAAGCTATTGCCATGCTCAGCCAGAGGGAAGCTGCTAGGAAACCGAGTTTTGCGGTGCTCTGTAAGGAAGCAGAGTAATTTGTTCAATACAGGAGGTGCCGATGAAAAAGAAGAAAGAGAAATTTCTTCCAGTGACAAAAATGCAATGGGTGATGTCCCCAGTAAACAGAGATACTCCGAGTGCTTCCAGGCAGCTAAAAAAGCCGTAATCCATAACTGGATTTCAGAGCACAGATGCATCTGGAAAGAAGCAAAGATAAAGGCTTGTTTGCTTCCAGCCATTGCTGAAGTGTGAAAAAGTATCTGTTCCAAATAATGTTGTTTGCAAGAAATAACCACCCCGTGCTCTAGAAGCTCTCCCTGGAGTCCTTACGTGGAATATATGGCTTGAATGTGCATGCAAGTCAGGCAGCCTTTTGTGATCCATCATATCCCTCATCGGTGGGCAAATGGACAATCCAGTCTTGTCTGCTGAGGAAACAGCAATTAATTCTTATTTTGAAAAGGCAACAGTTCACAAAGCATTGTCCCATACCTATTGCCTAGAACTGCCCTGAGCAAAACCCCATCTGTTTTGGAGAAGTAATCTGCGGGGACATCAACCTAGCGGTGTTTTACAGCAAATGCCAAGCAGCCAGATGTTTCTCACTCTTGGGTACAGTTATTCCAAAAGGAAAATTGGGAACAATGCTTGGACAGTACTAAATATGCCCTCACTGACATAAACATTTACCAAGAGACCCATCATAGATCACTGCGTCGACACCAGAACACCACTGGATAGGTCATCTGTTAGTGCATTCACATAAATAAATACTTTTAAAAGTTATAGGAAGTTATAGGAAGTCTTTGATAAGGATCTGTTAGAGAGCAACATGGAAAATCCTGAAACAGTTCAGGGGGGGATTTTCCTCTTCCTCTGTCTTGCAAAAATATACTACCTTCACTCCATGATCTGCCCTCGGTGGGGACAAGCTACAAGCCCTGGGTGAGCGTTGTCCAGACAGCACTTGTCTGGTGCTGCTGCTGTCCTGGACCTGGAGGGAATCGAGGTCCCATTGCTCTGCATTGTGGCGGCCTCAGCACTGCTGTGTCTGCACAGAGCTGGGGCATGTACAGAGCTGAGTGCTGAGAGAGCCATGTGCACGCATGAATCATTTCTGGGTTTCCATACTTGTGTGTGCTTCTAGTAGTTTCCCCTGCCTGGCCATGCTAACCATGCTGACTTTTCCTTGCCCGGTGCTGTGAGAGTGAAACATGAAGAACCAGCATAAGTGCACAGGACAATCCGTTTGCTGATGATACTATTGCTACATGGGATGCCAGGAGAAAGACCAGCACTGCTGTGTTGCTGTCGGGTCCTGGCATGGTGAGCACACGGCCAAGTCATCCCCTCACTACCGCATTGAGACGTCTTCGTATACAAAAAACGTCACTTGCTCCGCACTGTCCTGCAGCCAGAGCACCCACACATTCGGGGCAGCACCCTGTGTAGCTGGGTGAGAGATGTAGATGAGAAAACTGCAAAGCAATGCTAGGGTAATTATTACTGCTACTACCACGAATAAATCTTTTGGCAGAGGAGAGCACAGGGACCAGGCTGTTTGTTCAGTTGCAGCTAGGATGGGAAATACCACCACAGAGCTGCAATTATAAAAGTGCTCGCAAGCGATTTCTGAAACACCCTGCAGTAGATTAAATCAGAAGGCAACTTCTGCTCAGTACCAATGTGAGTGTAAATATGCTCGAAGATCAAAAGGTGAGCATATTTGAACTTCTCATTCTCACATCTCTTACCTCAAATATTTTTTTTCCTGTTGAAACTCATTAGCACTACGGAGCTGAACTGCTTCTCATCTTAGTTTTTGAACTAACCACACAGCAAGAACAAAAGCGAAGGCGGCTCCAGCATTTATGCAGGCTGATGGAGAGCTCGAGCTGAATGAGGCATAGCACCGACTCCAGCTTTATGCGCCCACTCGGCCTCCTCCTCCTCTCCCCTTCCCTCTCAGGCCCACGTCGGGGCGGAGGTGACGTTTTTCCTCATTGCCCTGCTAACATTTCTGTTTTTCTCCACGTGAATGTTTCTGACACTAATGCCTAGCAAGTCTTGTGCCAACTGCATGTATCACTACACTTTACTGAGAAAAACAAATAAAACCGTTATGTCAAGCAGCTGTCTCCATTCTTGCAGATCCATGAGTGACCATTCTCGGCACAGGGCCTCTCTGTGAGGTGCGGCCTTGTGGCTCCATGCATGGCTCATGGCATGGCCAGCCCCCGGGCCCTTTCCCCACACAGGCAATACCTTACAAAGACTTTCTGCCTGGTCAAAATCTGGCCCAGGTGTTTGATTTGTACAAAACCAGCCACGTTGTGCATCAGCAGGGCTTCCCCAAGACAAGGCCGCGGCTACATCAGCCCTCCCGGCAGACCCGCAGCAGGGCACCACACGCAGCCCCTTCCAGAGTTGGTGGCCAGCTCCACGATTCCTCCTCAGGTGCCACATATTCCTGAAAATGCCCCAAATCCTCAAACCCATCAACTTTCCCAACAGAGCCCCCCAGAAATCTAAAACCCACCTGCATTTTCTGGAGCAGAGACCGGAGCGCTGATGTGGTGCATCCCACCGGCAGCCCAGTCACGAGCACACAACCTGGCTGCTCCCACCACTGCTGGCTCCATATATAAGTTAATATACAGAGCACAGGGGCACAGCTGCAGCCCAGGACACCCAGGAGACGCACCCAGCCCCTCACAGAGCCATGGTCTCTGCCTTGACTCCAGGCTTGCTCAGCTGTGGGCTGCCCTGGGCATGGTGAGCTGCAAAACTTGAGGGGATGAATCTTCAGAGTGCTTTTTCTGGATCATTCTTTTGCTCTAGTGAAAACTGTTTCTCCTCAAGGGGCTGGGTTTTGCAGTTGTTGGGTTGGCATAGAAATTAGAAAGAAAAATCACTCCAAATCCAGGCTCTTTAAACCACATTGAGAGAGGAGCCAAAGCAGCAGCTTTCAGTCTCTACCTTTACAGCCACTTCACAGCCAAGCGGCAGGCCAACATGCAATGTGTTTAGAAGCAGGGAAGGTTCTGGAACAGGCCTGCCCCAAAGCGTGAACACAATGGCAAGAGGGGAGATGGAGAATATTTGAACACAACAGACAGGTCCATGCAGGAGGCACGTGGGTGAGGTCAGAAAAAGTAGTTCTTGAAAAGTTCTTTAAATGTCAGTACTGAAGTTAGGGTAAAAGCAGCTGTCTTTAAGAAAAAATCCCTAACTGAAAGCTCCAAGAGAAAACATGGGGCCTAATTTGAAGGACTCAGACCCAAGCCTGAGGCAGGATATGAGGCCTGCCTAGGTTGGAGGCTGTGTGGCTAGTACATCCCCTCACCCTAAAGTGCTTGCAATTGGGCCTAATTGAGGGCATATTTAATTAACTTTGAGCCTCCCCAAATGGAGAGCAATAATAAATGGTGTACAATTAAGTTAAACTGCATTTAGTGACTGAGCAGGGATCCCTTAGCTTTGAACGAAAGCCTCATATGTTCCATCAGCAACATTATTAATGGCCAGGAGTTTTGCATCTGCAGCAGCAACCACAGGAAGAAGAGAGATCTGAAATGATTGCCAAATGCATGCACAGAGAGGGGGAGCAGGGCTGGCAGCTGGAGGCAGCGTGGGGTGCAGTGCTGTGCGCAGAGGCAGCAGTGCTATCAGTGACACGCCTTGCAATATCTAGGCAGAGTCCTGCTTCCACCTCAGATAATTCTGCAGTACCAGCTCAGAAAGCACAAGCTTGCAGTCTTGCATTTGAACATCATTCAGGCACAGCATTTTGCCTCGACCACCAGAGCCCACATGTATTTATGTGGCTGGAACCACTTATGTGGGCCACAGTTGACAGCGGTGATGAACCCTGAAAAACCACATCTCAGTCTTGTGGCCTTTTCCCATGGTCCTGGATTCTCAATATAACTTGTCCGGCACAAGATAAAGCTGATGCAAAATACACGTTGTGTAAATACACATATAATGTCCCTGGCAATCATAGCCTTCCTGGAATTAATGCTCCTGGAGGCAGCACTTCCGAGGACTGTTGCAAAAAGCTGGGCATTTTTGGAATATCATCTAGTTGCTACATAACATTTGACCAAATCTCATCTAAAATCAAAGGGAGCCTGTAAGTACTTTGGAATGGGCTCATAATGGGAACAATTTTCTGCTGTATATAAAACATGGCTTTCTATTAGCAGCTGATGAGGGAAATGGAATTACTAGTTTATTTACTTGTGTGCATTAACGTTTTGTCAGTCATTTCTTTGATTTTAAACAAATCAAGCTGAAAGCCCATCAGCTTGCTGTGAGCTTAGCAAGAGCTATGTTACCCCATTGCTCTACCTGCCTGCATCTCTCACCACATGCGCTGGCTTTTCTCCCCAGGATGAGCCAGCCTGTGCTGGGCGAAGCTTGGTAGTCATGCAAGGTGAAAACGGTACCAGCCAGCTGGGAGACTGCCACGTTGTGTTTGGTGGCAGAATATGACACATACAAGTCATCTGAGTTCAGCTGAATCCTTTATTTCCCTTGGTTACAAGCACAGGGGAGAGTACCTCTGGTTTATACCAGAGGTGCTGGGCTACAACTTCAGCTCACAGGAGAGCAACTATACAAGAAACAGCAGCTTTGCTCGAGATGCTCTTTGTATTCCCCATCAGCTCATGCTTGTGTTGAAGAATTATACTTACAAATTCATATAAAAGACTATTTATGAATAAAAACAACCCATGGAAAAACAGACTGCAACAGCTTCTGCAGCATTTGCAGCCAAGGTGCATTAGGCTCTCCTCAAGCCCAGAGGCTTCCCCTCCTTTCCCCATGCAGGTGTAAATGCAGCAGAAAGATTTCCACCACCACAGCTCACCTCCTCTCCTTAGCTGCATGCACATGGCCATAACGATTCAATAGTTGCAACCACTCAGACTACGCAGGGATTTCCATCCAGAAGAGGAACCAGGCAGGATCCAACCCAAAGGTGAGCATCAAGGTGCTGGGTTAGGACTGCCACCTGCAGCAGCTCTGCTGTGGTTTGGGCAAGCTTCATTCTTGGGCCTGGGCTCTAGCTCTAGGGAGATGTTTGCTGTTCTCGGAACAGTCTCGTGCCAGCCCATAAAGTACTGAATGCAAAATATTTTCCTTGAGGCCATGAGGACACTGAGTACATTCTCATTATGTAACCAATGATTACTATGTAACTGGAGAAATGAGCCAGTGATGCAGAATTTAGTTTCCCTTCCTGGATAAACCTATTTTCTTGCTCCAGGTGAAACTTCCATTTTACCATTGACCCTTCATGCCCTGCTTGCAAAACTTTCTGTTCTCCTTTGGTATCAACCACACCACTCCACATGGACCCCATCAGTCTCCAGGGGAGCAAACCCTACTGCCAACCACATTTCAAAATGTCACTTTTGAGTGCTGAGATAACAAGACGGTGTTTCATAAATACCATCTAATTTTCCTCTGTGCTTTCCATCAGCAGAACACAGTTGCTGTTTGTACACCAACCTGGGTTGCGACAAGAGGGGGCTGAAAGATTTAGGGAATGCAGAGTTTCTGCCTCCGGCCAGGACAAAAATCATGTAAGTCACTCTTGGCTTCCGCTTCAAATGAACTGTGACCAAAATTACAACCCTTTTGTAAGCATAATTAACTAAGTTGATAATTTAACAATGTGACATCATGAACCAGAGCATCAGGCAGGGCAATATCTGAACCCTGAAGCCAACTCTAGCGGCACGGCAGGGATGTGTGCAATGGGAGTGAAATGGGCACGGCTTTTGTTCCTGCTGCCTGCTCACGGGCTCACCAAACCCTCCTGTGCTGCATTAGGAGCCTTCTCCTTCCAGAGCCCAATGTTGAAGTAACCATGCAGTAGAAAAAAGGCATAACACCTCACTAAGCCTAATGCTGGCAACAGAAAAGTTACCTGATAGATAATCTTGGACTAGTAATAGAAAATTTGGATTTCATGCCTAAAGACAAAAATTGTCTTCCTACAGCCCAGTGTCAATGGTGTGGGGTAAAAGGAAAACACAACAAGATTTATGTTCATGTTTAGGGATGCCTATTGCCTTAGAGATTTTGGCATCTGAAAATAAGGATGAAAACAACTTCTGCCACAATTAAGGTAGCAAAGTCTCCCCACCAAGGTCTGTTGCATGAAAGTGCTGTGAGTGCATTCCAGCATTTCATTTCAAAATGAAGTTCTCATTTTGCAAAATTTCTTTTGTGTTTTTCTTTTTCCACCTGCCCGGTATTGCAGGAAGAGCAGCCCTGAACATGACCTGCCACACCTTTGTCAGCCTCAGAGACACAATGGGGCTACACAGACTCAGCTACCAGAGAGAATTCTCTAATTAGGATTTATTAGAATTCTTTTCTTTCTCATTAATGGTATTAAGGGCTACAGTTACACAGCAGTTTGTCACGTGTAGTTTTTTTTTTTTTTCCTAGAGAAGTGTTTCTTGCTATGTCATAATAAAGTGGTTGGCCTGCAAAATCTCACTGCTCCTGCTGCAAAAGCTCTCATGTCCTGATCCCCGGCAGCTCCAAGTGACTTATTTCATCTCCCTCACATTTCAACAAACACGCAGACCTATCTATCTTCACGGATCAGGGCATTGCAGACATATTTAAGGAGCCACTGTGTCAGTAAGTGCACAGGCTGCTCAGCTTTTCCAGCACTGAAATATTTTTAAAACTGTTATGAAAACAAAGCGCTCCTCCCGTGGGGGACAGAGAACAAACGCCACGTGACGGAGTGAGGACTCTGCTTAATGCGCGGTGGAGCAGTCCTCAGGGTAGGACACGGCCACTTTTCTGTGCTCTGCTAACACCATTTGGTCTACACGAATGCAGAGCAATTGCACCCTCCTTAAGCTCTCTCCAGATGCTTTAGTTCATGGGACGGGAGTTTCTGATACTCACCTGCAGAATACGAGAGAACAGAAAGTGACAGAGCTGGGGAGCGCAGGCAGAATCTGCTCTGCAGCCCCGACACGTGCGACCTTCAGCAACTTACTGCCTTTTTGAGTGATTTTTGTGCTCTGTAGAATGAGAATAACTCTTGTGGGAAAAAGGAGGATTTGTAAGATGAGACAGACCTATAAGAAATAACATTTAGATAGAACCAGGTTACAGGCACTCTCTGTAATTGCTCAGCCAGCAAAGAATTGCGCTGGAGAAAGGAGAGCTTGTGCTGCAGCACTGGATGGGTTTCTTCTCTTTATTCATTTTCATGTAATACATGAGCAATATAAAGACAAATGTAAGACACAGTTGGCTGTCTCCTGAAGATTATGTAACTGGATGAGACCACAGTTTGACATTGTCAAATGTGAAAGCTTAATTAAATTGTACAGACATAGCAAAGACTCAGGACTGGATCCAACTAGAAATGTAAACACCCAAAACAACAATTCGTGGACTCTGAATTCCTGTATTTGGTGCCACAATCCCAACACACACCCTCCCCCTGCCTGTCGGGTTAGGGAAGGTTAGGGAAGGGAAGAGAGCATGGCCTACACACACACACACACACTGCAAACGGAATGAAAATACATAAAGTAATGAGCTGAGAAACTGAAGAACAAACCTCAGCTTGAAACCTAAGCATGTCTGGATTGCTCTTCTTTCACTGGGCAGAACACTGAGACTTTTTGCTGAATGTAGCTGCTATTATCTACCTGAAAAATCAGGACCATGCTGAGACAAGGTTAAGACACATTAAAATGATGGTGGCTGTCTCCACTAAAAATGAAGCCTTCATAAAAAACTCCATTCATTGCCAGAATATCTCCATTTGCTTCCTTTGCATAGTAACCTGTAATTCAGATTTCTGAGATTCTGGCAGATATTCCCTGAATGGCATCCAGTGCTCCCAGTGACCTGGGTGAGAGCAGACGTTTGGCTAACAAGAACTTGGTTCACAGAACCCAAACACCACAACCACACCGACGGGCGATGCTCTCTTGTACCAGCTGGAGCCTGGCTCACATCACCAGAGCCCAGAAAATCACAGAGAAAAATAAACAAGAAAGGTCTAGCCTCGTCCAGTGTCTGAGGTGTTTGAAGCAGCAGCCCCATCATGGGATACCGCACTGACACGATGTAAAGCAGGATCCTTCCTTTCACCAAACATACCCTATGCTCGGGTCAGTTTTTAGAATATATATTTATATATTTATTGTAAGTTATTTCCCCAATTTCACTGGCTTAAAGTCAGCGGTCTAAGGTCAGAAATTCCTGCACAGACCCACTTCATGCCCACACTGCACTGGTAGCATAATTTTGGGGTGAGCTGGCTGGCTTGCAGCACGGTCAGGGTTGGGCTGGGCCCCCCCTTTCAGCAGGGCTGTCTTCTCTGCTTGGGGAGAGTCTGACAGGCCGGAGGTAACTCTTAATGCAGGTCCTCACTCACACCGCGGTGTGTGTGAGAGGTGGGAGGGGAAGAAAGCAGTAAAAGAAATCCTTGTGTGTCTGCAGGCTTTTCCCCAGCTAATCTTCATCTTATGTTTTGCTGCCAGGGTGGATTGGTTCAGGTCTTTAGATACAACGGGTCTTAGCCTTCTTGGCCAAAAAGCAGACTAATAATTGGTCTGCTATTTTTTTTAAAAAGGAAGAAGAAAAATAAAATCAATAAGTGCAGCCTCTGAAGAGCTATCAATACCATTAGCCACTGTGGAGAAAGTGCCATTAATCCACTACTGTGCCCCAAGGGGAGCAGTCTGTACCTTGAATGTTCTTTGTCTGAAACTAGAAAAACAAACAACAAAAAAGTGTGCGATGAACAATTAGCTGGAGCTCACATCTTTGCGGTCATTAAAACCCAACAGTTGTTTTTATTTCACGCAATGTGTGTTTGTTATTGTAAAACCACTCCATGTTTGTTGTAAATTAATGCTGTCCACTGGCACACTGTGAAGATTTAACTAGAATGTATCCTCCTGTCTTTTAAAAACTTAAAATATGAAAGAATACTGGGCTTATTTTGGAAAAAGAAAATATTCAAATGAAGCACAGGTCCCCATAGCTTAATTAACTTTACTGCTTTCCATGCAAACAGCGTAAGCGAACATTTAGAGAGCAAACAATTAGTGCCTCTGGGTTAGGAGGGTAAGATGAAAAGCAAGGAAGTAACCAGAACACTCACACTTCAGCGACGTAAGGCTTTTTTTCCCCTGAAGGTCACCCTATGTACCTTGCTTATTCTCATCCTTCCCCCTTACCTTTTCCTCAGGTTCATTGCCTTCCCTCTCCCAGCTCAGTTCCAAATGTTTTAAATGTTTTTAAATGTTTTAAGTGTTTTTCTCTACCCGCGTCAGTAGAAACAAATGCCATGCAATTACCTGTGCCATCTGGGGAAGTTCCCACCCTAAAATAACCTTGTGCTCTGCCTGAAGAGCCAGTAGATAAGGGAAAAATAACCAGGAGTGTGGCCAGAGTGATTTTGCACTCAGTGATATTGAGCTAGCTGCAACGTAGGCCTTTTTCATTTCCATCGTGGCAGCTGAATTTATAAAGCCAATATTAAACTAACGTGGACATTACCAAATCAACTGCTGCCACTGGGAAAGGTTAGATCCCAGGCCTGAATTTCTGCAAATATTCTGGAATAATTGCACAAGCTCCGCTTTCGGGATGCCACTCAAAGCACAGCGCCTGCACCTCCCCGTGCACATGAAGCCTGTGATGCACGCACCATCTAGTGGCAAGACAGCAAATGTGTCGGCGAGAATTAAAATCGCACTACACAGAACCAGAGAAACCATCGCTGAAGTCTGTAATGGGCCTGTAACTCTGTTAGGGACTTAGAGCTGCTTCAAGATGGTAAAATTTAAAAATAAAAAGAGGTGAGCGCTCTGAGGCATGGGGCATTCAGGGAAACAATGAACAAGGTCATTTATTTCCAAACAAGTAAGTGCCAACATAAAGAACTTGGGTTCTGAAGTGACACAGGAGTGCTGGTGAGAGGTCCTCAGGGCTTCAGTGTTTTTACACAGTAAGCCTGCTCAGATACTTTATGCTTTCTGCTGTTAGCAATGGGGACATTATATGCACTTCTGTGCATACACGTTGATGCAGAAGAGTACACTGCATAGACAGTGATATTAAAATGAATGAAGGACAAGAGTTGGCTTGAACCTCATTCCTGAAGGGGAAAAAAAAGAGCAAGAAATCTTCACTTTGGTCCTCTTCTATGGTAAATTAATGGAAAGAGGAACCTTTGAATCTCCTCCTGCTGCCAGAGCCCAAGGGGCAGTTCTACTTGGGGGCTTTCCAGGGACTTGTGGTGGGGGCACACAGCAGGTTACTGGGCACAGACCAAGCCTCTGGTACTGCACACCGGACCTTATTGACTGACATGTGAAGGCCAGAAGAGGGCCAGCCACGAAGACATGAAAGTGCAGTTTACATCAGGGAGAGGGAGGAGGTTTCACATTTTAGTTTTGGACAGGTGTTTTCCACCAATTCTGGAGGCATTACTAACAGTTCTTGATTTTGCAATCTAAAGCCAGTTGATTCTGACTTTTCTTTTGGTCTGGGGACCTATGAAGTACAGGAAAGGCTTTTGGGGATTATCAAGTCTCTTATTTGCTTCCATTTTGCCCTTAGCATACTTCATTCACTTTGGCCATATGTGCAACTTGAGGAAAAGCTTTACGAATTAAGTTAAAATATGAATTAGACTTCAAGAAGGTTTGAAACAGATATTGGATTTATTGGTCAGCTATGAGTAGGAAAATACATTGGTAAAGAAAAAGAAGACCCTGTATATAAATATAATACTAACTAGTTAAAATTTGACCAAGAAGAAAGTTCCACTGAAGAGAACAGTAAAAGCCCTTGTTTACCATCAGACCATATTCAGTTTCCCATTTATCTTATTGAAGAGCTGCCTATAGACAAATGCAACATTCTTTGAGCTTAGTGCAGATAATGTGCTGGTTTTTGTTACATGAATGGTAAACAAGAGTTAGTCCAGTGCATTACACATTATACAGAAGTACTGTGAATAAAGACTAAGATATTCTATTTTAGACACTACTTGAACATACCAAGACACTTAAGTGTTACAAATTTATGCAACCAAAAGGAAAGAATAGCAGTTAACATACTAAAAAATACTGTGTCCGGCTGGATGAAAAAGGCTTGCTACTTATGCGGTTAACTGATTATTATTTTTAACGTTTTACAGTGTAATTAGTTTTCTTTTCCAATGATGTTGTAATTATTTTGTCTTTAGTACAGGTTTTACTGTGTGGCTGAAAAAGCAAACCATAAACTATCTTCTAAGTCTGCTCAAAAACAAACAAAATCATCCCCCCTCCCACCAAAACTTGAGAGATTTGCTAAGGTTACACCAAAAATGCATACATACAATGTTCTAACCAAAGTCAGTTTTGTCAGTGTTAGCCAAATTTACCTTTTTGCTTTTGAAGCTGCTAGAAGGACAAAATAATTACAAAATTCACTGACTTATAAGCTCTTCCCATTCCATCCCCCCAACTTGTGTTATTTTAAAGCAGTAACTCGTGGTATTAGTCTTGTACTCTAATCAATTCATTAAGAGTATGCTTCAATTTACATTTGGGTATTCAGAATTCTTTGCAAATGTAGCTAAACTTGACAAGACATGGCTGACCATACTTTAAGTGGCAAAAAATGCCTGGTCAAACCGAATAAATCCTTTTAACCCTTGGATGTTTTGTGACTTTTGCTCTATGTGCTTTTACAACAAGAACACTGAAGGTACATTATGGCAACACCCAAAACAACCTCAAATAAAAACATCGCAAATAACCATTTTATGTTAAAGACTATGAAGCAAACATTTTGATTGTGAAGACATGGTTTATTGCCTTATTCTATGTTATAGCTGGAAATTGAGACTTTTGAGTTAGATTTGACACAGGAATACATTTTCTTTGAAAGATTGTTTGACAAAGTGTATCTCAGCTCTGTTTTGGTGCCATCTGGTCTTTCCCTGTATTCACAAGATTACTCATTCCCTCACCCCCCAAGTCACCACTGCAGTCCAGTTAAAACCCAGTGAAGTCAAAGGAGTGTCTTCAATGTATTCATCGGGTTTTGGGTTGGGACCCAATGGACTAGTATAAAAGCTGGAGGAAATAGTTATTTACATGGACCCTTAGACTGTAAGGTGACTGAACAGGAATAGTTGTGTCTCCAAAAGCACAATGGGCCATATTTTAATAGGATGTTATTTTAATAGGATGTCCTAAAGTCAAATATTTTTAAAACTAAGAGATATAGGAGAACACGTATTGGATAAAGCTCAAACCTTTTGAATCTAACAAGTGCACTCAAGCTCCAGCATCTATTAAAGTAAATTATCCCCCTCTAAGAAATACAAAATGAGTAAGTGCTTCCCTTCCCCTTCTGTAAAGCTTTCTGGACTCATTACACAATCCAGATAATCAGAAAAGAAAAATAGTTTGCTCAGTTTGACAAGCAAAGTTGGCTCATCCTCACTGGAAATTGTCATGATGTACGTTACCAAGACATCATTAAGGAAACATGAGTAAAACACCTTTTATTCACACTTTACAAAAAAACCCAAAAAAACAAACAGAAAAAAAATAACACTACGCATTAAGTCTACTACAGCAATACTACCAGCATTTCAATGTACTGATTATAAACTGGACATGTTTGGTGTTTTCACAACTAAAACCAAAACAAAATAACCCCAAGAGATCAGGTCCCAGACAAGGATTCAGGATCAAAATTTCTCCTATTGAAATTTTAAAATGTACACTTTACATATCCAAACTGTTAGTAATGTTTACTTTCAGCTTAAAACAGAATTGTTTGAGCACACGTATGTGCTTACCAATTTTGAATAAAATTTTGAATCATTATTACCAATCCACTCATATATATAAAAATTCACAACATTTAGAAAGTTTTAATGCTCAGTGTCCTTTTGCTTCCCTGCCCGCAGCTGAAACAAAAGCTGTTTAAGACCAAGCTCTCTATCTCCACTTTTTTTTACATTGATTATTTAAGTTGTATTAGTTTAAGGAGATAACTTCTCTCTTTTAGAATACAAATACACAAGTTAAATTTGTAAGCTTTTATATACTTGGCTTCATGACACAAATGGCACTGAGGGTATACTACAACTTTAGTCTTGACACTTTAAAATAAGACTTGGTCACTTTAAAAAATGATCTGAAGAATTGTCTTTGGGACCTGTTTTGAAAACGCATTTATTTTTACACTGCTTCATCAATAGAAAATGTAAGGTTGTAAGTATTTTTTCTTCAAGGAATTACACTTTCTGAAACTGAGGAACACACTTAAACTAAGGAGAGTTCACATGATAATTCTTAGTGGGAAAAAGAGCACTGTGCAATGACACTGAAAGAAGCAGTGCATGGGTAGTAGAAGCTAGAAACTGTGTACCCATAACCTGAACATGTTCAAAGAGTGTGATATCCAATGCTTCACAAAGGAAAAAAAAGATGCCACAGCTTATACAAAAGTATTTTCATAAAATTTTCACAAGTGTTAACATTATTTAAAAAAATAAAAGAGGATGCACAGGCTCTCTCTGCATGCACAGGCAGTGCTAGTTGAGAACAAATTTAAGCAGGCACAGTGGAGATAGAACAAGTATTTAAAACAGAAACAAAGAAGCTGTACAGTTATCCCTAAATTTTACTTCAAAAGTTAGAGATGAGAAAAATATCTGAGTGTATACACATCAGCAATAACTTTGAATGCATACAGGTTTACTTATATTCACTGCTTAGCTTATCTGTTCTGCGAGAACACTATGCTTTTCTTTTTTAAATCAGAAATCAACAGAAAGTATTTAGTTATCTCTGTAAGATATTAAGATTTTATAGATTTGGATTTTAAAAGCAACGTTCTCAATTGAACATAAAAAGTAGTACAAAAGGGCTAACAAAACCCTAACAGTGCAAATCGTTAGCAGAGAAAACCTGTGACAACCTCTTTTACAAGCTGGCCTTTATAACACATGAAAACAGATAAAAATTTAGCCTTAGTTTACAATACAATCATTTTCCAAATCTGATTTTTTTTTTTTAAAGTACAAAATCTCATAAATCACGTTTTCTGTTGTTCATATACAATCAATAAAGGCTAAATTCAAATTCTATATTTTACAAACAAGTCTGAAAAAGGAGGGAGTGAAGTACGGAAGAATGTTCTGTGGATGTTCCTACTGGCCTCAAAAAAGTAGTGCTACAGATAACTGTGCAAAGAGAATATACTGTATAACAATTCCCTATTTCAAGGCATGAAAATGTCACGTTGGATAAAAGAAACAGGAAGGTTAATTGTAACGTATTAAAGAAAGGCGCAAATGCACCAATCACTGTTGAACAGTATACAAAGTATATTGGGCTCAGAATTGTGTCTGTTGATAGCACCTGGCTTTTACTATGTCTTTAGCAAATAATTAGATTTAAGATTAAGATTATTAAGAAAAAAAAATCCCTGTTGGCCATACCTCACTCCTCTATATTCAGATTTTACAATTGTACAAGTTAGATTGAGGTTGCCCTCTAAAATGTACTTAACTACCTCCTGCCAGGGAGATGGATGCCATTTACAGGAGGCAGGAAAGGCAGCAAAAGCTCCAGTTGTGCAAAAAGTGAGAAGTGGTCAGAAGGGATGAGCGGATGCGGACAACCACTTATATTGTTCTCTATTAACCAATGATGATCCAAAGGTCCAAGAATGCCAAGTATGTTTAGCTGAGGTTTAGAGTAGAAGATGTAGTCAATAATACCCTAAAACGAGAATAGAAATAACATTATTAGTGTGAAACCTTTAACCAAGTTATTTAAAAAAAAAACAAAAACAAAAACAAATGTGAGCTTAGAATCAGGAATAACTGAAATGCTACCACTCCTTCTCCACAGTACACCATCAGTTTAGAAGACTTCTATTTCCTGTCCTGTGGGTTGCCCAGTACAGATTAGGGAACCAAAGAACAAGTCCACTTTGTATCACTCATGCTCTGCTTCTGCAGGTTGTAATTTCCAACCTCCCACAAAGCTTCAAATCCCACTTCTGATTTTGAAGAAGGAAGCATCCCTCTGTTTCCTCATGCCAAGGGTACACCGACAGCTTTCCAGTAGCTTTCCATCACATGGATCATATGGAATCATCATATGGAAAGAAAACACAACCCCATCTCTTGCAAATCTACTACAAGATTCTAGCACAAAAAAAGGATGACTTAGCTACCGGAGTGCTCAACATTTCAATGTCCAGGAAACCATGTTTTAAATATAAGTTCAGTAAATCTGCTGTTAGCTATCTAAACATTAATTTCTTTGTTAAACAATTAACACGAATTGCTCTAATAAAACTTAAGATCGGAAACTTTTTCAAAACAGCAGCAAAGTTTTTACCTTGAAGTCAAATGTGTAATTTGTATAAGGCATTAGACCATTCTCATAGGCACTCTTCAACTTGAAACCATGTGTAATTCTTCCATTTGTTGTTCCATTTTTTCCATTACAGCTGAAGTTAGTAAGACTTTCATTGTATCTCAGTTCCTTAAAATCTTTGTGGTTTGTTTCCACTCCACCAGTACTCAAATACTCAACAACACCTATTAGGAGAGACAAATACACAGGAAGGTATTAACAAGCATTCAGCATGCAAGTGTGTGTGGATTACTCTGAGTTGTATATGGAATTTTCTGCTTTATATAAGGAAACCCTTAAAAAGTACACAATATAGTCAGCAGTTCTTATAAAAATACTGTGAGGCAGTATATATGCATATCAAGAGCAGATGTCACCTAGAACAATGAAACATTCATTGATTAGAAAAAACTGAATATTGTTAAGAACAAACTGACTTGAGAAATGAAGATGAAAGATGTGGAAGTAAGATTCTAGGTAGGTACTAGGTAGGCAGCTTCTTGTCTCCATGCACTAATCTTAGCTTTCAACATTCCCAGACTAAAATGCTGCCAGAACGCCAAGTTCCATAACACTACTTCAGCTAAAGTTAACTTGAAAAGAGGGCACAAAGCAAATTAGACAGATTTGTGTCTTGGAATACTATGATCATGCCTCCATATCAGAACAGGTGTTAAGTTCGGAATCATATTTAAAAAGAAGAAACTAAACAAAAAACCCCACACATTTCCAGCACTGCTGAGCAGTAACCACACATATCAACCCTGGCAGGTGTTAACAGTTGCCAAGCAGAGGCCAGAAGGAAGGCGGACCATGGATGGAGATTACTATATTTAATAACTAGCAATAAGAAGGAAGGATGGCTCTTGAGTTCACTACTTGAATTGGGTACCTGAGAAAGAGTCAAGAAGGGGTTCACTGAATCTGTTATTTTCTTGCACTTTATAAAGTTGCCACAAAATCATAGAAAAGTAGCACTATAGCAAAGAGCTCTGAAGAATTCCTTTCTGGTAGGAGACATATTGAATTTTAGAAGTCCTAAAACATCTGAGCTGCAGAAAATTACTATAAGGATGCAACTTTAAAGAGAAGAACATGTATTTTCACACTTAAAAGTAATAATAAAAAACCAACAACACACAATTATCGGTAACATACTAACATTTCCAGTTACGTTGGAAAACGTTTTCTTCCTTTCCATTCCTGTTTAAGATAACAATCAAAATGATTCTGAAAGACAGGATAGAACTACACTACTGTACAGGCAATAAAAGTCACTCACAAAAGAAGCAGTTCTTTTCCTTCCTCAGTACTTTTAGAGCTTGTAATATGAAACAACATGTTACCTGGGTTGAAATTTCCTCTAAAATTTGAGACCTTAGAATTTAAATTGTCACAGAAAAATAATAAAACAGTGCTCTTACCAGAGTCTGGCAGAGAATTCAGATCGGCACACAGTACAAGTGGAATGGTTCCATGTTCTCCCGAAACACCAGGCTTGAGAGTACGGGAAGCTTTATCAATAATGTTCTTTACCTCAGACAGGAACATCATAGTCTGAACTAGCTTCACATCAGAATAATCTGGGTCCCAATGCATATGTGCATTAGCAACGAGAACTAGCTGCTTTTCCATCCCAAGGTGTGGTTTTCCAGCTAAAATTTAAAATTGATTATTAATCTTATGTGGTCAGCAACAGAAAATGCTATTATCTTTAACTGTGTTGAATTTTATACAAGACATTTGAGGGGAGGAAAAAATACCAGTTGCTTGAAGACAATTCATACTTTAGTTTAAGAGGGCTATACAACTCCTCTTACATCTAGTAAGGGTTTTAGTTGATCCTAAGCATTAGGAATAATTCTATTTCACATTGAAGACCATTAACAGACTATCACCGTAATGCTTAGGTATTTAGGAATACCATGATCACCATAAATAATAGATAACCACACTAACAGAAAACTGCTGTAGTTTTTAAAAATTAAAACAGTTTTCCTCAGGTTATCTGTGAGTGTAAACAAGCTCTGCCCATATCTTACTAGGCAATGAGCTCTGCATTTTAAACTTACATTGTTAGCTACCTACTTTGTTAGAAGTAATTCTTAAAAAGCTTGTTAGAATGTGAACTAAAGTCATACTTGGTTGAACATAACATATGTTGAATAGGTACCCACTGAGGTACTTATAAAGCCAACTTACATCTCATAAATTAAGGAACGAAAGGGCAGAACAAATTGTATTTACGCATAACATTGAAGAAAACAAACTAAAATGATGCAGATACATGAACCAGAAAAACCCAACTACTATCAACTGATTCTCTGATACCTGTACATATCTCCAGGCAAAATCCTTCAAGCTTTAGTCTTTTCATTTTGTATTTATTTATACTTTAAAAGCAAAATGGTACAAGTGAAGGTACAAAGAAAAAAAAAAAACAAACAACTATCTCATCCTTTGAATAATATATCTTTTCCCCCATTTCTCTTTGGAAGTAAGTTTGTCTGGGTGGGCATACAGTGCATGAACATTCATCTGTAGGATCTGGGTTCTGTTTTTCTGTAACAAAAGTCCTTCCTTTCTTTTAAGATTTATAAAATACAATCACTTCAAAAATTAATCTAGATAGGACTTACATGACATTTCTATCAATTCTTTTCGCAGTTCTAATAATACAGCAACTCCAATGTTATCTTTTGTCATAACTCTGTTCAGCATAGCTTCTGAACCTTCTGAGTTTGCCATAGCTAGTTGATTGAACTCAACGGTATGTTTTTGAACCAAAGTAAATCTGAAAGAGGAACATTATACATGCTTTCTTCAGTAAACAGATACCAAAGGAAATGTTATAGGTAACTCTCCTTTTAATTAAAGCTCAAACACATTTATGACAAGAAAGCCTCAGCCTGTAACAATTTCATAAAAATCCTGAACTGAAATCAAAGGATAAAAAACGCTAGGGAAATTGTAAGATATTAGGTTGATTTTAAATTTAAACACTTATTTTTAAAAAGAGAAAAATATGGAATAGGAGCTCTTGTTTTTGATTCTGCATGAGATTCTAGTTCAAACTTGCAGGTTTAATAGAGTGACTGAATAATTGTTTTTTTGGCACCTACATTTACTTGTAAACACAAAGGAATGGAAGCAGGAGAAGGAAGGAAAATTACTCATATCCAAACAGTTGTACGAGTACAATATGATACAACCAGTAACTACTGCAGCTCTTAAGTGATGTCTTAATATCATTGCTCATTCCTAAAAATAGGTTCATTCTCCACCCCCCCCCCCCCAGAAGAGTAATGCACCCAAAAAGTCAGTCATCTGAGGCCTTACTTCAGCAATTTTGAGGATTATCTATCAGTTTAATTAAAGAAAGGAAAAAACATTTGCTTCCTTCTAATTATTACCACCTAATGGTAGTATATGAAGTGTAACTTAGTGAACTCCTAACCTGTTTTGTTCCAATAGAAAAAAACTTCAACTTCAGCAAAAATTCAGGGTAAAATTTTTCATTGCTAGTTATGCACAGAAAGATTTCTCCTGTACAAACTACTCCTTCTAGAGATTGGAATGCTCTATAACAAACACTGAACGGCTACAGAAAGGGTGACTAATGCCAAGTTGTTTTGACTGTGGAATGACACTAGAAATTGTGTGAAAAAGAGCAAGACACAATAGAAGGCTTTACAAAACACATCACTTACTTTTCTGTTTTGAAAAATATTGCACAACCATCAACATGTTTTCTTTCCTGTTCTGACATTGTCCTAGCTCTGGATTTTGGACTGAAGAATCCATTATAGCCACGTTCTTTCAATTCTACCAGGAAAAAACTGTAGTACTGTTCAGTTTCAACCTCCTATAGAGTCAGAATAGAGCACAGCATGAACATACGATAGCAAAACACACAAGACTGTTATTATTTAGACTTGAAGTTCAAATCATTTTCAAATTAGATTAGAAAAAAAACACACATAAGAATCAAGTACATCACAGAATGCAAATTTGAGAGCAATATTCCTATTTTAAAAAGAAAATAGAATGAATTTCTGTAATCCACAGAGTTATGATTATCTTAAGCCTTTTATTTGAAAACGTGTCAATTATACCCCCACATACACATGTACACACAAAGACACCCCCACATACATTTCTTTGATCAGCAGCTGCTGGTTCACATTCCAGCTGTGTGGGCTGAAAAGCATTCTTTTGATGTCAAGCAACAAATACTGTTCTAAACACCCCTTCTTTTTTCTTTTGTTTTCAGACGGTTTTGAAAACAGACCATTTACTGTAAATATAGTTAATATAGGGAAACCAGTAGATGAGAATACAAAAGGAAAAGAAATAATAGTATATCTTTTACCTGAAGACTTATGATGTCGGCATTACAGCTCAGGATTTCCTGCATAATGGCTTTTTTTCTGTATTCCCAGTTCAGTGCCCAAGATGGACAATAGCCATACAACTGCCGGGTAGCATATTTATCACAAAGTACGTTGTAACACATGACAGAGAACAAGGCTGCAGATAAATAATGTTACTTACACACTGACGTATTAACAACAAAAAAAAACATCGTTATACTCTTCACTTTTGTCTTCTGCAGATTTATAAACACGTGCTTCATTTGCTTCAACTAAAACACAGCACCTGTACTTATACTAAAAAAAGCATTTGTTAGTCGTCCTGGAAAGATATGTTACCTTCAAGTTTGGGCTTCTGGAAGCCATCTACTAACACTTACTTAGTAAACAAAACCAAAACCACCCTTTATATGGATAATGGTGTATACAACAGATAAACGTGCTCCACGCTAAGTGATGCATTACTATGAAAAGCTTAGAACAAGGTGTTTTGAACATTTAAATTTGCTAGCTATCCTGAGGTTTGTAAGCTCTTCAAATAGATTTTTAAATAGCCTATCTTAATATCACCATGAAATGTAACAGATCCTCATAATTTCACAGTTCCACATCATGATTAGGAACTCTTCACACAAAGCAAAAGTACAAACAAAATTAAAAAAATCCACCTCTAATTTTCCTCAGAAAGCTTACAATTTACATGTAAAGTTAAGAAACATCTGCTTCTCTGTATTCATTTTGAATGGGAGAGATAAAATGAGACCGTTTGGGGCAATATGACAGGAGGATGTAATCCAGTAGGATGGATATTTGGTTTTGTTTGTTTTTAAAAAAGCACTGAGGAATTTGCAGTATTATAATGAGATACTTTACTTGGAAGATTACTGGTAGCTCCTCTCAACTGTGGAGGATAACACAGGAGAAGAAAAAATACAGCTGTTTGAAGATTTAGAAAATGAGGCAACAATTCAAGGCTGACTGGGGGTCAAAGCTCAATCCTTTGAAAACAAATAGGTGAGAGCAAGAGACATTGCATAACATTATGGTCTTTGAAGTAACCTCCTTAATAAAATCAATAGGGGAAAGTAATGTACGTCAGTCCTGAAACAGAGGACACCACAATAACTGAAGAATATTTTCAGTCTGCAAATTAATAAAAAAGGCTGTATTTTAGACAATTCATGCAGAACAAATTAGTAAGCAGATAAATACATCCTGATTCCCAAGAGCAAGACATGTGGAGGCAGATGATACATAGGAACATGAAAGGAAAAAAAAGAAATCTACCCTTTCGAGAAATTATGACCAGGGTCTTCCATTTTTTATTCTTCAACAAATGTTCAATTAAGCCTGTTATAATTTAACTACATAACTCACTTTGGACAATTTCAGTTCCTGGGAGGAGTATGCTCATTAAAAAGAAACTACTTCCTAATAGGATCTGAACCAGGTGTTCCAGTTGAGATAGAACTGCTTCAACTAGCTGCTAACAATAGTCACATGATTAGTTAATTTAAGTATCAAAAACTTTTCAGCAGATAATAAAGATCAAGGATTTTTCATTTCCTTTTATGAGAACTGTTGAAGTGTTACAGTACCTGTTGGTCTTGTACGGTCTGGTTCTTGCAACATAATCCAAGATCTTGGAGGTGGTTGTTCTGTTGAAACTATGGAAAATTTTTAAAAATAGAAATACAAAAAGTGATAATCACATTTTATTTATGCAGCAGAAATTAATGTTTTAAGAATGATCACTTACTTCTTTTTGCAGTACCTGCCAAATTATCAAGCAAATAGTTCAGTAGCCTTCGTGTCCCATCTGGTTCCTGATAAAGGTTCAGAATATCCTGTGTAAGTGGATTTCCTGCAAGCACATTTACAGAAATACTAAAATATGCAGAATCAGTATGAATTTATATATGCACATTTAAAGCCAGCCTCTCTGAGGAAAATACTAAATTTACTATGAACTATTAACAAGCTTCAAATCTCAAGTCTTCAATCCCACAAACCACATGCAGGTGTTCATGGTGAATTTAATTGCATTCTCTCCTGCAGGTTTCTTCTGAAAGCCTGCTCCAGGTGCAGGTGTCGGATCTAACAGCAGGGAGGAATTGGCATGGTACAATGTGCTGCATCACATGCATGCACAGAGCTGATGAGGCAAAAAACACAAGAGCAACCTGTTTGCTTTGCTTGATGTGAGTGAAATGTCCACTGTCAGTTTGCCTGTCTTACCCAAATAAAGTCTACAAACTGCTAAACTCATAAGGCTGATCATAAAGGCTTTCATGGACAATGCACATGGCAATTATCCAGTTTTAAAAGAGGAAGACTTGAGACTTAACAGCGTTTAGAAATGTTGCTATCGCTAAGTACTCCTGATCTTGCAGGCCGGCCCTCACGTGACAATTTCCAATGAAATCAGCAAGTTTTATAGCAACAATGATTCATACAATTCAGAGGAAAAAAAGGAAAAAATATATGGCTGCTTGTGTAAACAGCACAATAACCTACAGCAGTACAAAACATATACCCCTTTTGTTTGGCGTTCACTATCAATAGCTCACTGCAAACTGTTTCTTAAACAAGCACTGTATCTGATTCCTGTGCAAGAAAAAGAAAACTTCCTCTCTGCAGAAAGAGAAGGAAGACTCTTTATATTTGGAGTGTTTCACCCAAGTAGCTCTTGCTCTTCTCTTAATCACTAAATAACATTTATAGGAGTGGAGTAAGTAGCTAAGTAGTAAGTAGCATCTGGGATTCCTATCCAGTAACATTTTACGAATCAGCAATCTACAGCCATTACATCTCAGCAGTGATATCATTAAACAAAGCACGGATACCAAGAAAAAGTAGTAATACCTTTCAGACCCAAAGTCTGTAACTGGAACAGTTTTCCCAGCTCAAAAGGTAAAACTCGTAACAGGTTGTTATTTAAATGTAGTTCCCTGTAGACAGAGTAAGAATCATATAGGGCTGAAAACAGACCAAAGTTTGTCTTCAGCAACCTATATAGTACAGGAGATTTAACTAAAAGAAACAACATACTAGCAAACCACAATACTCAAAAAACTTGAAGACTAAACAGCAATAGTTAGGGAAATCCTGCTGTACTCACACACACACAGACAGAAGAATATGTATTATATTGAAGTAAAGAGGAAAGCAGCTGTTTGGCAAGTTCATCTTAAAAAGTCAGGAATTTTGTAAACATTAACAATTATGAAAGCATTTAATAACTACAAGTGATCAAGCAGTAACAGCTCTGACAAACCAGACCATAAAACAGTTCATCTATGATTAAAAGCCAAATAAAGGAAAATTATAACCCAGAAAACAAATAAGCAAAAAATAAATGAAGTACCATGACAGCACTACTGGAGCTATGACATTATCATGTTAGTACACAGTTAAAACTCTTTTTGGTTAAGGTCTCTCATGAACGCTGGTTTGCACTTTACATGGGGTAGGGAAAAGCAGAGTGCATGCCTCAAGTAATTTTAATTCTTTCCGTTAAGCTTCTTTCCTTTGACACATAAGGAAAGGCAAGTGCATACTACTGATCTACTGTGTACGAGTTTCCAGACAAAAAAAAGAGATGATCTGTGTCTCTGGACAACAAATAGTAATTTTCTGTTGTTTCCATAACTTCAGCATTAGGACAAAATACCTGCTTTTTACCTTCCAAAGAGCAAAACGAATACAGGAACAGGTCTGAATTCTGATATCCCAATCAACTGGGCAGAGAAAATGGACTTGGGAGCAAGCTTTTCAATTTGTTAAGCATTCCAAGCTAAGTGGTGAAGACTTTCCTCAAAATTTTCAGTATGAAGTTGCTACTTCAAAGTGTTTTCACCTTGCTGTCTAGAGACTTGAAAATTATTCGGGGAGGGAACGACACCAAACCTGGATGCCAAGAATTATGTTACTTGCTTTAGATTTCTAAAAGACAGCATTCAAAGAAGAGAAACATCTCTTCTTTTAGCCTTGTATTTCAAAAGTAAATTCTACACGGTTCTTCCCTAACAGTGACTTCCAGAAAATTCTCTCAGTAAAACTGCATATTTAGAAACCTTGGTAAAAATGAAGTGGCTTGTTTCACAGATACCCTGGTGTGTGGAACAGCAAAAGATAAAGGAGGGGACTTTCTTTTGATTGACTGGGTTATCTAGAAACGTTAAGTCATTATTCATCTGATTGCCAGACTATATAATGCAACTGGTCACCTGTTTTATATTCAAAACAAACAAAAGTAACTACAAAAGCTCACAGATGAAAGCACATATTTTAGACCAACTCAGAAGCCCAGTGTCATTCTACAGTTTCTAAGTACGAACAATAAACATGGCAGGTAAATAAGGAGACAATATATTATTTAAAACAAAACAAAATACTCCCAATAGTTCTCAGCACTTCCATAGACATTTGAGACTTAAATTTTTTAGAGATAATATTCTATAAGACATTAAAAGGCTACTAATTTATTCTTTAGGAAGGTACCTTGTCCATTAAGAGCTTTTCAAAGCACTGCCGAAGTCTAAAAAAAAGTTAGATTATGTAGGAATTGCAAAAAAAAAATATAGCTATTCTAAATTCCTTTAGTGCAAAAATAGTGAGATGGAAGAATGGCATAAAAGTAAGTATCATTACATTTTCTCTTGGATGAAAGGATTATTTTCTCTAATAAGCTTTGCCTCCTGGAACCCCTCCTTTACACAGCAAAGATGGTAACAGCAAATTCCACTAGTTCTTTCAAGCATATCAAGAGAATCTGTTTTAGATCTGAGCTTTTCAAGGTAACGTTAGAATTTTTTTTCCTCCTTTCCCCAAAGATCAGAAATCTTACTGCTCTCTCTGACACCTCTTTGTTGAGTACCTGCAGCAAAGACAGAGATGCAATGAGTCTTGGGTGAGCTTTGCCATACAGACCAAAAACAGAGCTCCAGATGTGAGAGTTGGAAGACCTGTTATCAATTCTAATGCGTGAGAGCACAAATTATTTCTGTGGCTCAGGGTATTAGCAATGCCCAGTGTTGAATTACCGTTAGTTTGAACAACTTCCCAGAACGTATGGGAAGTGTCAGCAGTAAGAGCTAGCCTGAAACATAAAACTACAGCACAACTGAGACCTGCAGAGCGCTATCACACAGGATGCACTTACGGATTTTTCTTCACTTTCACCACAGTGAAAAGAAATCATGGATCAGCTGCAATTACTGAGGACAGAGAGAGTGCAGTGGATTAATGCACTAGCTTTTCACGTCTGGAGATCTGGATTCAAATTCTATGTTTATATCACAGACAGAAAACTGGCTTGATCTTAGGCCTTGGCTACACATTTCACATTCACAAGATTTAGCATTCTCTACTTGGAAGAGGTTTAGGACTTGGAAGAGCTGAAACTTCATAAAGTTAGAATAAATTGGGAAAAATGTGGTAGCATAGTATCTTTTGACTCTACTGATGACTCTACAGTGCTATGCTAACTCAATGTCAGGAATATTAATTTCAGAGGAACATTTTAGAAAGAAAAAGATTGATGGAAATAATGCTGATGTAGTAAAAAGATTAATTTGAAAATATTCCAGTACATGTAGGATTAACTAGCTCATGTTATCTGAAGAATGGATAAAGGAAAGAAGAACATTACTAAGAACTGCTTTTAATTGAAGTACTAATGCAAAACATCAAAAATAAAATACAAAAGAACAAGCTATTTCACATCTGATAACAAGTACACAACATGCTACAAAAGAGAGCTGCCAATTATATTCTAAAAAGTACGGTTCCTTTACTCAACCACCAAGACTGAGACTTAAAGTACTTTGGAATTTGAGCTTTTAGTACCAATTTAATTGGCTAGTTTAATCCTCTCCAACAGAGTGGACTTCTCTAAAGCAGAATAAAACACAGTGACATATTTATGTACAAACTTGCTTTGCTTCCAGTTTTATTAAAGCTGTCCTGGCAGTCCATTTCTCTATTTTCTTCCTTACTTCCAATAACATTTGCATTACTTGCAGACTCAGTGTTTTGAGAAAGTTGGCCATAAACATCTTCAAAATCAAAAGTAATTAGGTCAATTACTTGTAACCATCTAAAACTAATGCAAAACTAAAGATAAGGGTCTTCTTTTGGGTCAAGGGCAAAAGAGTGTTGCCTGTAAATATTTACCTTTATATGTCATATACATATTTACATAACAGTATTACAGAGCAAAACGCTGCAACCTTAACTATAACCTAAATAGTCATCACTATTCATGTTTGAGTTATCATTCCATGCAAACTTTGTGCATTTTTACATTGTAAAATCGAGTGGAAAAAGTTGTATATAGTACTTTTTTCCCCCTCTTTGATTTGCATAGGAATGCAGTTACACGAGAGGAAACGTGGGAAGGAGGTTAGAAAAATTGCAGTAGTTATAAAACCAAGAGAATAAGAACTATTATTATTAGAAAATTACTAAAGATGAATAAATAGGAAAAATAGTAGTTAGCATGACTGTGAATGTTTAATCGGACCTTCTTCTTACTTTCCTATGAGATAAAGGCAATTGTTTGTGCATCAGCAGTTTGAGAAGAACTCCACATAAAGATTTGTAAAAGAGTTTGGAAAGAGACGCGTAAGAGAGGAAACTTGACTTGGAAAGATATAGAATGGGTGACTGTTATCAAACTGAGCACTTCCGGAGCTCATAACGAACTGTTATACATTGGAACAGAGTATCACAGAAAATCCAGCACTGCTATGAACTGCAAAGACTATACGAAGTATTCAGGGAGACAGGTAAAGAGTCAGGAAGGGAATATTTATTTATCCTTTCTGTTGACTAGAACATCAGTATTATGCCAAAACCCAAGCTGTTTCTATAAGATAACTGGGAGCTAAAATTGTCCAACTGCTAAAACTTACATACCTGAGTGACACCATGTTTCCGAGCTCTGCTGGTAAACTGCGGATTTTGTTAGAGGACAGGTCCAGATACACCAGATTGTGAAGCTTGGCAATGTCTGAAGGAATACGGGATAAGGAATTGTCACTGAGATGCAAAGCTGTCAAATGGGTCAGTGTCCACAACGATGAACTTAAGCTTCTCACTTTCCCTGCGAAAGGAAGGTGGAAAAAAAAAAATAAAAATCCATTAAACATTGATTGTATAGATCCAAAGCAACTCAGCATCATACACAATTATGTGAAGTATTGACAGGGACGCTTAGATTTATTTTTTTTCTCCCGATCCATACTTAAATTTTGAGCATCTGTCTTTCTCAAGTCCCATATAAAACAGACATTTACTAACTGACCATGCATTCAAAAATTAATACATGTTTAAGAAACATTTTTTCTATTACAGGTTATACTTGGCATGAAAGAAGCTTCTTCAGTTTGCCCCGTATTTCTGTGTAACATCTTTCAAACCAAAAGTCTTTATTCTGTGGCATTAATCCAGCCAAGAACAGATAGAAGTACTATATTTGGGGTGACTAAAATGCTTGGTTAAGAACATGGATTTCCATCTGGTATTCAACTAAAAGCTGCATAAATTATTGCCAGAGATTTAAAAAAAGGTATAATTTTTGTATAAACTGAAGGGTGGAAACACGGATTTGTGTTATAGAATCAAGATTCTTACACTGCTGCATGCGAGCAATGTGAGATATAATCAGAAGAAGGTCTCAAAACATTTTCTCTCTCCAAGACTCCCCCCCCCCCTCAGGAAGAGCTCTTCTCATTTACGAGTCATCTAACTGTGCCAATGGCATTGAAAGAAGAGCACCAACATCAATTTCTCCAAGGTGAAAAAAGTTACTTCTGAACTTCTGAAAGCCTTTAAAAACACCACCATGACTCACCAATGTTAAGGACAGACTGGTTAACATTATATCAAAACATACACATAATAATTCCTTTTTATTATGAAGAAAACCTTTTACAGAAACAGTATTTAGTGTGCTGTGGGAAGGTCACACTGGCACACATGTATCCAGAACTCAGACCCTGCTAACAAAAGGTTTAATACAGGTATCATTCCCTACAAGAAAGTGACTGGCATACAAGAGCCAGTAGAGAAAAGCTCTGTGATTTTAATAAAAACAATTAAAGCATTTGTAGCTTTCTGTATTAGATGACCAAGTATTTTGCAAGGAAAAGACAGTGTGAACATTAATGAAACAAACATTGTCACTTCTTATTTTGAATTCTTTAAGAAATGTATGCATTTGCCTTGCATTCTCCTCTAGTGCTCATTAAGAATTTGTTTCGAAAAGTACAAATCACTACCTGAAGTACAAATTTGAAAGTACAAATCAGTATTTTTCTGCATTTTTAAAAACTGAATTAACACCTCCTCCTTTCTCCCCCACCCTCCAGATGCAAACAGGTGATTGTGATTGAAGAAACTTTTGGAGCTGAAAGATTTCCAGTCTACAGCACTGATCCATCCTCTTCACCACCTACAATTCTCTCGGCTGGAATCAGTCTACAGTGAGATTACAAGGCATGAAAGGAAAGAGCTATTACTTAAAGCACTCCCTATGCATAGGTAGCGTAGCAGATGTCCACATGGCTATCCAAGCCTCAATTAATGTTTCAATTAATAGATGTTAGCATTTAACTAGGTTTCTGCATCTGCAACCTTCAAGTAAGAAATGCTATTCACAAGTAAAGGCATGTGGCACTTGAATCAAGCAAGACACAGATTCAGTGACCTGAACGGAAAGAAAGATTATTCACAGTTGGAACTACTTGTCTTCTACAAATTTCTCTATTAGACAGTCAGTCATATAGAAATACGATGTAAATTTTTGCAGTCTCTTAAAGAAATTCCATATTTAATCAAGATTTTAGCCTAAATTTACATCATTAGAAAATCTCTGAATTCTTCTCAAAATGTTTGAATTAATGCTCAAAATTCATAAAAATTATTTTATTTTCAAGAAAAGATGCAAAACTATATTGGCAATTCAAACACTATCTCAAAGCCTGAACAGTTCTTGGAATATCTTCAGAACACAATTGCCCAATTACAGTTAACATGCTGGATGTGATAACCTACAATACTGCTGTGCAATGTGTGGAGACCTATAATGAGTCAAAAAAGTAAAGCCTCAGCTTTTAATTTGTTCTTCCAGTGGAAGCTGGGTATCAGTTCACCACAGGTGAAGGTACCACACTGAGCATACAACTTCTCTCCTATTGTTCTTTCCTTAGATTTCTTGTTCAAGCCTCTAATACAACACAGGCTATTCATACTTAGCAATGAGATTGTAACTCAGAATCATTCCCCAGTTTCTTACCACTTATTTCCAACTCCGCCCAGTGTGATTTCTTTCCGTTGGCTGCTTCCTCTGAGGACATAATTGTGTACATCCTCCGTGGATCAGGTGGATCGTACTTTTCCTTGGGCATTCCTGTCAAGATAAAAAAGACAAAAAATAATAATTACAATGTTTTACACTGTGAATTATTTAAGAGGTAGTTTCCATTTCACAGTTAAATATCTTTTCAGAGGTTCACTCTAAATACGTCTCAAAACTTAAAGACAACTTGTGACCATTTATAAACATTACTGAATGGGAAAGCCTGCTATAAAAATAGAAGAGCTCAGATTCCTGATGCTCCCAGAATGATAGATGATAATCCCCCCTCTACCCTCTGCCAATAATTTAACAAAATCTGTAAACCAATATAAAGATGCTGTCCTTGACACCTTTCATGAGTATCATGTATTTCACTGTATCCTTCTAAAAACAACCCAACGCATTGCAGTGTCCTTTGCCACCAAATTCTTCCTCATATAAACCGCAAAGAACACAGTTGTCTCTGACCTTGCTTATCTACCAGCTCCAAGCTTACTGCAATTCTCAACTCATCGCACAATTCAGAGCATCCAAGAAAAGAACATTTCAAAAGGATCCTCAATTTTTCAAGTCTGCAATGCAACAGCCTTTTAATCCAAACCTTATCCTACTCTTTTGAATCTGAAAATAGTGCACCTAAGGCAGAGATTCCTGCCAGTTCCTTCAGTTAGGCGTTTAACAATTACACTTATCTCCAGCACAAGAAGGATGTGGACATGAGAGGGTCCAGAGGAGGCCACGAGGATGATCAGAGGCTGGAGCACCCCTCCTATGAAGAAAGGCTGAGAGAGCTGGGGATGTTCAGCCTGGAGAAGGGAAAGCTCGAGGGACGCCTTATTGCAGCCTTTTGCATTTCAGTACTTAAAAGGGCTTATAAAAAAAGCAGCTTTTTACACGGGCAGATGGTGATAGGACAAGGGAGAATGGTATTAAACTAAAAGAGGGGAGATTTAGATTAGGTACTATGAAGAAATTCTTTACAATGAGAGTGGCGAGGCGCTGAACAGCTCTGGATGCCCCATCCCTGGAAGAGCCCAAGGCCAGGCTGGATAGAGTTGGAGCAACCTGGGCTGGTGGGAGGCATCCTTGACCCTGGCAGGAGCTTTAAGGTCCCTACCAACCCAAGCTGTTCTATGATATGATAATTTTTCTCATTTTCTTCCAGATCACTCCTGATAATTTTACCAGAAACATTTCTGAATTCGTCTCTTTTTATCGTATCCAATTGCAGACCGTGAAAGAGAAGTAGCAAAAATTCCTCTACAAAGCCTCGCTCTGGCATTCCTATACATCAGCATACTTGTACTACCCCGCTGCAGACAGAAGGAAAAATAAGGCATTCCTGTCTTGATACTAAAATCCTGTTCTATAACACTCTCTTTTGTATCTTAGGATTGAGAATCACTTTTGGGTTTTAGTCAGTTAAAAAGGGAAAACAGTTTAAACGTATTTTGATTTAAGTAACTACTGTATTAGCTTACACACTAGTTACATATTTTAAGGTTACAGAAGGCTTCCAATATAAATAGCTTCTATCACAGATTAGAAAAGTGCTTTTGCATAGCTCTATGTAGATGTAAGAGCTTTTATGGCAAAGAGTTCACCAGCTTAAAGTGATGCATCCGAGCACATGAAGAAAAGCCCAAGCAGTGAGCTATAAAGTTATTTATATACAAGGAAAAAGTTAAACAATACTGGCTCAAACAGTATTTACAAACAAGTTACAAGCAATATTACACAATTATTAAACAAAATATGTTATAACAATATTATAACACTATCCCAAAAACAGCACACAGAGAAAAAACTCCATTGGTTGAAGTCCTGAGAACACCTACCTACCAAATTTTTCAAGGCTTTCTTTCTATCAAGTCAATTTTTCTCCTGTCACTGGACAAACTGACTACATCAGAAAGCGTTGTACTTATCCAGAGCATAAACCAGTGATAACTTTTACAAGGTTAGGCTATCAACCAGACTTGTTTCTCATGTATTGAAATTATGGGAAATTGCTTTTTCTGTGTGTTAAAAACAAACAAAAATAACGTAGCTAATTGTATGTCTTAATTAAAAGTTTTTAGAGCCCCAGATGCTTACTTTAATACAACAGCTCTTCTACTAATTCACACTCTTTCTTTCCTACTCCCGCTGCTGGTCAAAATCAGATTTACCAAGCCCAAGGAAATCCCTCTTTAAGAAGTGAATGGTGGGAAAAATGATGAGATTATAGATAGCAGCTGGGGTGGGTTCCTTAAACCTTCCTTCAAAATACCTGAGTATCCAGAATGCTAAAATCGTGAAGCGTAATAATTTCTTCTTCCAACTAAACCAATTAAAGGAGGTAAAAGTTGGTTGAAAGCCACAAGGAAGGTAAAATCGTAAGTTCTCCCTGCAGTAATTATCTAGTCAGTGCAATAGTACGTGGCAAAGTAATACTGCTTCTCTTCTGAAATTCCTATAAATTAGTAAGTTTTTCACAAACGCTATTACCCCATAAGAGCACTGTTTTTTTTCAGGAAACATTTACATTCTTTGGTCATTTGATATTTTCTCTTCCTGCGGTTCCCCAGCTTAATAAACGTGTTCCAATTTTTCAAAACTAAAGCAGGTAATACTAGAGAGAAATCTCATTCAGCACAGCAATACGGGTACTCCCTAGAGCACGGTCAATCACATGCACTAATTAACAGACTTGCTGGTACCAGCAGTACATTGCTCCTTCCTACTAAAAGAGGATGACATACTTTTCCAAGGGGTTTTGTTAATGCGCACTAAAACAGCTGAAGAGTTGTAAGGATTGAAGGTTTTAATGCAGGATCCTGGTGCCCCCATGTTCCCCGTCCACCCCTGTCAATGCTGTGCCCCTCGTTAGCACTCCTGCTCTTGACAGGTTTCCCTTTCTTATTGCTGCAATTCAAAGTGGGCAAATCTGTGTCATTGAGGATTGCCAAGAGCAGAAAAAGCAGCAAATCCACACGAGGCCTCCTTGCTGAAGGAGTGCTCCTGGCTGTGAGGCCGGGCAGCTGCGCGGGCGGGCATCCAGCTGCTGATCGGCACCGCTGATCCCAGCCACACCAGAACACCAGGGGAATCATCCTACCACATTTTAGTGCATCTTTATTCATCGCAGAGTTCGAGATCTCTCAGGCCCTGACACCATGGCTAAATGTGGGTTGCATTTCACAGGTCATCATAAAATATGAACGTGATACCTTGAACTACATATCAAAACTTCACAGCATGGAGTAGTTGAAGGAAATTACTCTCTTTTACAAATCACTTTCTTCTTTCTCCAGCTCCCCTATTCAGAATTTAGAACCCGCTGAGGTACTCTGGTTCACTGTTGAGCTAAATGTTAGATTAAGTGATACGGTTTTGTCAGACCAAACCAATTTTAAGAAGCACAAAATGGTACTGAACAACCTTAGAGCTTTTGGTAACTGCAGCTTTAATAACGTAACAAAAACGATAATTCACATCTCATTTTCAAAACAGCTTTCACCATCTGCAATTTTCAGTTGCACCAAGACAGACTGGGGGAAGCACCACTGGATATTCCCCTGTTGTTATATGCAGTAAGTCAGTTGGTAAGGGATTTTGTTTATAAACAAAGTTATGACACAGATGCCCAGCACACAATCCAGACTACAAAAATTGAGTGAAGAGGACACTGAAGGATGTTTAAGTGCAAATAAAATTGTTTACTATCTTGTACTCGGTTATTGCAATTGCATTTACGAGTTGTAAACATAGAAGGGCTTTAAGAGGAGGACAGCTGCCCATTCCTACCCTAGGTCACTCAATCCTAACGTGGAATTAACACTTCTTACCCAAAGAAGCTGAGCTGAAACAGGTTGGTGGTGTCAACAGCACAAAAGATCTGGCATAGGAAATGAGATCCGGAGTCTTTGATTCAGACACAGTTTTAAGCATTTATTTGCAGGGATGGTACAAAAAGACAGGAGAATGGGGAAATGGTGAACCAAGGCAGACCAGGCTGTTCATGGAGAGGTGGCAAGGATCAGAAAGGAAGAAGAAAAATACTAAAAATTGTAAAGTCAAGGGAGGGCAAACTGTCAGAAGAGCTGACAGAAGTGGCTAATACAACAAAAGGAGGATGGAGCGCTGGAGTTGGCTTTGCTCAGGAACAGATCACTAGAGACAAAGCTAAATTTCCCCAGGATTGTGTTGCACCTGCACCAATTGCTGCCTGTCTCTCCAGATTAAAGTAATGAGTGCAGTCAGGTGATTAACAGCCAAGCTAGGTGCTGGTTTAGAAAACTGTCCTGGAAAAGAGAAGGTGTGATTACCAGCAACTATGTGAGTGGGTGTGCTGCTCTATTAAGCAGGTGCTGCTCTGCTGCTGAAGAGCATTTATAATCAAAGCACTGGTACCATTAAGAGTGCAGTCTCAGGAAAAGTTAGTGGCCTAGAAAAGGAGGATTTGGAGGAGGTGCCTGAAGGCCAAGTCATTTTTAGCTTTTCTGCTATCTAAAGAAGAATGCAAAAAGACTCAGAGTGCTGCTTGAGAAGGTCTGGGGAATGGTAAGTCTGCTTGGTTATAGCAACATGAAAGGTAAAAGCTAGAATACAAGGTAGTTAATGATCCAAACAACTCTGTGAAGTACCAATAAATAATGTCTCTAAAATAAAGATAATGGTCTGGGAGAACTGCCTTGAGTGTTAGGGCAGAAAATTGTTTGTTTTATTCCCATTCTTCTCTTCTGCCAGTTTTATGAAGTTGGAAGGTTGTGGGGAGATAAACTTAATCAAAATAAAGAGGTGAGCAGTATTCTGAGAGCAAGCAGAAAGCTTTTTTTCCCCTTAAAACAGCAACAAAAACCTACAGCACTTCTTCATATCCTGAAATGATTTTTTTAAGACCACAGATGAATTAACTCTATTTCAAAACTAAGTGCATTAGACCACTCCTGTAGGCCAAGCTTATTATTGAGCCTCAGTAATATTGATGTTAATATAAATAGAGGCATTATGTTTTCTACAGAAAACTTCCTATAAATACTACCTTTCTCCATAACAAACTTTAAACTAGGCAAAGAAAACTCTAATTCTAAAACTCTTCTGAAAAATCATGAAATGTTGAAAACAGTGTAAGTTAGTGTTCTGAGTCTAACTTCATCTGAGCCAATCAATTATTCTGAAAAACTATTTTGATATTTAGGAAGTGAATATGAAGTTGATATTTATGTATTTTTTTTTACCCATCCCCCCAACTCTCATACTGGATGTTCATATCTGACCACTCATTTGAAGCCTCGTGCCTCTGACCTTTAAGCTTTTTCATGTAATCCAAAGCTTCATTTGAGAATGGATTTCAAGGGCTTTCCCCACAAATATATCTGATTCTAAAACTGAATAGTACATCTTGATTGCAAGGTTAATTTGGGATCTTCCTTGCTCCCCCAGCCACTTGCCTTGTGGTTTCACACCACACTAAGCAGAACTAAGCTGGTCCTGCTGTAGTTCCTTCCTTCCCAGGACTTTGCATTTCCACTTCATGCTTGCATCAGCAAAAGGTTAAGAGACTTAAATTTGCCAAAATCAAAGGTGTGAGGAAAAAGCAGGAATGTATTTAAGGACGCCCAGCTTCCTGTATTATAGTAGTAACCAAAGTGTGGATTCACAACAGAGCTGTTTATTTGACTGAAACAAAACAACAACATAATTGGTTTTGGCCACACCTACCTGAAAGCTGTTCTTGCAAAGCAGGAAGCAAAATCTTGCTTCCAACTACCATCATCCATTTATTAGTTAAATAGTAACACTGAACAAAGTCTAAAATCCTGAGTGAAGTCAAAGTACAATGATTCTTAGATAACAAAACTGTAGTAGCTGTAGCAATGTATAGGCTAATAAAAATATTAACCTGCATTTGAAGGGTTAATCCACAGTTGAGCTTTATTAGGAAGAACAAAATTACTGCTTTAAACTCTGAATAATGACCCTTTTTAAAGGGAACGCAGAACAGAAATGCATCTAAAAGATACCTACTACACCTTGGAAAAAAGACTTTAAGCTACTTTCGTAGTGTTATACTTGTGTTTATGATAAAATTTAAGATTTGTTAAATAACTCGTTCTTTCAAGTGTGCTTATTTTGCTCGTTCCCACTCAAAGTAACACTACCTGTTCTTTAAGCAAGTGTTTTCTCAAGATGAATTAAGCTTATTACTTTCATGTTCCCTTCACTGTTGACGTTTTATTTAGCAAGTTATGAATTTCTATGGGAATTTAATTACATTTCAGCTTGAAGTAGAGGCAACAACCCTATGTAAATGGGCACTGCCCCTGGCTGGGATGACAAGGTGCAACATCTGTCTTCTCACTGAAAAACAAACTTAAACAGGTTTATGGTAAAGGTCAGGCCCTACAGAATTTCACACTTTTGAAGGGATGAGTTGAGTCAATGACTGGATTTACACAAACTAGTTAATGATCTTAATCCTGAAAAATAAGGGATAAAAAGGATTCATAGGCAAGACACCATAGTGGAGAAAGGAAGTAAACAAGTACCCAGTATATCCTGGCTGAACCTCAAGTGTCACATGAAGTAAACTCCGTGTAATTCAGCTGAAGTTATCTGGGACACAGACATAGCCACCTGTCTGCCTGTACAGCTCCATAAAACTTAGAATTGCATGTTGTCTTCTGTGTACTTGATACTGTTCCAACAAAGTCTTTGAAACTTTGTGCCAGCCTTATTTTATCTATTTTATTCAACATGTATTAAGCTTATTTTTAAAAAGTTTGTTTCATTTAAAAATATTAACATATGCTATGACTGATCTTCCCAGCCAGTAGCAGGTATTAAGCACTAATACTGAAGACTTGCATCCTACTGTGAAATATTGCTTCTGGTAATATTTTGCTACAATACCTAACTGTGCAAATAAACTGAAGTTCAGAAATGCAGAGATAAGCCAACACCTAAAAAAAACTCCTGAGAATTAAAGCTTCTTCAAAGGAGAAGTAATCCATACTGAAGCAGATCAGAACTAACACTACAAATATTTTTATGCTGAATAAACAGAGCTCTAAGGACTGGTCTATCTATTGAAATGCAACCTTACATCTAACACTGTACTAGAGAACATGATTGCTCTATTGAAACATATGAAGAGAAGTGTTAGAAGAAAACACAGATTCCCTACCACCACCAGGATGCTACTCTTAGGTAAATATCATCTGTTGTGTAAACACCTATTTATTTGTTGAATAGTGTAAATGGTCTTGGCATTAATAGAAAAAGGCAATTCAGTTTTTTCATAATAGCATTGAAAATATAAAACTAGGAAAAAAAATCAGACTGGAAAACTAGCTCAAGGGTTTTTCAGAATATATATTGTGACTTCAGAATTTACCTCTCCCTAGCGTGCACATTACAGCTGCTTGCACAGGCAGAACTGGAGCACCACAGGGGAGCAGCACAAGTATGATTCTTTAATATACCCCCAAGAGATCTGGGGAACATACATACCCAACGTATAGCTTAATGTTGGAATAATCTAAACTTAAAAGAAATGAAATCTGAGTACCCAACACAAAGTCAATTGCTTCATTCCAAGTGCTCTTCCACTTGGTATGATCGCATACATGTCAGGGGCTGTTAGCATATCAAGATTTAATGGCTTCATCAGGGAAGTAACGCTGCTTCATCATATTTTAAGGACTTCTAAAACTAGAGTTCTACCTGACTGCCAATACAGAACCACAAGTTATCCTTCCTCTTTTGCAGACGTAGATAATGCAGTGGTATGTGAGTGTGCATTTCAACCATGTAATAATGTAAGATACTGAATAAGTCAATATACATTAGCTCACGTGAGTGTATCTGAAATATGGCTAATCAGATCAAGTTTAGTTTTGCACAAATAGGTGGTACTACAGAAAACTTATAAGCTGACAAATGTTTTAATATTCTTTCACGCAATCCATAAAGAGTTAAAAGTTCTGCAAAGCCCTTAATCTAACTGAAGCTTACTAAAATGAGATACAACCTTCCTGAAAACTTTAAAGAGGAGGATGGGAGGAAAAAAAAAAGGACAAAGCCTCCCAGTTCACATCAACTAAGCCATGAAGTCAAAGGATATGTTTGCTGTTTTCAAATTAGGAAGGCCCGATCAGACTATGTAGGGCTATAGAGCACTGAACTGGATCAGGCTTTAAGTTCCATCAAGTCTGAAAATCAGTCAATTCATTTTTAAAATGAGCATGTTATTAAATTTTAACCTTCAGGTATTTAAATTGTAATAAAGCTTTCTTTGTCCTTCTTAACTGTGTTTATGGAAACGCAAGCTGCCCAGTTACAAGGTGCTTGCCAGGGGTAGGGAGGTTGCCATTTTCCAGTCCTCTCCTCCCCAGCCCTGCCACCCCTCCACTGTACTTCCATCATTATTTCCCATCAGCTGAGCAACCTGCAGCCCAGTATTTTACTGGAGTACGTGTAACCCTCTGAACCTTGGAAGGAGTGAAAAATTTATTTACTAGCTTCGCTAGTGCAGAGCAGCGATTTTCACTTCCACGTTCAGTTGCTAAAAAGATCAGTTTGGGTTCAAAAGAGAACTCTAAAATGGTCAGAGTACAAAAGGCATGTTTCAGCACAAAGGTCCGTGACTGCTCCATCTTTCAGACAGATCTACGCGATAACGCTTTATCTGAATCATGATAATTCCACCCCTTACCCTGCACAACATCTAAGGATTAGAAATATCATTTCCAAATGTTCTCTGTGTAACACAGTCCAGATGATTAGAATAGTTCTTAATTATCAGCAATTATACGTAATTATGACTATAGTAAAAGGCTGCTGTATACAAAACAAGCATTAGTGCAAAACCACATTGCAAAGCAAAGACTGACCTTTAACTGGTATCCCTAGAAACACTTTGGCTAGCTAATGAGTACTACACCACATTCAGAGTTTGTATTTTCTATTTCAACATATTCTGAAATGCCAATACGCTAAAAGGCCAGTCAGGTTCACTAATTGCTTTAAGAATTTACTTTCATTACATACTGTACAAATAAGATGGAAGATCAACTCTAAATGGAAAAATTCCATCTTAAAACATTCAAGTTTTAAAAATGTAAACAGATTCTAAGACCAAGGCTCAAAAGCTTTGCCTACAAACACCTCCAGAAAGATAGTGAGAATGGTCTTGTAGCCAAAAACATGAATAAACACCAATTCTTATTCTGTATCTTGTGTCCAGACAATCATATTTGACAACTTAGTTATGGTTTTTCATCATGGAGAACTATTTTTTTTGAAGTATTGCATAATTTCTTATTTTTGTCCCACTGAAACCATTCTCTATACTGGCCTATATACCATAAGGATCCTTACCACACTTCCCCTTTTTCCATCTGCAGAATGATTTCCACGTTTCTGTTGCTTAGCGGTTGAAAATATGACGTCACCATGCATAACATTACTCTGTATCTTTGCCTTGCAATAGAATTTAACGGTAAGAGACAACCTAATTATTTTATTTGGATGTTATCTCGTTTTCAGTGTTCCTGCTATAGATCTGAATGATTATGACAAAATATTTCAGTATCTAGTTCCAAAGTACTCTGCCTTCCTAAAAATACTTTATAGATATTTAAACGCTTGTAAATATTAGTTGCTAAATTAACTAAAGTTCAGCACGTTGCAGAATTCATTTATGCACGCTCAACCCATCCGACAGAAGCAACCAGATCACCCAGACATCCTTTACTTCCAATGAGACCAACAAGCCTGAGATGCTGTTTCACGACCGCTCTCCTGCACAGCAAAGACCGCTCGAGATTCCTCTGCCGACCCAGTGTCCTGCTTCATCACCCCGCTCAGTTGTCTTGGAGCAGCTGTGGTGAGCCAATGCTGTAAGCCAGCAATGATACCCAGCTAGGAAAGCGGGTTTTGGTGGTGGCGGTTTCAAAAATTAACGCTTTAGTCCCATCACTGGTTGGTTTTCAGCACTATTCCAAAGACAGTTGCGCTATCTTTGGTAGTACCGACACAGCTTATGTGAGGTAATGAACAACCCATGTAGCAGTTTTCCCAGCTCTGCCACTGGAAAGAAAAGCCTTTACATGTTAATATTCTTATTTCCTATGTGAATCGTGATCATACCAAAAGACACCATGGGGTTACCAAATCTATTGCTCCCTACACAGGAAACACCTGTGCCAGCACAGACAGCTATTGTAAAATCAGTTCTCAAATCTCCAGGATTAGTTCTTTCATGATGTTCCTCAGCAAATATTACTTTCTAGTTTTAATTAGTTTCCAAAGATCACTTGTTCCTAAAAACTCTTGTCCCTGAAAGTACTGGTCTATTTACAGACAGACTGGGACTAAGGCGGCGCTGAAATTCCTCTCTTTGAGTCCACGGGACCTTTGCTTTGTCAGGCAACCCTCTTCTGTCGGGTGGACAACTGTTAAAACTTTAAAACAAGAATGAACAAGAATTCATGGTGAAAGCTTGACGTAAAACATCTCAATGCTTTTTATTATTCAGCCATTTATGATGCAGGCTCATTGTTCTGACAGGAGATACAGATCAGACTGCATACATGCAAATCTTGCTTTGCTTTATTTTAGTTTTGCGTCTTCCTGTCTTCGCAGGTGTTGTTTCAGTGAGTTCCAGAAAGCATGTAAAAGGATCTGTCTGTGAAGCACAGCCAGTTTTTTTTTTTTTTCTGATCTCTGACCTGCAAAGTGATATAAACAGAAACTTTTGTGGGGCTCCATTTAAGCCAGATCAACTTGCAGGATCCATGCTTCGCTCATTAATACACTCCAAAACATCCCAAAGAGTAAAGCTACACGGATCATCTGAAATACGAAGTATACTAAGTTACGGTACCCTTCATGGTCTCCTAACCACGGCAAGGGGCTGTACCCTAACACCATGATCTATCACTTGCATTGTTTTAGTGTGTTGTACAAAGCCCCAGCCTTCAAAATGGCACTGAGCTTCTCCCTTTCCTCAACAAGGCAGCAAAGAGCTCAAGGAGGCTTTGGAGGTACTGCTGTGAGAAAATGGTACAAAGCCTTTAGGACAGCCTTAAGTAAGAAGCTGCTCAATTTGCATATCAGGAACGTATAATACAGAAGATAATAATCAAACTAGCAGGGCTCTGACCACAGTATCTACATGACAGCCTCCATAAAAAAACTAACATGTTTACCAGTTTAAATTAAAAAAAGGAAAAAAGAACTACAAAAAAAAATCCTCTTCCTTCAGAGCTCCATTACAGTACAAACCAGAATACTAACAGCAAGTATTTTATTTCTCAAGTAAACAACTATGTATACATTTTCTGCTCCTAGCCCCTCCTTGATCCCTTTGCTAAAAAAAGCCCTCTGAGGCATTAAAAAAAGGATTCATGTTGCAGTCCTACAAAAGAGAAAATGGAGTTGTTGCCAACTTTTTTTTTTTTAAATAAATAAGCACCATCTTGGAAGCGTAATTAGTAGCTCAAAAGGATATGTTAAGCATTTAAACTGCTTTTTTCTATGGGGCCTGCCTAAGCATTTGTACTCTTTAAGACTTCACCTGCAGAAATCACTCAATTAGAAATTGTGAGTGCAAGTCCCCAAGCTTATGCCAAGCTTCCTTGAGTGGACTTCTACAACCTCATCTCCATGAGGCAATGATTTATGTGACTTAATACAATGCTAATAATCTGGCATGATATTGTACAATAAACACACCTCCAAGTGCAAAGCACCAACGCTGAAGGGGAATACAAAGCAGATGAAACCCTGCGGTGACTCAGTCTGAGCACTTATGTATAAAGCCTTCAAAATTACACCATGAAGAAATCTAAATTTAAACTGGATGGAAAATAGTGTAAGCTCTTAGTACATTGAAAAAAAAATAATCTTGATACATTGTATGCAATAGGGCAAAGTCCAACCTCTGTATCCTGCAACTAGGACTAAAATCTAGAGGTAGGGTCTGTTGAGATTATTGTCATGGGGTTTTAAGGCAAACCGTACTTTTTAAGTTCATTGTATGTTGTTATTACCTTTGAATTCTACATATTTCATCTAAGAAAAAAATAAAAGCTGTACGTGACATTTCTTGTGTGTTCTTTCAATTATGAAGACTGAAAGGCCTTTTCATTCATAAAGGTTCAGCCTGCACATAATCTTCACTGGACGTGGCCCCAGTTGGGCTATGGATCTTACGTTACAGGCTGCTCTCATGCACTCGTACAGCCAAAATTACATGACAAAACAACGGGATAATTTTAGACCTCAATAGTCTGATGGCAAACAGAACCAGGAGGCCTGCAGCCTCCGCAGCAGGGGCTGCCTGTTGTGGCAGGTGCTGCACAACTGGAATGAGGGATTCACCACCCGGCCCCCTGGGCATGGTGGCAATATAAACAATAACACACACTGAACTACAAGCAAAAATACTTCATTTTTTGGTGATTGTTTAGCAAGACCGTTTTTATTTACACTGCCATGTTTTTAAAAATAGCTATTTTTTGTTGGTCAGTTGGGAAAGTGTTTTCAGTTTGCTCAATCCCGGGAGAATTCTACCCCATTTTAAAGAATGTTTTCCGTTATGCATATTGCACTTGCATAGAAAATAAGTCTTCCTAATATCTAGTACTGACTGATCTCAGTGATTTTTACTTTGATGGGTACCATGCTCATTCAGTTTGTGGCCCTTTGTGACATGTTTTGAAGTCTTCACATATAAAACATCAGAAGTATTTACCTGCTCATGCAGTCTTACAGTTTCATCTATCTTTATATTTCAGTTCTTCCTCTAAAATTCAATCAAAGTAAACAGCCTGAACACATCAAGACTGTATTCAGAGTTCAACTTCAAAATGCAAACAGAAAAGGGGTGCATGGTAGTATCCTTTTTATAAATGTACTGATCCAAGCGATTCAGGTGAAAAGTGAGTAAAGAGTTAATCCAAATGCGAAGGGCTCCATTTCAGTAATAGCATGAATAAAACCCCCACAGAAGGCTTCATTGCTAGCAGCAAACTCCACAGAGTCCAGATGAACCAGCAGGAAGAACAGAGGGTGGATAATCCTGTAAAATTACCCCAGTGGAAATGTTGATAAATTCCCAATTACGAGACCTGCTCTAGAATGAAAGAAAAATGCAAGATACAACACAATTACCAGTCAACACTTGCACATCTTCGCATTTAAGCCAGACAAATACCACAGGTATTTCTTAATCCCTTGAATTCTGAATTAGTAACCCATTGTGGTGAAATCTAGATTAAGAAAATAACCCCCTGAATTAAAACACAACAGAAAAATGGAGATCTGCAACTCTGCTTATAAAGCAAACACCTGCCTGTGGAGTTATATTTTCACTAGTGCAGTTTTCTGTGGGTTTACAGAGGCAGATATCTGTAACAAAAAAAAAAAAAAAGGCAACAACAACAAAACCCAACCCTGTTTTACTGTGTTTGTTCTGACTGTGTTGTATGACTAAATGCAAATAAAGCTTCATGTGAATTTTTACCATTCATGGAAAAATTACTGATACGAACGCGTTCACAATACACACGTATATCAAGATGGAGAGACGGATGTGCACATACGTACTTCTCTAGAGCTTTATCTGATCCCAGGCTTAAAGTTCGCTCCGAATTGTAACCCAGAAGCGGCGCGGCGCGGGACCCAGCCCTACTGACCCACTTCTGCGCTTCAGGGTGCGCCCACCTCGGGATTTCAGCCTCTGCAGACCCGTCCCGGAGCCTCCCTAAAACCCACCCACCCCTCTGCTGGCTTCAGCGAACGAATAATCGCCTAGCTGGGAAGTTCTGGAAGCCCGCAGCCCCCACCTCGCCGAGCGCGGAGGCCCCGCGGGAGGCCCTGTCCCAAATCCCCTCTGTTTATCCCCGCATGTGTGCGCCGCCCCCCCCCCTCTCCTCCGCCCCACATGTCAGCGCAAGCCCAGCCTCCCTCTCGCCTGCATTGGCCGCCGGGGCTGGCAATCAGGCCCCGAAGCCTCCCCCCGGTTTATTTCCCTTCTCCCCAAGGCGAGCAGGGCCGCTCCGGCCTCCCGGTGCCCGCCAGGCCTCGCCCCGCGGCCGCCAGCCCCCGCGGCCCGGTGCCGCCGCGCGGAGCCGCCCCGGGAAGGCCGGCTGGAAAATGGGGGCTCTGGACGATCATCAGATTGATGTCATTTCCCTCTGCCTTTGTTTAATTATTTTAAACTCGATTGCCCGGTTGGAGAGGTAGAAAAAAATAAAAAAAAATAAAATAAAATAAAAGAAAGAAAGAACTTCAGGCTTCCAGATGCCATTATACTCGTTTCTCCTAATTGCCTCCCCGATGCAAATAAAGCCGGGCTCTTCGGTCAGAAGCCGCCCGGCTGCCCCTCGGCGCGGTGCGCAGCGCCCGAGCCCCTGCCCCGCGGCTCCTGCCTGCGCCCTCCGCGGCCGCGGAGCCCCCCTCGGGGGGCAGCGTCGTTGTCGTCGTCGTCCCCCTTTTCCCCTTCCTCCTTCCCTCCATCATCATCTCCGTCACGGCCGCCGATCGCTGCCCCGCGGGCTGCCCCCCCCCCCGGCATCGGGGCAACCCCTCGCCCCCTCCCCGCTCCGTGCCACCCCCAACAAAACACTCCCCCCTTCCTCCCCAAACTCTCAGTGACCCCCCCTTTCCCTTCTCGCCATAATTACGCCGCTCCCCTCCCCCATCACCCCCCCCCAATTAATTAACCCCCGCTCCCCCGTCGTCCCCCCCCTCGTCCCCCTTGAGCACGAGCCCCCCCTCGAGGCGAGGCGCCGCGGCCGCACGTCGCGGCCCCGCCGCCCCCTTCCCCTACCTGTGGCTGCAGCATCCCCGTCCCCCCGCCGCCCTCGCTCCGCCGCCTGCCTGGCTCTTTGTTTCCTGCCGCGGGCCGGACGGGAGAGCGGCTCCCCCCCGCCTCCTCCTCACACTCATTGAAAGCAAACAAGCATCATGGCGGCGGTGGCGGCGGCGGCGGCTGCGGGCGGGCCGGCCCTCCTCCTCCTCCTCCTCCTCCTCCCTCCTCTCCTCCTCCTCCTCCTCCTCCTCCTCCTGCCGCTGCCGCCCCGCCTGCCGAGGCCGCCCACACTCCGCGGCTGCGCAGCCTCAGGCCGCGGGGTGCCGCCGAGGGGGACGCGGGGTTTGGGGTGGGGGCACGGGGGGGTCCGGAGAGGGCAGTGTGTGACATAACGGGGGGGTGGTTTTGTGGAGGGGTTGTTTTTTTGGGGGTGTTGTTTTGGGAGGGTTGGTTTTGGGGTACTTGTTTTTTGGGGGGTGTTTTGTGGGGGTTGTTTTGAGGGGTTGTTTTTGGGGGGGGGTTTGGTTTGGGAGGGCTTGTTTTGGGGGAATTGTTTTGGGGGGGATTCCGTAGGAAGTCGAGGAGGGGGAGGTGTGTGGGCGAGGAGCAAAGGAGACGGAAAAGTAGATAAAAGTAGCACGTCAGGCGTATTTTTAAACGCTGAGCTGGTGTAAATGATGTACGGCAGCGAAACAGTTGCCAGTGTGAGTCCAGGAAGCCTAATTAAAGTGATCATTTGATTTAACTTTAAATTCTGCATAAGTATGAATCAAGAAAGCAGGCTTGCAGCATATGACCTCGGGCAAGATGTGGACAGCATGCTGAGTGCCCCTTAGTGCAGGGGATCCCTCTTCTATTTGTGTATGTACCAAATCCGCGCCCCAGATCCTTTGCTGTGAGGTTTTCATGAAGTGTTCGCCGTGAAATGGCCACCGACTTCCCACCGGCACCCCTACTGAAACTTTGGTTACATCGCACATCGTTTTCTTATTCATTTAATGGATGTGTACCCAGATGTGGAAAAATAAAGGACGTTGTTTTTAAGTGTAGTTACTGCTGCCACTGTGTGACAAGATTTTACTGTAAGATGCGAGAAACTGTGCTAAGATGTGGTGGGAAGGTACTGTCAGTGGTGTGGTACTGGACAAAGCTATAAATAACAATTGCAAAATGAAGTAAATTTCCCTTGATTATTGTACTGTTGTAACGTCCGAGCATTGGTGATGTGGCAGCAAATGTGCACCACCTCATCAAAAGGAACAATAAAGAGAAAAATCCCAGATATCCAAACCTATTTCTGAAACCAGAAAGCTAAAAAAAATCGAAGCCTCACCTGTTCTAGTATAACTGGATACATAGCTGGAAATCAATGGTACTCTAGTTGTGCAGCAGGGCCTTCTAACAGTTTAAAGGCAGAACTGAACCTGGTTCTGCTGAGGAACACCGCCAGTAATGCACGAGAGCAGCGCATTGAACAGAAAGGCCTCTGGCATGCTGCATAACGAGCCTGCTCCTAAAACCTCCTCCTCAGAAAGGCTTAGCCCTTTGGCACTCGGTTTGGGAAATAATCGTGCTGTACTTCAGATTTCTGTTCGGCCTTATCGTATCACATATCTGAAGGGTTCTCAGATGATAAACTGTCTCCCCGCTGCACGGTGCAGTGCTGCGTTGGAGATACCTGAGCTGGCTCAGTTACTGGATGCGGCACGGGCTCTGGCAGCAGTGCTGTATCTGCTTCCAGCGGCCCTGGAGAGCTGACAGTCATTCAGAACTAGGTGAATTAGCTCTACATGTCATTCTCCTGCGCTGTATGTGTTTTCCTTCCGATCACCAGCTGTCCCACACATTCTTCAGTTAATACTTTCTAGGTCAGATATGGCCTCAGTAGACAGTATCGTTTTGCCTGGAGCTAATTCTCCAAAAGCAGTAGTAAAGTCTTTGAGTGTGTTGCAGGATTTTCCAGGAACTGCTTCTCAGCAAAGAAAACTCAGCTGATCACAAGTCTCTTGAAAATGCTTGCAGGGAAACTTCATTCCTTGGGGGTGGATGCTGGGGTAATATTACAGTAGATTTGGAAAGGTCTACTGGCAAGGGCCTTCACTAATGCAAATGGAAAGCAAATGGCAGAAAATACTAGCAATTCTCAAATAATTGACATAAACCAAAAAAAGCATAAGAATGAAATCAATCACAAAATAATTCTCTATTGCCCATTATAAAAGCTAATAGTAGATCACAGCCATTTAGCAAATTTCACGTTAATTAACTTTCTGTAAGTTTACTTTTTTAATTTCTAAAAAAAACCAGTGATATTTGAAGAGTGTAAAGTGACGGCCTTTTATGTTAACAACTTTTGTTTGAACTGAATATTTGCTTGTGTGGTTTGAAGCAACAAAATGAGGTAAAAACATGTATGCGTTTTTTTTTGTTTGTTTGTTTTTTGTTTTTTTTTTTTTTTTTTTTTTTTTAGAAACTGTTGTGCTGCACTGAATTTCTTGTGCAGAAGTGCTGCTGCTCCTCCGTACATATGATTAACTTTTGCTCCGCATGTTATCAAACCTGTAACCATGCAAACTCTGGAGCAGATGGCCAGTGCCGGTATCGGTATTTCTGCTCTGGGTGCCTAATGAGATCTAAGAGCGTAACATGAGCCTCTTTCATTTTGTCTGTCTCACATGGTGGATAGGCTTCATGCAAGTGCTCTTGTTGCTCAAGGTCACAGATTCATCAATCAAAAGAGACCCCTTCCCATTAATCTTTTACCTGCCCCTGAGAGTTTCCATACATCGGAGCTGCCGTGTCTCATGGGGTACAGTTGCCCTGAGCTCAGGATGGTGCTGTTAGAGAATCCAGTTAGAGCAAAAATTAATCACTTATTTTTAACACTATTAAATTTACTGAGCTTTTCATTCATTACCCATACTTTTTGCACCATGGAGCAAGGCTTTGGGTGGCTGCCTTTGGGCCAAATCCAGCTTGTGACACACACCCAAACAAAGGTGAGCCTCCTCCAACCCTGCTGACCTTACACGTGGAACTAGGAGGATTTGCTCTGAGTAGCTTAAAAACTCTTAGCACCCCCCTCTCCCTGTCATCTTCCCTCTTTGTGTACAAGGTAGGGGCTGGGGACTGTGTCTGGGAGGACTTGGGGAGTTTTACTTTGTCCACGCTGCTGGCACTCACAGCTGTTTTGAGGACCTGTTTTCTCCATGCCATGACAGGGATGTGAAACGTGTAGTAGAGAGCTGTCTCTGTGGCAGGGTTACGGTACTTTTTTCTTTGCTTTAATGGCCAAATTTAGTGAAACTGTTATCTTTGAAGTACCTATATACAGCCATGCAGCAAAGACTTGTTTGACTTCTAAATTCTTCGGGCTAGAAGAATTGTCCTTCATCCTCCATGGCTCATACATGGTGAGTGAACTGAGGAGATGTCACCCTGTCATGACAGAACAAGTGCAGAGCCGTCACAGCTTATGAAGCCTCTGATGTCTGTGGTTACAGAAGAGGTGAACAAGGAAATTTGCAGTGCTTTCAGCTCTCCCACTTTCTGTGCCCAAGAAATGTGAAGGAACAATATAACTGGAATATAAGGAAGCGAAAAATGAACCAAAGAAGAGTTGAATTATAGAAAAGCAGGGGAGATAGTCAGGAAGAAAGAAGGGAGAGGAGGTGAGGGATCTCAAACAGGAAAGCAGAACTTAGCTATGATCTGTATTTTCAATATATCCAGGTAGAGAGACAGGGGTCTGAATTTGTGAGATAGCTTCCATCACTACTGAGATAAGTGGGATCGCTGCTCTGAGCATGGAGCATTCCTAAAATGACAGGTAGTCTGAAATATGACATCTTAGCGCTCTCAGTTTGGACATCTAAAATCATTACATATTTGATGATTTCAGCCTTCAGTTTTATGGCCTGTTCTCCATCTATCAAATGAGTGTAAGAGTGTCTTCTGTCGCAGCTGGATAATGAAGATAAATCTTTAATGTTTATTGAGCAGTAAAACTTCAGTTAAAGTCCCATACAAAAAGCATCGAGGCAATTAATATTCCTGATTTCCTCTGCATGGACTGTAGCTTCCAGAAGACTTGTATGCAAGAAGATAATTGAAAACTCACCTTATGCATATCCACAACAGACCTGAATTAAGGAATTTTAATCCTGGGATGGCACAATTTGTAGGTACTTGGATGCAAAGCCAAGTAATGCTAATGTACAGAGTTATACAGATATGCTCTAAATACATAAAAAGAAGTTAAACACGATGAAAACTTTTTGGATATTTTTGTCTAGAAATACCTATGTCTAATATGAATATTTCCATAGTGAGAGGAGAATTTCTCACTCCTTGTCAGTTACGGATGCTAACGCTGAGTTCTGCCGTCACCTGAGATGCTTGCATGCCATGTTTACAACACTGCTTTAATTATATAGATACTCAAACCATTATCAGGATTGTAACAGAGTAAAAAGTGTATTAAATTTTGTTCTCTACCGTAATCTTGCAGGTCTATGGAACATTCAGTCATTAATCTTTTTCTAGTATGTACATTTGTGCTATACTGTAGTATTAAAGTAACAGATCAAATAATACTATGATTCTTACTTGTCCTAATCAAATAATAAAATCTGAACATCATTAAGAGGCTGAATTGGAATTATGAACCATGATATTGTTTTCCAGACTGTAATTTTTTAGATACTTTTAAAGAAAAAAGGTGATTTTTTAATTCTTACAAATTTTTGTCTCTAGTATCACCTCTTCAGCTTTCTCCAAGAAAATGGCCATCTTCTCATATTAAAACTAAGATATTGATACAAAAGAAAAAAAAGGTTTGACCTGCACACATTCATTACACAGGCAGAACTCCTAGTTGCATTCAAAGCTCAGCAAAAGGAGCAAAGGCTTTGTCTTGCATGGCAATGGCTTTTACATTTGTGAGGTCAGTGAGCAAATAGTGAAAACTGCTTTGAAATATTTCAGCTCCCAGTTATGGAGTCACAACTGAGAGGTTTAATGCCAAATAATGGCATTACTAATGTAAGATGGAGGGATTCTCATTAGTGAAAGCCAGATGCTCATACTGCCAATTCAGCTTTTTGGTCCATTCTAACATATCCTCTTCTGTTTGTACCCATTTTGGTGTTTCTTTTCCTTCTTCTGTCAGTATCTTATTTTTCATCTTTATTCATTGTTGCTTTCTATGCTTTTCTCTAGCAACAGAAACATATTTACTTGCAAGCTGATCCCATCTGTGCTCCTGCGTTGTAAAGCTTCCCCCTGCAGTGGCACTGCGTGTCTGGTTTAGTTTCATGTGACTGAGAGGAAGTTCCAATGTACAGAAGTGCCAAGATTTCAAACTGCTTATCAGACAGGCAAGGTACTTGCACTTGGGCATGGTTTAAAAAAATAAATTAAAAAAATGAGGTTGTGCAATTTTATCTTGTGTAAAGAAATGCAATAATAACACAATATTTTGATGCTTGATAGTTCACTGAAATGGGAGTCTTTTGAATTTTTAATTCATTTGGGCCTCTCATGCTTGCACTGTTTCCTGTTAACAAAGCAAAATATATGGGGGACTGTAACGCAGCTATGCGCTAATCTGTCCTCACTTCAATCTCATACCTTGCAAATTAAGTAGGACCAGGACTCAAAGGAGATAACTAAGGAAACCTTTGTCCTGGAGGAAATTACTGTGAATTAAAAAGTGATGGTTTTTCTCTTAATAAAAATTGAACTAATGCTCCAATGTGGCACGAGGAAACTCTTCAGCTTACAAAGCTACTATCTTTGAGGAAATATATATGTTAATCCAGCTGTCATGCATAAATTCTCATTTGGAGTCTGATCTAATTCCCATTGAAGTAGGGATGGACTCAATCTACTTAAATTTCTCCATGCTGTTTCATGGCTTTCCACTATCTTCATCTGTTGTATCACATTACTGTGTGTGGGTAGAGTTGCCACATTCCACCCATGACACAACTGTTTCAGTGGCAAGTGAAGTGATACGTGCATATGGTATATGCAGTCCTTACACAAGCCATATGCTTGTAGACAGCTATCTATGCAATTAGGGGAAGTTATGGAGGCTTCTTGAATATAAAGTCCATTCACTGTTTTATTAGAAGACTTTGCAAACTTTGTTTATCTTCACCATGACCTTACTTTTGATATTTGATAGACAGAATGAGTGATATAGGTTACTTTTTGTAAATTAGTAACTTGTTGTTATTACTTTGAACAACAATAAAATGGTTGCATGAAGCTTTGATGATCAATCTCTATAATTTTCTTGCATCAAACCTTAGGCACAAATTACATAACAGAAAATGACTTCATACATTTTCCATATTGTAGTTACATATAATCTTTCTTTTGCTACCTGTTTCACATTTCCAGTATGTTTTCTTCACTGCTGCATGCTTTGCATGGGAGATCATTATTTATCTGAAGAGTTTTGTCTAAGGACAGGACAGTCTCTGAATTTGAAAAATACACTTTAATCATGAGGACATGATAGGTAATAATATATATATATATATTTTCAATTAGTAGTTACAAAAAACTACGACTGAATAAATTTAGCTAGCAGTTAAATATGGATATTTGTATATTTTTCTTTCATCTGAATTGACAAAATACCCTCCTTAGGCACCAGATTTGTGGAGAGGAGGAACAGTGTAGTATTGGCTGAAGTGCATTTAAGATCACAGGGAGTGTAATTAAATACTAAAAGTCATAATCTGGTTTTTGTCATGGAGCTACACATTAGATTGCTTCCTTGGTGCAGAGCTGGGTCCATTGCTCTGGGACACCCAAGGGTAGGAGTCACCTAAATGGGTGCAGGCATATATTGAACATGTGTGTGTGCTGGTCACCATAGGCTGCTTTTATAGTCAGTGGACTATAAAAGCGGCACACATTCTTGGTGGTGTAATTTATTTTCAAAGGATTTAAAAATCAAATATTGGAGCTGAAAGTAAGAAACTTACAAGGGGTTTGTTTCAAAGGGCTGGGAGACCTCAGTAAGCTGAACAAATGCTAAACACTCTTGCAAATAGGAGATGGTTGACTCAGTTCTTATGGCCATGCTTTCCAAAATGTTGCACAATTGAACTGCATTTGCTCAGAAAAAGATCAAAATAATTACTTGCTTCTCAGGTGATCACTGCATGTGATAGGAAGAAAAATTGTCCAATGTTTACAGCTTGTGATTGGCTTGGTGCATTAAGTTTTTTCCACTCTTTCCAAAATATTAAGCACTTTGAATAAATGCCTTCAGTAAGGGCAAAAAGCCAAGTTGAATGAGCCACCAGTCTAATCCGTTCTTATTTCTTTTGTGTCCAGAATTGTTGGATAGAAGATTGAAAAATGGACAAAAAGTTGTGTGACAAAATTCAAAACATTTCAGCCTAATGCAACAGCCTGAGACAACAGCCACCTTTTCAAAAGCATGTCTCTCAATACAAAGCCTGCTCCTGAAGAACTGGCAAATGCTCAACAAGCACAACACGGAGACAACTGGCAGTGTGAGTCATTTTTGCATGTGATTGTTGAATGTGACAGATTGAGAATTGCAAGGAGTACGAGTTCATGCTATGAGAATGAAGAAAACCAGCATCCGCCCGCTGGCTTAAACCTACGAATAGATGTGGAGTGGAGTGCTGCGGAAGCGAAATATCATCAAGGTTTTGAAAAAAAAAATATGGTTTTAGAACACGTTATTTTCTTCTTTTGCTCATTTTTATTTCAGCACAGATTGTCTCTTTCTTTTCATTGTTGTAAATTGAAAGTAAGAGCCCTTGAAACATATTTGTAAAGCCTGAATTGCTAATAGCTTATTCCCCTTTTAGCTTTTTCTCTGAGTACCTTTTGTCTTTGTTCTTCATGCTGATGCTGGATCGGCCTTTTTATTCCTTGGTAGATACTGCTCCAGCACACTGGCTAGACAGAAACAATTTCAAATAAAAATGGGGCAAATGTGGTTATAGAAATGGTCACTTCCAATCCAAGATGATTTGCTTTTAGAGCAAATTGTAACAGGCTTGGGAAGACCAAGGAAGTTACCAGTGTAATCTGCACTGCAACCAAGCTTTCTGTCACAGATCACAATATTAAATCTAAGTAATTTATTAATTAAATTTAGCCACACTTTATTTTCATATACCTTCTTTGAAAAGATAATATCTTTTCCAAGTACTTGTTAATTAATCTTCAGTATGGTAGTACAGATGAGCACATAGGCTGTTCAAGACAAACCTGTAATGTGTTCTGCACTGAGTTAGCGTTTGAAGTTTGCTGCTCAGCTATATAATGTTGTTATATAATAGTTTTTTTAAAAAGTGTGCTTGAACAAGTAGTTGTAGAGGTTTTGTGGGTATTGGATGAGAGGCACCATAGGACCCTTGCAAGCATACAGACTGCAAAGCACACAGGTGGAGTTTTGATGTATACAGATTTTTTTTTTTCTCCTTCTTTTTCTCCTGTAATATTTTACCCATAGCAATGGGTTCTGGACATACATGACTCTGGTCACAACAGTTGCAACCAGATCTTTTTTCTCCTTTAATTACCTGTTGGTCAGGACTTTGGGAGGATGATTCCTGGGAGTCCTTTTGCTGCACTGAATAGTAAGTACCTAGACTAAATCCACAGGCCTCCATTTTACTTTGCAAATAATTATGGGTATTTTGTTAACACAAGAAGGGCCCAGACCTTTGTTCGCTAATGTGCTGGGCATACTCTGTTTGCTCACCACAGCAACAGAAAAAGGTCAAGTACATTCTTCGTATTTGTGAGCGCTGGGCCAAGTTACTCCCATCAGCCCTAAGTGATTTATTTCTTCAGATTCATGCTGCTGGTTTGATGTCGGTGACCTGGTGGGGATGTGTGGAAGCTAAGTGACCTGTACAGCGATTTATTTATTTAAACCTGTATTTATTCAGAAAGTCTTTTGCCATTGGTTGCCCTAACAGCTGTTGGTTTGTAACAGCAGCTGCCTGTCTGTAATGTGCTGGCAGATGATGATGGGCCACAGGGAAGCGAGTGTGTGGAGCTGTTGGTGTTGTTTTCTTTGTCTCAGTATCTCCATGTGCATTCAGGGCTCTGACATAGGTATGAAATTGCTCCAGCTTGGGCACCATTCAGAGCTGCCTTCTGACCTCATCTCCTAATTCTAATGTTGCTCTTTCTTGAATATATTCACAATTTTAAAAATAAAAAATCTCCAACTCTTTCTCCTTAGCATGACTATTCCTTGTCCCTTGATGGTGTTCCTGCACTGACTCAAGCTGCTGTGATGTGTTGGGGCAGGAATGTGAAATCTTTAGTGAATGCCATAATTTTGCTCTGATGCAGCCTACACTATGAAGAGACTTTCTGGTGCCAGAGTTTACAGGTCCCAGTGACGCGCCGGGATCCATGCTGTGGCTGCTCTTTCAAATAATGGACAGCAGATGGTAGCACACGTTCATTTCAATACTTATTTTTTTTTAAAAGAATTGGGCTTTCCAAAGTTTCATTTTATTTTATAAATAGGTGTCTGAGGGAGAAAGATTGCTTACAGAGAGGATGAGTATCTAGCCTGCTTCCATTTATTTATTTATTTATTTATTTATTTTTTCCTAATAAAGCTAAAGCCACTCCCTTCACCTCTGACACTTCCAGAGTCACTTTTCCCCACTGAGCTCCTCTGTTGTATTACTGAAAGAACGAGTCTTGGCTTGAATCTGTAATATCATGCATGATAATTTTGCTGTGGAAGCATGCAGGTAGTGCTGAATAAGCAGAAGAAACAGGCTGGGAAAAGCAGTGAGCTTATATACACTGTGTATACCTGCATGGGAAAGCTGAATTAAATTGGTTACCTCAGCTCACAGTTCTTCTGAAACGAAATAAGCTCTGCCAGCCCAAATGGACCACGAGTAGAAGGCTCGAGAGGTGGGACAATAACCAGGACAGAGTTGCAAACAGAAGGGGTCTGGCCACTTGGTTCAGTCTGCTCTCTTGCTGGCAGGTAAAATATACAGGTCCCTCTTCCCTGCAAGCTGGAAATCAGCAGGAACAAAGTAAATGATTCTGAACAAGTATTCCTGTAAGTTTTATCATGAGATGGTGCTTTGTATAGGACTGGTGAAAACATCTGCACAAACACAGGCAAATATGGACACGCAGTTTGGGAGCATTCAGCCCAGTTAATTGATTTGTCAATAATATATTCATCCTATAATCTATTTAGTACAGACACTGTTTAGTGCTTGCATTGGAAATATTTCAGTTCCAGTAAAGGTGCAAACTTTTTAATAACTAGACTTACATAATTGTTATGACAATCTGCTGTAGCCTGAGAAGAATTGCTTCAGTTAGATATTCTTAAATGAAATTTAGGCAATCTAACTTCAGATTTCTCCTTCAACTGGGTTTATAATTGCTTTCAGACAGCCCTTAAAAGTACCCACATCTGGACAACAACATCTGCAGTTTGATTGCTGAGATAACAACCGAGTTCTTTCCTGGTCAGATAGGGGCCAGTGCACAGCTGGGTTGTGCCAGAAGGCTTAGCCCTCCTACATGGGTTGTATTTTCAGGGGTAGCTAGTTGTATAATATATATATATATAATCTATTATATTTTTATGTTTCTAGTTATGAGAGCGGAAATGCCAGAATTTTATGCTACAGAAAATGGATGCTCTCACAAGAATATATGATCCAGCTTGGCTCTACATAGACTGAACTGTCTAGGTTTCTTCAGGACTGAACCAGAAGCCTGCTGTAATTTAATTGTTTTTGAGGTTTTATGTCTTCATTTGAACAAGCCAGAACTTTTCTTCTTCAGCAGCAGGCTGAGATCCTGTTCCCAACTTAAATGTAGGAAAAGTAATAGTTCTGCAAAGAACTGGCCAAACTTCCAAATCATCTAGCAGCTTTGTTTTATGTAGTTTAAATTAGTTCTCAATACACTGAGGTCACTGTGTCATCTCTTTTTCAATGCAAACCTGTCTCAGACAGGTGCTTAATTCAGTATGTGGCAATATTAACTTTTATTTCATTAAACATTTACCAGTAAAAAGTCATTAATTCTCATGTGGGTAATCTAGAAGATGAATTATCTCTGCAGTCCTCTAGTTTTCCAGAGTGGTAGTTGAGCCAGCCCCCAACTTTTCCAAAAGAGCGGATATTAATTTTGTGTCCCAGTCACATGGCAAATCTCACTTGGCCAAATGTTAATAGCAGGAATTGTTCCTCAGTGAGGTTGCACATTTCTGAGTTATTTCTATAAAGCTTACAGAAAAAATTGCTACCTAGTAAACCGTACTGTGGGAGACATTTTGAGCAGAGGAGAAGAGGGCTTGCTAGGATGAGTGATGTGTAAGTGAATGTCCAAGTAGCTGATAAGGAGTTACCGGTCAAGCTTAGCCAGACTCTGACTTGTAATTACAGCATGCTGAAGGGTGTTGCTTGCAGAAATATCAGTCCTAGCAAGTAAATTCCCTTCAGGACAGGATGATAGGAAAGCTCTTGTAACAAGTTGTAGCACAGACTGGGTGTCCTGCCAGTAACCTTCTCTGCGATGACGTGGGGGGAACCACCCCACTGTAGGAGTGCAGATGCCTCATCCTATGAGAGATGTCTCCCTGAGACAGATCCACGCTTTCTTGCTTAATTTCAGTACAGCAGGGAACATGCAATTAATTGTAGGTGGAACGTGGATGTGCAGGATGGAGTCCAGCTCTGAAAACATAAACAGGACCTAAAGCCATTATTGTCCCTTCCTTCTTGTCATACCTCGGGCTAATGGCACGGCAGGCTGGACCAGCTTCTACTATACAAATTCCTTCCCTTTTAGAGGTCTTTTAAGGTTTGCAACAGAAGGACTTAAGTTGTGAATAACCAATAGTGTGAAGGCAAGACTGAGACAGCTTTCTGGTTTTGCTTAGTGGTGTAAATGATTTTAGCTTTGTTTCTAAGCTGTGTCTTTAAGAAAAAAATGTTGAATTGCTCAGAGTCAAGTTACAGAACTTCATTCAGGAACAGAGGCACTTCTGTCTGAAAGTCCAGCTGAGTTTGCGTGTGTTTTCCTCTGACCTGGGAGGCTCTGCCGTTTGAACGCCTTTGCTGGTGGTTCACATCGTGCCACGCTTCACTGTGTCCCTTGACGGTCATCCAATATTATTTTCTAGCCAGAGTGACAAAACGTGCACATATAGGGACTAAAGGGGTGCTTCAGTAAATTTTGGCAGAGAACACGGTGCTTGTTTTACCGACAGGTGAGCATGTTTGAGACTGTAGATCTCAGCTCTGGCTGCTGTGGCTCTGGCTCCTCACTGGGGATGTCACACCTTTAGTTGTCAGGCTGTCAGCCAAGGCAGCGGATATCTCACCTACAGTGTCCTGCTATTACATATACATGGGGGCTAAGGAGAACATTAATAATTAGGAGAACTCCACCCGATATGGTAGAGATACGGTACCTGCCTGAAAGATCCCCATGGAAAACTCCCATAAACCTGATAAGAATCCACCAACAGGCCTCTGATGTCTGTAGGTTTCAGTTGCAAAGCATTTAACTTAAGGATAACAGTAGATGTTCTGTGTTCCCAAAAGGATCTGAATGAGGGCAGGCTGAAAATATATTTGGAGTTTTTACTATAGATTTGCTGGGTTAGTATGGTCCAGCCAGAAGGAAAAGGATTTCCTTTCCCTGAGACGATTCAGCTACCAGTTGCCCCACAGATGTCAGATCCCGTAAGTCTTGTTTTATTAGGAAAAAGCTTCTCAGATGGGGCTTTGCCTGAAGAGATTCAGGGCATGTCTGTGTTTTTCTCATATTAACAGGCTTTCATTTAACGCTTATGGTGTTTTGGTGATGCTTGTGGAGGTCAGAACGGTTCAGGGGATTTTATTCTGTAGGCTTTTCAAGTATGCATCCACAGAGGTTTGCACAGCCACTAAGGACAACTGTCTCTGCTGCAAACTATCTTACCAGCATTGAAATGAATGAAGAAAATAATAATGTAATGCAGCAGGTGAAGTAACATTCTGGCTCAACACCATGAAGGAGTTGGAAGCAAAGGAGGAGCAGCCCAAGCTGCAGACATCAAGGAGGAGTAGAGGCAATCAGCATGCTGGAATGCAGAAGGGAGATCTGCTCCAGACCCCAGCAATAATAAAGCCAAGATGGAAAAATGCCCTTTTCGATGGGAGATTTCAGGAATTCTGTCAGTTATCACTGAAAACCAGACCGCAGCCACAATCCTGCTTTCTCAAATTTTGAGGATGTGTAGGTCCAGATCAAAGGATGTGGTTCATGCTTGCTTTGTTGCTGCTCACCTTGGCCCTACAAAGTATTTCAGTGCTTATGCAATGAATGTGAGTAATTACATTTATCTCATTGAAACTGCTTGTGTATTTAAAATTAGGTGTTGGAGTACTTTGAATGGTTATAAAGGCCTCCAGGAAAGAAAAAAAGTGATTTAATGGAAATATTCAAGTGCTGCTAAAAAGAAACTCTTTCTCAGTGCTGGACTGACTGAATCCAAATGAGACTTATCAGATCACCTCTTCAGGTCAGATAAAAAGAAACAGATAATGCAGGATAAAAGAGCATATTTTTTAGATAAATGAATTTGAGCATCAGTTCCAGTAACTTTGTTAATGACGCAGTATTACTTGATGCGTCATAGGGTGTGTTGTGTGTATTACTCTATATTATATAGTGCGAAATTGTTCTCATTTGGCAGGATAAATGTTTGACAGTATTTTGAAGGGCCTGTGGCTTGTCCATAAAACATCTTTGTTTTTTCAACTGCTGTATTGCTTTGCATAGGAAAAATGATTCTCCCTATAACCAAGTTGGTAAAAAAAAAAAAAAAACAAAAAACAAAAAACAACACGTCTTGTTTTAGTTTGAACTGATTACCAGTATATCCAGTTGTAAAAGGCATGCTCTTTTGAGCTTTTTTTTAATGGGAGATTAATGATTAAAAGGATTGCTTCATGTTTGTAAATGCGTATAAAGATAAAAAGTGGTTCTATAAGATATGACCTAATATTTGGATTTTTAATACAAGCTCTTTCCGCTCCATAGCATCTCATCTATGCTGTTGCGCATGGAAGTGACTGGATTGATGCAGATGTTTTCCTTGCTGCATCACAAGTAACAGCTGAACATACAAATCTCAGCCTTTCCCAATCAGGCTTGATTGGTTGCCTCATATGTAGCTTAGTAATATACACAAAGTCTATTTGAAAATGTTATCTGCAACTCAGCAATTGCCTATTTTTTTGCCTGCTTTGTAACACAAACCACAGAACTCCTCAGGAGGTTTCTGTATCAGCCCATCTGCTTCCAACCACCAGTTATAGGGTAAGGATATCTGAGTTTCAGCAGCTGAAAATGCACCCAGAAAGCAGGAGGAAGGTTGGATGCTCCCAGAAATTTCAGTGATCTACTTCAAACAAAGACCCACACCGAATGCCAGCTCAAAAACGTCATTGGTTTTGCCTTTGCTCATTGAAACCTTCTACTTCCCTCTGATCAATAACTGCCCTTACAGCATCATTTCAATTGATTGAAATGTTGATTTAAATTGTGATAACTCTGTTACCGGTGGTCCTTGTGCACTTAACTATATTAGAAGGAGCACTATAATGCACTGTCTCTCTTTGGCAACGTGCCCTGAAATAGCTATAATAAGTCCAGGGGACTACTCCTCAGTTCCAAGCATCTATGAGAAAGTATCCTGGATGCTCGTCTCTGGAAGACAGCTGAGCAGCTGAAGCAGAGAACAAGCAATTTAGAAAGAAATAGCGTAACTCTATTTGCACTGCTTGCATTTTAGAAACCGGGTTGTGCGTGGCTTTTGCAGAGTGGCACAGGATGAATGCCCAGTGTGATGTTTCATGCAGTATTCTGAAGTCTCATTTCCAGTAAACACTGTCAGCATGAAGAAGGCTGTCGTGCACTGCGGTTCGCCTGTGCTCACAGCGGGGCACTGCAGAGCATCCCCACTTTGTGCTCCTTGAAAAGTTTAGCTTGAGTGTGCCAGCTGCCAAGAGGAGCATTGCACAGATCTCCTGATTTTCAACGGTTGTTCTGTAATTTACAAGAAATGGAAAGGAAAAGCAACTCTGTTATCACTGCTGCCTTTGTAGGGAAGCTGGCTGGCTTTTATTACCCTGTTACAAGCATTTTCTAACTTAACACTAATTCCTAAAGTCTTTGTTGGTTTCTGTCTCATTTAAAAGACAGATGTTTCAGGAGTAAATGCCTTCTTTTCAACCAACAGTCTTCCCTTGGGATCTTAATAAATATTTGGAAGTGTTTGGATTTGTGTGCATGCCTGCCCCTGTGGCAGCAGGTACAGCAGCACCCCCCCTCTTTTGTGGCATCCCCTTGTGCCTCTTCTGCCACTGCACCCGTCCTGTGCTAAAAGTGGTCTGGGGCCCTTCCTGTGATGTGGCAGCTCCTTCCCCTGCCCCTGTCACTTTTGTACCTGGATCACCAGCCCTGACTTCACTCAGAAGACCAGGACTTGTTACCCACAGGTCCCATTTTGATTGTTACTTTAGCTCATCACCACTTAGTTAGTTGGCTAGTTAATGTTTGTCTAGTGAAAAGCCAAAGGAGGGTTGGTTTTAATTTGGCAGGAAAAAAAAAAAAAAAGGATAAATATTAGATGCTTTAAAACCATTACGATGTTGCAAGCTATCCATCCTCCAGGCTCTCATCATTTATAAAGTTAAAGCTTTCCAGAAAAACACATGCCTTAGCACACTGAGATCCTGATTTGATCCTAACTGAGCGCTGGGCCTGAATATGGTGTTTATGAGCAAAGTGTACGTGCACACAGAGATAAATGTGAGCGAGTTGCTGGCGGCTGCCCCTGCCCTACCCGGTGTGTATGAGACACTGAATTTCGGGGGAAAACAGGGTGGGGATGTGCAAGCTCCAAACCTGTCTCCATGCACAAATTTAAAGGCGGAAAAAGTCAAATTTTGCCGGGTTAAACCCAAGGCTAAGCCAGGCAGAGCTCTGCAGGGACCCAGCAGTGCCACTAGAGGCTGCCAGGAAGCCTCTGTCGCCTGCATTTGGCAGAGCCTCACTCAGATCTGTCCCTGCCTGGTGCTGGGGACACGAGTGGGTGGCACTGGGATGCCCCAGCGTGGCCGGCTCCTGGGCCAAGAGCAGCCAGGATGTAGCAGTGTGGGGCTGGCCAAGGGCTGGGGGCCTGCCTTCCTTCTCTGCCACTTCCTGGGAGCCTTGCAAAGCAACGTTAAGGCATCAAAATCTCCCACGCTTTCGTCTTAGATGCAAATTACATGGTGCTCTCCTGCAGTCTCTGCCAGAAATCTACAAGGAGGAAGGCTGAACTTGTTAGAGAGAGCTTAAAACCCTGTGTGTGGAGGTAGCCGTGGGGTAATTAGGGTATTTCTCTGCTCTCAGAATCCCCTTGGGTGTTGATTTTCATGCTCCCTTATCCACATGCACAGATCTCTCATCTGAGTGCAGACCTCTTTTCATGCTGGGTTACTTGGCAGAGCTGCAGAGAGGGGTTAAAATCTGTGTGCTCCTTTGCATTGGAGTGGTAACCTGCAGTCAAGGCACAGATGGATGGGTTTCAACCCCTTTTATGTTACTGATTCGTTTTTTTTTTTATTTTTTTTTTTTTTTTTTTTTTTAGTGAAATCCAGCCCTTATACAAATTTTGCATATGTAGATTGCAAAAGGGAATACAGGGACTTACAACTATGTCTTCTAGAGCACTTAGCAATAGTCTGTATAACCTTAAAGACTTGCGAACCGATTGAACTTCATCAGAAATCATTAAATTGCAGGTTGGAAGTCTTCTAAACATTTCCTTCTCTCCCTCCCGGAAGAACTGACACGTTATCTCATAGACTTTTGCAATTCTTCTACGTAGCAACTGAGGGCCCTAATGAGAGCAATTGGCAATGCCCCTGGCCAAGTCTGCCAGAAGAAGAGCTAATGCTTTGCAAACCCCACCGGATCTCACTGCAATTCCCCCAGTGGAAATTGCAGATAGGTCAACTTCATTTCATATCAGTAGGAATTCATTCAGCGTGTGGTTTTATTCTGATAACATTAGCCAGTCAGTTTAGCTTTTAACGATTGCTTTCCCAGTGGTGCGAAGTTGTAGGAGAGTTACCCCTCATTCACCACCACATATACAAAAAGGGAGCACAGCAAATGAAGGTTAGAGCTTGCTAAGATCCTGCAGAAAAAATAACCTGAAACACAAAAAGGAAGAAATTTGAATTTATTTATTAATATAACTTTTAGAATGAATAATCATTCATGTTTACAGTCTTCCATTAAAGGTGCTACTTGTCTATGGGGTGGTCTGTTTTGTGTCCTGTAGTGCTGCAGAATTCAGCAGTGCCACTGCTTATGGAAGATGTACTAAATGGTGGATGCACAGAAAATCAAATATAATCTCCTCAAGAGCCATCAGTGAAAGCGTCCATCACGTTGGCTGGATTTAAACCAGTGATAAAGTACAGGATTTTTCTCCAGCCTCAGAGCAACCATCCACTTCTTATGATTGTACTTGTATCTGCCTGTGGCATCTGATCCATAAAACAAGTTAATTGAAAGCCTACTTTAATCATAAAATGTGGGAAATAGCTGGAGGGTGAAATATCAAGCTGGGATTATGAGACTAAAATTATGTTTTATAAAGGAAAAGTTTGTGCCTGGAAATTGTCCTTGTAACATTGCAAGTGCTGGAAGCACTGAGTTAATTCCCAATGCATCAAAGTTCTAATTATCCGAATAGATCAGGGGACCCAGCAGCAGCGCATTCCCCACAAAACCTCACAGAGCCACTTCAGAGCAGGGCACCAGTGTTGCCTGAGATGCTGCTGTGTGCACAGCCAGCATTGGTCATACCTCAGTCAGTGTAGTCTAGGAACTCAGTGACATGCTAAGTCACTAAGCTTGATGACAATTTATTTAGATAATGCAAATACAGGGACATAACTCATGCTGAGATAATGGAGAGTAGGCTGTAAAAGGAAACCAGAAAAATTAGGTTTCTGCAGAGAACCTTGCAATCACTAGTCATTTTTCTTTTTATTTTGAAGGATCTACATTCCCAAGGGGACAAGCAGTTCATGATCTGAAGGCTTATTTGTCGCTTGCTGACGTCTCATTTTTCCTTCTTTTGCCTGTCTTGCTCCTATAAGAAGTCCAGGGGAGAAGTCAGAGCACATGTCAGCAGGGTTTTCAAGTTTATTCCACAGGACTACAGTGCATGGGCAGGCATGTCCTGGGGTTGCTCACTGACTGCACTTTAGGGCTAAAATTCCAGGACCTCTGATATTAAACGTGATGTTATTGCTAAACAATCAGTCAGTGACAGACTTGCAAGATTTAATGTAAGGCAGAGCCTAGAGAATGGTGCATATAACCATGTGTATTTTGTTCCATTAGCAGCTTTCTGCTTGGAAAGCAATCACAATCATCTTGTTCCTTAACATTCATTAATTGTTTCCCAGCCAGGTTGTCGAAGAAGAGTCATGGTTCGGTGGCTGGTGTATCCGCTGTGAGCTGTTGATACCTGACATTGAGGCAGTAAAACGTTTTCTGCCAGCACGAGCATTGCTTTTGCAAACTGGTTGCCCAAGCAAATCCTTCCATTGCTCAGAAAAAGCCTGCGGCAGCAGTCGAAGGCTGAAGGCAAGCTGCCCCACTGACGTTTTCAGCCCAAGTCCAAGTCATGCTTAAGGTTATCACAGGCATTTATTTTAAATTGACAGAATAGGGTGTGGTATTTTGGGCCCTGGGTGGAATCTGGATTTTTGGGTGTTTTCCTGATTTATGATTGGAAATATTTAAAAAGTAATTTCTGTTTTGCAGAAGAATAGCTATGTCATCTTCCTGTGAATAACACAGGGTGTTCTCATCTCCATGGCAATTGGACATGATAAAATGAACAGATGTTCTGAGGTTCTTCTACAAGAAAAGTCCTGTAAGAGTTTGAAGTTTAGTGCTTTTAAAGCAAATATATCCCATCGCCTTCATAATTCTCAACCTAACAAGGTTTGCCAAGGAGAACACTACAAATCATGGAGAAATAAATACAGGTCTGAAGAGAATTATGGCTGGAAAGATTCTCATTAATTTCGTTTGAAAAATATTGGAGAAGGTTTTAGGAATAAGGCACTTGACTCAGCATGCCAACCCTTTATTTCCATCTACCTTAATCTTGTCTTCAGCTTTCACTTCATATCCTAATTCATTTCCTCTTTCAGAAACCAAGGTATTTCTGAAATTCCTCAGCATCACTCACTTGCTCTCTGCAAGCTGCAGTAGAGCAGCACCTCGAGGAAAAATACATATGCTAAATACCACTTCTGCCCAACACAAACATGTTAGATGGCTATTTTCTTAAATGTTTTCATGAACATGAATGCACACACATATACATAGACCCCCCTCCCCATTTCCAGGAAGCCATAAGAGACCACAGAAGTCACATGAAGTAAAGCTTTTGTTTGAACAAACTCCAGAATTTCTTGGCCTTCCTGGCATAGCTGGAACACCTCTCTGCCTCAGCCGTCTCTAGCGGGGCTCAAGGTGGCTCGAGGGGTGTTTTGGAGCTGGCAGAGGAGGGGAGCGCTGCTGTCTAAGCCAATTTATTCATGCTAATATTTCACTGGTGCCTAAAAAGCCCACATGAACATAGTAGACACTGGTAGATGATGCTTCCTGAAAGCTTTGCACTGGGAGCAGATGAAACTGTGAGGGGAAGAGCTGCGGCTCACCCACACGGCCTGGCAGGCCTGCGGCTGGAGGCCTACCAGCGCCTCCAGACTCCCAGCCCAGCAGCTCATCCACTTTTTTTTTTTTTTTTTCTTTTTTTTTCTTTTTTTCTTTTTTTTTCTTTTTCATTCTTAAATGCTTTTGATGGACTGCAGTTGCTGGAACGTCCCAGAGCTCGTGAGGGGCTCTCTGATGTGCGGTTGAGGACTGAAGTGTAAATAAAACACTTTTTGGAGAGCTAGTCCGGCTCCACTGATAAGCCTGGGGTGGAGCGGGATTCGGTGTCTGCTCCGTGCATCCCAGCCAAAGCGACTGCTGAAACGCTGGGTGTCAAATAGTTGGGGGAGTTGTCAGATTTGCTCTCACAAATTGTTGAGAAGCAAGAATTTTATCCTGGAAGAACAATAGGAAGAAGTATTGAAAGTACATTCACTACACTTTCTATCTTCTCAGTACCCTTTAATTTCAGATGCATTGTTCCAGGCTGTTTTTGCTGAGAAAATTATAAGGTGTTGGGGTTTATCATTGTCCTGGATGACAGCTGTACCTGGAAAGAAGCGATGAATAAAAGTCACATTGGCAATTAGGCTTGGGCTGGTTCGCAATGTGAGCCAAGTCCCCATCCCAGAGCTCAGCTGATTGTCGTTGGCAGTCCATTGTATTTAAAAGCTGTTAATATATCCATATATATATATTTTTTTTTTTAATTATTTTTTTTTCACTTGGAGTGTGATGAAATTGAATGTAATAATTTTCCACATTTCTAGTAAGCAGTTAAATTATTTTTGCTCTGCATTAGCTAATAAAGTTCAAGATGGAAAGCTGTTTTCCTGGCACAATGAAGCAACAATAATATTTTGATCTTAAAACATCAGCGTTCATCGGAGGGTCACAAAATATTTTGCGAAGGTGGATGAATGTAAGAGTTGGTGTGTATAAATACATTTCTATATGAGGGCCATCTGTCACTGGCATTTCTAGCACAATCTGTTGTCTGTAACTACGGTCACAGCTGGTTCCGGCTGGGTTGAAAGCTGACTCTCACTGAGGAAATATGGTAACTTCCAGACCTTTACAGTCTTTAGAGGTGGTTTAAAGAGTCTGAAAACACCCACTCTGTTTCTTCTCCCCTCTGTCACTATAAAAGAAAAAAGACTGGAAATTTCTCGATTATGCTTTCTGTTAAAATAAATAAATATATATATATATATAAAAAAAAAAAACAAAAACAAACAACAACAACAACAACAAAAAAAAAAACCAAAAAAAAACAAGCCAGCAAATGAAACCCCTTGGTTCAAGTTTGCTAGAAGATTTATTAGGGTGGGTTGGGGGTGAGCTAATTTTCTTGAGCAGTTTCAATTTCGTTTCTAAGCAGAAAGATAATTTTGAAAGCTCCATTTTTATTTATTTTTTAATTAAACTTAATACCACTTTCTAGCCAACCCGCATCTACAAAAACATACAAAAAGTGATGTGATCCAGTGTTGGGTGCTAAGGAAAACCCTTTCTGACCAGGGGAAGACACCAGCGTGCCCCAGCCTCTGTGTGGGCACAGGAGCACGGGGAGAGGTCAGTGCTGGATTGCTGGAGAGGTTTTTGCTCTCCAAGAAAGTTTGATGGGAGGCCCGCCAGCTCTGGATCTCTTCCCTTTATCCAACCAATAGTTCAGACTCAGTCCCTAGCCAAGTGCCTGTCCCTTCTGCATGTCCTTTTGCCCCGTTCTGTGTGTCAGTGACTGGTTCCCACTCATTTTTCTTACCGGTTATCTTTGAGACCTCTTCACAGTGTCCTTCTCCCCTGGCACTTCTCGCTGCTCTCTGCTCTCCCCCTGTACCAGCCAAGCTTGGATGCTTTTTTCAAGCTTCTGAGATGCTCCTTCTGCTCCAGTGCATGAGAAATGTGACCACACACATTGAGAAACTGCTTCCCTTGACTCCTTTCCTAGGAGGCAGATTAGCTGGATACAGTGAATAGACTTTCAGTCTTACTGACCTGCCCAAAGCAGGAAAACATATCCTGATAGGTGTGCCAAATGTGGAGAATATGCCCAGAGCCAAGCTGGATCATGGGGCTCTTTCCCCCCTTGCTGACGTTGAAATTTACCTGTATTGCCTTACAGCAATGCACATTTCTTACCCACAGCCTGCTGGCTACATCCCCTTTATAAGGACAGGAGAACGTGTCCCATACGGAACTGAAATGCTGCGTAAGCTCATGTGTAATATTTAATCTTCAGGGCTCAATGGTTTTGTTTGCTGTGTGACGTTTTGAAGGGAGAGCTGCATGGTTCTGCCTGATATAAAATGACAGAGTGTAGCACTCTTATGGGAAATTGTTTCCAGTGGCTTTCCAGCAAGTGAAACGAATCCAACCCAAAGCAGCCCATATTACCCATATTCGCCCATCTGTGAGCAAGTGAAGTTGCGAAACAGAGAATTCAGTGATTTCCTCAGCGAGAAGATAAGGGGATATGTTGCGTTTAGTTGCAAAAGCAACAGTCAGTTCAGAGATTTAGACTGATGAGCAGCTGTGAGTGTGGAAATAAAACAGACCTCTTTCAAAATACATCTTACGATCCTTTGCCAAACATCTATTCTTATTCACCTTTCAAGGAACACCAGCCTTTTTAATTAAAAAGGGAGCAAATTCCATTATTATAAACTGCTGACTGTCAGTAGGAGAAGAAACATCTGCCCTGTGTTAGCCAAATGTTCAGAAGGATTTTATTTCCCCAAAATGCCTCCTTTTTATAGGCTTTAGCTTTATTAATACTATAAATGCAACAAATTGTATCAATTTAAATATCCACCACATTTTATTCAAAACGAACAGTACACCTGTTTTTTTAATAACCATGAATGTAAGCCATGGAAGTGAAATCTTTATGAAACGCAATGAAATTTTTATGAAATGTAGCGTAGTCACGGGAAGTATTTCCATTAACTTTGCTGGAGTCAGCTTTTGCTTTCTGTTCGCTTCCAACTGTCACAGCTTTCTGCAAGCACAGGGCTGATATCAGCCTCCTGCTGCCACCCCTACACCACCCCTTCCTCTCCAACCACAGGTCCAGCAGCCTCCCCATGCCTGCCACCACACTACCTGCCTTCCTCCCCCTTGCTCTGTGGAAGGAAAGCACAACCTGGAGCAGTTTCTCAGCCACCTGCCCGGGCTGCAGCTACCTGAAATGCAGACAGGGCTCAGGTTTGACCCTACACCTGCAGCCTACAGAGATCAGCATAGTCATCGTGGTGTCTAAGCAGCATAAATTAGGCTGTCTGGAGCTTCATGGTAACACGGCCACTGATTTACTGATCTGGGCAGGAGTTTAAGCTGTGCCACAGCATCAGCTGGTGCAGGATGCATTTCCCCATCCCTTGAAAGAATCATGGCCTCCACAACTCCCTCCTTCCTTCCCTCTCTCCTTCCCTTCCTCTCTTCTCCCCTGCAGCCAACTGTTTCTAGGACACGAGCTGACTTACCCTGAGCTGCTTGCACTGTCTATAGTGGATGCTGCATGGTAAAAGCTTGACAGATGTAAACTCCCCTCGGACTTTACATAGCTTCCAACAATGCCAGTTTTCTCAAATTGCATCAGATGAAAAGAGCTCTTACACCTCTTCAGGACCTCAGCAGTCACCTCCTGCCTGGGCACTTCCTCAAACGGAGAAAGAGATGCACCTTCATTAAGAAACAGAGGTTATAAATGTTGACTGTTTTGCAAAACAAATGGTTCTTTTTCCCATTTTTCAGTGGTGGGTACAGCAGAGAACGACCAAATGACTCCCGTCATCAGCAAAGTTGTTCATCATCTGGAGGCTGGGAGAGACTTCAGTCTTTCTGGATAGCAGCACTTGTTCCTACATACACACAAAATGCCTGCCTTGAATATTTTATTTAGCTTGGTTTGTTTTCCAGTTTCCACTTCAGCTCTTGGAACTGGCCTATTTTTCACACCTGAGGCTCACAAAAGGTCTGTATACCAGTGCTGGACATGAAGGAAGGGGGTAGGAGAAAGCTGGCAGGGAGAGCGATGCCTCAGCAGCCCAAAGGGTGATTATTTATGTACCAAAATGCCACTGGCTGGAGCCCAGTTTGGAACAAGAGACCAGAGCACTGAGAAATGTTTCATGTTGAGGGATGGGACTTCTCCAACAAGTGTTTTGCTCACGGATGGAATTTCTAAAGTAAATGGAGCCACTGCTCTGCCTCTTGTCCCGGGGCTCTGACCCGTGGCTGCTGCACCAATGGGAGCTTTTCCATCGACTTAAGTGCACTTTGGATGGGATCTGAGGTGCAGAAACACTGGATTTTGTGCACATAAAGATAATTAGAAAAATTCTGTTGGCTAGAGTTTTTACCATCTTGCATGTTTGTGGATTTTCTGGCCGGACACATGGTTGGAAGAAAGAATTAGGACTAAACACATCCTCCCCTAGGGAATTAAGTTCTCTTATTCCCATCTGACCAAACCACCAACCCGAAGAAACATCTTGACACCAGACTCTTTTCTAAGATGTTTGCTAATCTGCAATGGAAATGAGAATAAAAGGGCCAGCTTCTATTGTTACTTAAAGTGGTGAGGATGGACCATGCATAAATTAGGGCAAGATTTCTTTGAAGAACTCTAGATAACCTATCCTGTCCATAGAAATATTTTAGCCTGTGATATGCTCGGCTGGTTGGGGTTTAGGAGGCTGGGATCCTCACTCCATTTTGGCCATGGGCCCACTGGGTGATCTGAGCAAGTCACCTTTGGTTTGTGTGTTTCACTGGAGACACTCAGATTACTCTGCAATTAGACACTTCCTGGCAGTCAGTCCAGATGCTTCACAACTCTTTTTTTGTTGTTGTTTATTTTTTTTCCCTTTCCACTCCTGGGCACTCTATAGAGAAATCTCACAAAACAGAGGCTCTGGAGGCACAGTCAAGTTAGAAGCAAATCCTGATGTCAGAGCGTCTCCAAGCCTTTCCTACAAACCCCATGTGTCTGCTGACAGATCTTTTGCTCATGCCAAGTTTAACTCCCACTTAATCTGCTTTTATACCTCCACTGGGAGAAGTGGTTTCTTACTGAAAAAAAAAAAAAAAAAAAAAAAAAAAAAAAAAAAAAAAAAAAAAGAAAGAAATAATGACCGTGCTGGTGAAGCAGCCCTTAGTCAGAGACCTGAGCTGCGGGCGTTCGTTACTCACGGTGAATACAACCTTAGTTTTGTCGGTCACTTCCTTGCCTAGGAGCAAGCCAAACAACTCTGCCCCTAGCGTGTCTTCAGTGAGATTCATGGAGCTTCACCTGTTTGTGTTAGACTTGGATTTGCCCTGGTGTTTACATGGCTGGGAAAGATCCAGTTCTTTTAGTTGGGCTTTGGCGAATGACAGTCTGGAGAAATATTAATCTGAGCCCTCTACACTGAACCTTTGATCGCCTTGAGCCAATGAGAAGCTGTGATTAATTTTAATCCTTTGAATGTCTAAATGCAAATCCAGAAAGCTGCATTAATATATTTTGCTAGCATCACTAAAGGATTGTGAAACAGGAAATTAAGAGCACAATAACTTAAACAAAATCTTATGAAGAAATAATAGCAGTGGAATGGGTAATGAGTCAGAGCGAAGGTTGGGCTGTTCAGAGGAGCCTGTAAGAGCTGGGTACCAGTTCAGTGGGATTTGGGGACCTATTGCCCCTTGTGTTTCTGGAAAATCCCAGCCTAAAGCAGTTGCTAACTTTTTATTGCAAGTTTATCTCTTCATATTAAAAATTCTCAATAAAATTAGCTTTCCCCTGACTTTGTGATGAGTCCCAGCTCGAGCCTTTGCCTGGGGGTATTCCTGGAGTCTACAGTCTGCAGCAGAGGCTCTGATGTTGTGTTGCACAGGATTGGAGACAGTCTCCCTTAATATGCTAGAGTTTAATTGTTTCTCATTACGGATACTGGGCAGCAGCCTGACAAAATGCAAAATGCAAAACATATCTGGGGTTTTTAATGTTCTACGTTCTGTTTGTGTGTTGCCAATTGATCATTAGTGTCATTCATCCTACTAAAATGTGACACAAGTACCATTTACACGTGGCAGTTACACTAAATTACTTACAAAGATTTAATAAGTGATAGATGTTATCACGAGGAACAGGTGTCACGAGCGAGTATAGTCATATGAGCAATAAATAACAAGTCATAAAAGAATAACTGTAAGAGCAGATTAATCATCATTAGCCCTCTCTGGGATATTTATAATTGGAATCAGGTCATTAATTTTCTGCCTACAGCCAGCAACAGGTTAACCAGGCACTGCTACCACTGCGCTGCACCTCCGGAGGTCTGCGCTCACGTGGGGTTGAGATGAGATTGCTGCAAGTCCTTCGAGTGCTGCTGCTGGCACAACGTGCTGGGCTGTCTCGTAGTTGCCATAGGCGGGGACGTCACACTGCCAGGACACACGTAAATATACCCAAAACGTCTGCCAGGCTGTGAGCTAGTCAGGTCCATGGGGGAATGAGCTCTGGAGCTGGTAATGTCTCTCTCATGGTGTCAGTCTCAGATGTCTGTACTAGTCTGGGATTATGTCTGAGCCCATGGAGCTGTGGAAGTGTTTGTGTGTGTGTGTGTGTGTGTGAGCTGCTGCCGGAAATTCAGCATCTGGAATCCATTGTGCCACAGTCATCCCGAGCCGAGCTGAGTTGGAAGCCAACAGAGCTTCAGACTGCATCGGTGCATTTTTTCCCTCCATGCTTGTGGGATTTTTCAAGCACAGGACAAACAAACCCTTCCCAAACCCCAGATCTAACAGCTCTAATCTCCACAAAGCTGACGTCACATTCATCAGTTTTAAGGGTCAAATTTTGACCCAGGCGTGGGAGCCGGATAGCGGGCTTTGCAGGGAAAGCTCCCGCCCCTTCCAAAAGCACCCACCACTCCCAGTAACACAGCACCACCACAAGCAGGCCTGGGAGAGGGCTGGGCCTGTCTCCACACTGCCAAGGAAGCGTGCAGCCACGTTTCACCTCTTTACACACTCACCTAACGGGGGTAGGACCAGAGAGGAGGCCGCAAGCAGCCCCTCCAGATCCCCATGTCTACCATCTCCATCATCTCCATGATATACGGCTGTCTGCCCCCTTTTAGGGCACAAGCTCCGAGGGTTTACAGTGTCATAAATCTGGGAATAAGTCATTTATCCTATGGCACAGCGCCCTCCTGGGTAATGCCACAACGTGTGGTGCACTTAGCTGGGGTTTTCGCTTGTTGGAAGCTGTTCCAGAACCACACCGCTCAGATTGTTAGAAAGCTTAGAAAGCCCCTGATTCCTGTGCCAAAGTGATTCTTAAATAGCTCTTTTCTCTCACAGGCGTTGTCTTTGCCATGTATTTATAGAAAGACATCAGTTCCTGTTGTCACTTGTGTAGACTGAAGGTGTCAGTTCTCAGAATTTGTCTCTGAGGAACTCCCCAGGTGACGTGGGCAGTCAGTATTCCCCTTTCCCCTTTCCAGCTGTTGCTTCGGCATTTCTCTTTCTACACAAGATTTTATTTATTTATTTATTTTTAATTGTTAATCAGGGGAATTTACCGAGTCAATGGTTCCCTGTTAATCTCAGTTTCCTCCACTTTATTTGATTTTCCAGGTGATACCTTGGTACCTAACCAAATACTTTATTGAAGTCCTGGTAGCCAAGATCTACCACATTCCTGTTCTTTAGAAAATCACATATCAAGGAAAGATTTTGTTAGCATAACTGGTGTTACCTAAGATAACTTACAGTTGGGATTTATTCTGGTTTTGTACATCAGATATAGAATGAGACTTCAGACATACTCAGGTGCTATAATGGTTATTCCATATGTGAAATGTACCAATGCCATGTTGAATAAAATTAAAGGAGAGATTTGAGGGAGATAGATAAGGTCATCTTCCAGAAAATACATAAAATACCAGGAAATTAGGTTTGGAGCAAAATGAAAATGCCCTGGATTGTTAAATGCAAAAATTTCCTCCAATCCTGTTGGCTTTGAGACAAGCAAAAAGAATATATATATATATATATTTTTTCCTTGTAGGTTTCCTTCTGATGCATGACACTTGGAAGGCTTTGGGTCTTGACAAGGTAAATGAAACTAGATTTATAGAAGGAGACCTCCCTGAAAGTATGTGATTTCTGCCTTTCTCTTATTTCTGGTCACCTTTCCTTCCCCTCCCTCACAAGCTGCTAAGCTGAGGGGTTTGTTGCCAGCCAGTGGAGAGCAAGGGAGGCTTCTGCAGTGAAAAACACAAATGCTCTTTTTTTCAAAACACTAAAATAAGAAGCAGGAGGCTCTGTCCATGTATGATTAGCAGTGGGGATGGACTTGATCTGCCTGTCCATCATATGGATTTTATTGAGCCAAGGAGTTGGGAGAGAAGCAGCCCCATCATGTTGGATTCAATGCAGGACTTTCAGAGGTCAGCACAGTTTTTCTAACCTGGATATCTGAGCTTATAGTGGGTCAAATAATATAGGTTACATGGGATTGTCTTCTGTCTCTCATGCATGCTGCTTTCTGTTCCTGTCACTTTGGATATCCTCTAAAGCAGCAGCAGGTCCCCTGCAGGAGAATATGCCAGACCCAGGAAGGGTGAACAACCCAAACAGCACTTTTTTTGTAGATATAAGCCAAGGTTTGCTCGTGTGTCCTCTTGTGCACTGCTTTTGTGTATGCAAGAGCATACAAGAACATATATCACGTAATAACTAATGATCAGAAGGGACTGCCCGGGTTTCAAGACTGAATTTCACTCTCAGAGATGCAGGAGAAAGCAGCTCTGAAGTGAGTTCTGCATTTGGCTGGCTGATTTGTGGCTTTGCCATACGAGTATGTCCAAACCCATGTTTTTTTGTGGTAAAATTCTGCTGCAGTTTACAGGGATAGACTGAACATTGTTATAAGAAACTGAATAGCAGCCCATTATATATATATATATATATATTACTGTATTGCCTTCCAAGGGCACAAGTTATAGGAATAAAATGCCCCCCAGTGACTTTGCGATTCAAACATTTTTAAGATATCAGTCCCCTCAATGCTACCACAGAATTTGTGCCAGACTCCAGCCAGCAAGTGATCAGTTAGGGAAGTTTAATTTGAGAAAACAAATAAACCCTGGTGCATTTTGAAGGGGTACAGATTTTTGCTGCATATGAATCTTGACAACGTACATTATGTCTACATTCACCAACAAATCTGTTATCTCCTGGCCTCAAAAACATGACACAGATGCAAGTCACAGAAAAACAGCTGCTACAAAAGGAGATTTGTAAGTAGTTACCAGCAAAAAAAAAATCCACAAACCTAAACAAATGTGAGCAAATTTTGTTTTGGCCACTGGGAACATTGGCTGCTGCAGACTCAGGCAGGGCTAAGGGTTATTAGGTCACATGAAATTCCATGCAAATATATGACTAGAAAGGAAGTGGACCCTTGAGCACACCGAAAATGTCTCTTGATTACAGGATCACTCTTTGAAAATCTTGATTTGACATTGTCGTCTTTTGGTCATAAAGTCATGTCAGTGGAAAATAAATGCCTGAGAATGAGCTCTTTGACACTGTATAGTGTAAACTAATAGCTCTTTGAAGTGGGATAAGAACTGCACTTCACATAAATTCATTATGAAGCATTATAGAAGAGACAATACATTCTGAACCGTTGTTCTTAAAATCTCAAAATGCAGCCAGCTATTTGTACTCTTGGCTTTACATTCTCTTTTGTTACTTCAGCCGTTGCCTCTCAATAGACACTTCTGCTAAAAGCTGCAGGGACTGACCAGCTCTCTTCCTGGTTTGACAGTAAAGTCTCAGATTGCCTGCGTTTGGATATTGCAGTCTCAGATTTGGAACTATTCACTCACTAACAATGATTTTGGCAACCCCAGTGACATATCGGGCTCTAACATCTTGACTTCTACTTCAGAGATGAGAGGGAACCTGCCTCCCTGCCATCTACTGGTTATTTATTTAGGAGCTTTCTGCTCAAGTCCTTGTGAATCCATGAAGTTTACAAATATGTGAAAAAGAAGAAGCCATTTAACATTTTCTCCTGCCTAAGTATCTACCACATCGTAACTCTGTAATTGCTCAGCTCTTTGCAAAACGAAATGAAGAACTCATGAAAATTCAGAGGAAAAGCTCCCCAATTCCCCAAAGAAACAAAAATGGGAACAACATATTCTGAAAGTTCATCCTCAGCAGCCAAACTCTGATCCAACACAGATGTAGCTGAATATTGTAGATGGAGAAGATTATCATTTTATATATTGTTTTGCCTGATGTATCATTCTCTACATTTTTATGGGCTAGCCACATCTTGCTTCATGTATGCATGTAAATACATATGTAAATGAATGCTATTGTGCAAAGTCTTTTTCTGATATCAATAATGGGATGTTTTCATCCCAGGCTTAGATGTACAGCATACTAAACTGCATGCTTTTAAATTTTGAGTATTATACTATTTCCTAATAACAAAAGTATGCAACCCCACTTTATTGCTCTCCTTTTAACAAAGGAAATCAATGTTTATTTTGTATGTCTAAAAAATACAAACTTAATTGAAGAAATGACCGATGAAAACTGACTCAGGAGCTTGTACACCAACTTAATCACACATGTGGGAGAAACCCCCCTGGAAGATTGATTACACTGCCCATTGAGAATGATGCCAAAATCTATTAACTTCAACAGGAACAAGAACTGGCTCAAACTCCTAGTGTTCAGATGGCCTCTCCAGGCTAAGGGTTGGCAAGAAATTGCCAGCATCTGCTGCAGGATCCTGTCTTCTTTTGTATACAGAATTGCTCCTTCCACAATAGCCCACATGTATGAAGACCCCCTGCTGCAAAGGGCAGCCAGCTGGATCCGGGTACCCGGTGGTGCATAGCTTGGATCCCTCAAAGAATTCATCCATTCTTTTGGTATTAATTTTACTGTATTTGTGCCATATCCAAGAGTGGGCAAAGGTCATTTTTGAAAATGGCCACTTTTACCTCATAACAATGGAAGATGATGGCAATTGGCTGAGTGCTGCTAGGTATATTCCACTCACAAATGCTGCAAGTTTTTTTTTTTTTTTTTTTTTTTTTTTTAAAAAAAAAAAAACAACAAACACATAATGTTCTTTATTAAAAAAGTCACTGGCATTTTAACAGGCCTCATTCTAGCAGTACTATGCCCGATTTTAGCACATGAAAAACACAAATTGTTTGCTGGGACAGACTACGTATTCAACAACACTGTTGGTAAAGATGAAGTCAATGACACAATTCTGCAGTTGCGTAATTTTCAGTGTGATTTAGGCACAGCCACTTTCAGATGAAAAAGACATTAGGTAGCACAAAAAAATGCACTGGACTAGCCCATGAGGATGGCCTATTCCACTCCCCTACCACAGATGACTTGCGTAATTTGATGGTAAAACCTACTGAAACTACACAGCATACTCTGTTTTTCAGTTTCATAGACAGTGATGTAACGCCAAAATCAGTGATTAATAAAACATCATTCATCCCACCCAACTCGAGAAATGTCACACTGCTCAAGAAATGTCACACTGCTCCAAGCTTTACTATTAGACTGAAAATACCTCTACAAGAGCTTCTGCAATGCTGTTTCTGTGAGAAACATGCCAGTTGGTCTTTTCTGCCCCATGAAATGCCACATAATGTGATAGGGATGCTCTAGGTACATCTGGAGAATGATTCAGGTGGTTCCAGTTGGGTAAATGGTTCCATGCTCAATATCCTAAGTGATTATAACTGCTCATTTTTGAGTTTTCTTTGGGTTTTCTCATCCAAAGCCACAGCTGAAAAGAAAATATCAGAAGAGAAAATGTATGAATTTGGGAGTGTTTCTTTTTGTGGAAAGGTGACTCTGCCATGTCTCGTGCATCAAAGACTATCTCCTGACTGACTGCTTTGGGAGGGGTGTGTGAACCCTGGACCAGGAATTCCCATGGAAACCTCAGAAGTTCACTGCTCAGCTTCATCACCTCTCCTCTCATCCTAATAAAATTCAAATATAATATAAAACAGGATATCACTCAGTAAAGTTTCATTTAAATTAATTCAAACTGCAGGACTGAGAAATGAAAAAGAAAAGGAGAAAACTGAAGAAAGGCACAAACAAATGTGCAAAACCACCAGTAATTCAGTATGTATTAGCCTGTCAGACTGATAGAGACTGAGGGCCTGTAGAGGTAGAAATTCCTCCAAGTCGTGATACAACTCGGGGTGTTTATTAGGACAATTCTGAAGGGTAAAAGTCAGTGCAGAAATGCTGACAGGAACCCATGGGCCCCTGGGGTCTGCAGCAAGTGGCCTCCTTTGCTTGGAGGCCGTGGTGCCATGTTCGGGTGTGAGTTGGGTGAGCAGACCCGATGTGCACAGGGCTGATCTCCCTGCTGGTGTCACGGCTTTTTTAGCAGAAGATATAACCACCAGGCTGGTTTGCTGAGGAGGCAGTTGTTGGGCTCTAATCCCTCATGGCAGAGCAAATATGACATGAATACAGCTGGCAAAAATGCCTTGCGAAAGCACTGTCGCTCGGCAAGTTAGTGGGATGAATATTTTTGTCACCAAAAAGTAGCAATTATTTCTTCACCCATGGGAGCTCTGTCTTCTCTCCCTCCAGGCAACAGAGTGAACATTTGCATTCTGGTATTCCTCCCAAGTGCTTTATAGTGACACGACAAAAACAAGAGAAGTACCTTGGATTTGATTAACCCTCAGGTACTGAAAGCATGAAAAAATAAAGCCCAAGCAAAGCTGAATCTGAAGGGGACTTTCTTCAGCATCTTCATCTCTCTAGAAGCAGTTTCTAGAGAACCTAGGCAGAGGCACACCAAGGATCCAAACTGAGTCTCGAGATCCACTGTCAGTTAATCCTTCTTATATCAAATTGCTGCGCTGTAGACACAGCTAAGTCTCTGCTCACCCCCCATCATCATGTTTTTAACACAACTACACATATAAGAGTTTAAAATTGATTTTTTTTTTTCCCCAATAATTTTAATCAACTCCTTCCTTAACAGAGGCTGATTTTCCTAGTCTTTCTCCAGCCTGCATAATGAAAAATACTGTAGTAAAGGCGAAAACACTGCAGCGGCTCCTGCTTATAATTAAAACCACTTGCGGCAGAGCCCTGAGGACTGGCTGGGGGGTGGAGGCAAGGGGGCTCCCTGGCTCTGCTCACAAGTATGATTCAATAAGTCATTTCCAGGGTAAACATATAAATCTGTCCTTCTTGAACAGAATCCAAACAATCAGAAGTAACCCCCTTGCTTTATTCAAAACGTCTCTACTGCTACCGAGGAAAGAAAAGGAGCAGATAAAAACAAACACCCTTTGGTGGAAGTTGAAAAAGAAAACATTTGGTGTAGATCTTCAGATGGCCACTGAGAAACTTTACTCAGAGGCTAAAGTTCTGGCTGCTGCCGATGTTCCCGATAAGTTCCCTACCTCACTGGTGGCGTCAGGCGTGCACTGGTGTTGTTGCTCAGAGTGTTAGGATTAGATGTTAGAATGGATGCCCTGGAGAAAAGACAAAACAGATGGGAAAGGAGAAAAAAAAATATCAACAATTCCTCCCCTGCAGCAAATATGGTTTAGCTAATGTGCAAGTCTGGATTTGTACAGAAAGCAGAACTTACTATCACATCCTGTTTTCATCAGTGTGCCCTGCTGGGAAAGTTTAAGACCGGCTCAGTCGAAAGATCAAGAAGAAAGTTCTTTTTATGAGGGTCAAAACTGCTGTGTAATCTGCAGTATCAGATTAAAAAAACAATTCTGACAGATTTTGCATTGCAAATGAAGGCCACTGAGCTGCCATTACACAAGTTCTCCCACCCCAAAAATCTAGCTCTGTGTATAATGGCACTGCAGCAGTCGGCAAGGTGTCTGGTAAGATGCCTGCAAACCTGGTGTCTGTACAAGAAGCTTTTCAGGTCTAGTGCTGTTTCTGCTATCTTGTTCAAAAAGATGTTTCTCTTTGTTATCTTAAAGACCTTTTTCTGCAAAGACAGTGATGAGATATGCTGGAGTCATAAAAAAAGACCAGGCATCACAGAGGTGTTTTCCTCTGGATAGGGATTCTGACTGGGCATCTGAAAATGGTGACACTTGAAATCACCCCTCTCTAGCTGTGTTCCAGGATCCATTTCTGTTACAGAATCCTAAAACTTCTAATCTCACTATACTATACAATGCCTTTCTTTGCAGGCCCTTCCCTAAGTAGAAACCTGAATGCCGAATGTATGCTGCTAGTCCAGCCCAGCTACAGTTACCTCTGGTCCATTTAGACAGGTTTATAATTTTTTATTGTAAAAGAAGGACTAAGAAGATGAGCCAGGATCCCTGAAGTATGGTTGTAGACAACACAAAGCCAGTCAAGTCATTATTTCATGCAGTCAGGAAGATGCTACCGGGCAGTTCATCCTCTCCAAGTAATCAGCTGGATCCCTAAGGATCTACAGGCAATTCAGCAGCACTCCTACAAGTAATTTTCAAGCAAATTCACATGGCAGATGGCCTATTTCTGACATTTTTTACAGGTCACTTATAGCTGCACACCTATCTTTCCAACTGGCAGATCCTACCCATCAGTTCAAACATGCCAACCATGATGTAAACTGACCAGCTAGGAGATAGATGGTTTGGGCTTTCTGTATCTAGTTTGTTTGTTTGTTTTTGTTTTTGTTTTTGTTTTTGTTTTTTTTTTTTTGATACCTCTTGCTGACTCCACTCTGCAGCTTCCATTTATTGTAGAAAATTATGAGATGTAGTTCCCAATGGTGCAAGATCTGATGTTACTGCTTCAGTGGGTCATATCCATCTTGACTACAACCTCTTCCTGCATTAGCTCAGATGTATTTGTCACTAAAATGCACATGATCTCATCACTTGACCGTGTTTCTGCGCACAAGGGGAGAAGCAGACAGCAGAGTGAGTAGTTAGGAAGGAATTGCATTTTTTTTTTTTTCAGTCCTTTCACTAGAGTGAACGCTTACAGATATTACTGGCACAATCATGTGAAGTGTTTTGCGGCCTAGATTTCAGTAAAAGACTTCAAAAAGAGTTTAGGGACATAAATGTAATATTTTGTGAGGAACAGATTAATTCAGCCTTGCATTAGAGCTTGTGTAACTTTTAGAAAGAGTAGAGTAAAGCCCAACACATTGCATGCAGGCAGATCTTTGTTATCTGAGCTCATCCAGCTCACAAAGAACATGCCAGAGAAATGGTCACTGGCAGAGACCAGCAAGTTGAATCTATTCTCCTACACCAGGCAGGGATGACACAGAGCATGCACACAAGGAAGAGCTGGAGGCATGCAGGGGACACACAGGAGGGCATGAGCACGCAATGGTTTCAGCTGGTATGGGATGAGTTACGGTGCACACATGCAGCCATGTGGGAGAAGGTTCATGGCTACTCCGGTGGAGGGAGCTGCCTCTTCCTTCTAGCAGGCCAGACAGATGTATGGGACAGCTGTTTTATTGTCTGAACCTCTTTCCCATCAGGTCATTTGTGGGCAGTTCTGATGATTCAGTGAGGTTTATTTCCCAATTCCCCAAGGCCATCCGTCTTTCCTTAATCACTTTTGCGCAGCTGAACTCTTTCTAGAGGCTCAGGTCTTAAATTCCCAAGTTGCCTATTGCCACAATACCAAGCAAAGTGGTACCCAGGTACTTTTAATTACTTGGATTGAAGTGACTTACCTAAATCTACATAAAAAAAAAAACAGTGGTGGAACATGAGACTGAAACAGGATCTGCTGAAGCCCATGCTCACTGTAAACCCCCTGGTCTAAGTGGTGCTCTAGAGACAAAGGAAAGTGCCACAAGCTCAGTTCTTGGGTTCAACCTGGAGATGCCTTTATGTAGAAAGCAGACTTGATAGGTGTTTCAATGTTCTGCTTTCATAGCACTTTCTGAAGGTCTGGAAATCGGCTGCTCAGAGCCTTTTCAGAACAGTTTACTGACTGGGAGCTTCAGCATCTTGGCTAGTAACATCTGTGGGTTTGTGCTTCAAAGGAAAGCCTGGGGGGGTTATGTTGCAAAACTGGGCTCCTAGTCTACATCCATGGATGCTTGCTGTCCATTATTGAAAATTGTTGTTATATTTCCTTCAAGAGTGACTGCTGAAGCACTGCATCCAGCTGCTAACAGCTGGGGTGCTGGGGAATATAATGCATGTGCTAGGTCATTTTCTTAGAAACCTTTAAGATATCTAAATACAGTCTGAAGAGGGGAATGATTTTCACTGGAGACACCTTCCTTTTGTTAGCTTCCTCCCACTCTGGTGTTCTTCTGATGTCTCACTTTGTGGAAGGAAGCAGAAATACTTGTTGCAAATAGTGAGGATACTGCTTCACCACAAAAGATCTGGCAAAATGTTCTGTGGGTTTAGATTCATTTTGAGTAGGACATGATCAAAAGACCAGCTTCATTCTTTTCCCAAATCAAAGTAAGCAAAGCTCAGAGGAACCTAACCATTTCCATACACATGAGGCTAGAGCTGGATCAACACAACAAAATCTTATCAAACAGAAAAGATGAATTCACTCAGTTGCTGTTCGATTGTGTAAGACCATTTATCAACTGAGTACTGGAATGGCTGAGCATTGACTTTTGGAGAAGTTTATGACTCCTCCAAGTGGTACACACAATATTTCATCAGACAATTCACATAGGAAAAGAACATATTCTAATTCACTTTTTCTTCATTCTATCACTTGGAAATTTATTCAAAAGGCACTGCACAGAATCCTTTGCCCCAGATATTGTACAACAAATAGTGGAAATGGACATTTTCAAAAACTCACAGGCTGAATTTTGCCTTATACTATTAGTAGTCTAACAATTATTACTCTGACAATTATGTCCAGATAAAACACAACCAGCTGGCAAGCAATACATTGACAGAAGAGGAAAAATATAACTAATATTGCTGGATAGTTTATTTTGTATCTCTTTGTCCTAACAGCACCATTAAAGCTTGGTTAGTTTAGGATGGGTAATTTGTTTTTGAAAGAATCTCCATCTGTGTAACATGTTTTGTTAAATCTAAGCCAAATTTAGTAGAAAGGAATTGTATTTTTGCATGCCAGAAAACGATGTATTTCCTGTTAATATTGCAGACATGCCTTTTAATTTTTTGCCCAGTTAATTGAGCTCAGCTCCATTAAAAGACAGTCACTGCTGAAATGTCCTCTAAGTTGTCACTAAAGCAAGAAACAAAAGCTATTTATTAGGCGTGATCTTTTAATAAAAGAGGAAAGAGAACTGTATATGGCTTACTCAGGAAAATTTTAATTCTTCCCTTTGACAAGGGAAGTTTTCACTGCATTTTTGTACTATTTCACTAACAATGCATAGCACAGGGCAGTCAGAAAAATGAAGAGGAGAGGGATACTGGATTTTTCGCCTTTATTTTTGTTGGCTGCAATAGAAGCATTCAATGTCCTCTTGAATATGATCTCTCAAGTCTCTCCCAACAATAGAGTAAAAATTGCAAGGTAAGAAGAGCTGAAGTCTTCAGAAGCTAAATTCATAAAAGACAGGTCCTACCTATCTGGATCATCTGGGAAGCCTCTTGTATGGAAAAGTGAAATATTTTGTTGCCTTTTGTTTTCATCTGTAGGTTGAGAGGTTAGAGATGAGCTTGTGGTTGGGACAGCAGTACTGCAGGATGCCGGAGGCACTTCCATGCTTAGCGTCACAAAGTGGCCATTGCTTTTTTTGAGGCCTTTAGGAAGTCCTTTACCCCATGAGCAGGAATAAGAATATTCTATTCATCTCCTCTGCAGATTCTTGTTAAAACTAAATGCAAAGGTTGAATTCTAGGTGCTGTGAATAATCCCTCCTACATGCATCTCTGCACTTTAAATGCCATGTGCACAAATCCAGGCTCACAGCCTGTAGGAGACAGCCCTAGTCCCAAACTGCAAAGCATGAATACTGCTCCAGTGTTATATTTCTGTGCTTTGAAGCTCCTAGCAATAAAGACTTTATTTTTTAGGAATTTTCCTCACAAGCGATTGTCTATCTAAGGAAAATAGACATGTACTGGACACAAACTATCAGAGGAAAGGGTCTCTCTGAGGTTGCTGGTCAGGCTTGGGTGAAGTTAAGTGACCACCTGGTCAGGAACTAATAAGAAGCAGCAAAACCCAAGAAACCACCAGTGCGAGCAAGAATGAACCAGGCTCCAGCCTCATTCCCAACTCTTTTCCCTCAGGAGTCAACAGACAGGATAATCTTGGGGCCAGGCCCTGCATGACCATTGGGCAAAACGAGGTGCTTGTTGCAGCATCACGCAACACAGCTCACGGCTTGTTTTGAGCATTTCCATGAGGTCTGCTCAGTTTTGAGTAAGCTTACAGAAAAGGGCAGTTTTCAGAAAAGCCTGATTGATGCAACATTCACAAACGTTGCTTCTGAAAGCTCAGATCTCATCCTAAATACTTAAGCCATCTGTATGGAAAATGGAACTGAGGTTCCCAAAGCAGCTGTGTGTGTGTTTTGGTTTTTGTTTTTCTTGAGAAGCTTACAGTTTGCATCTGTAAATTAAATCAGCTGCTCTCAGTTAGTGTGGATGAGGCAAATTGCTTTGCTCTGGGGCTGAACTCTTCTTATTAGTGGGAGAATGTTAGCTATATTTAAGGGTTGTAGTCTTAATACCTTCTGAACTGCATCTAGCTGGTTTTGCCTGTGGAGAAGTGTAGACAGACAGACAGACAGACACACACACACACACACACACACACACACACACACACACGTAAAAATATAAAGGATCAGGAGGAAGCTTGATTTGGTTTGGTATTAGCAGCCAAAGAGGGATCAGTGAGGCTTAAGGCAATGAATAAGCTGTGGTTTATGCTGTTAATGGAGTATGGAGAGGAAGAGCAGGATTGGGGGTTGGATCTTGTTAGTCCGTAAAATAAATTATGTATTTATTACTGTTTGTGGAAATTTATAGGAGCTCTGTCCATGGGAGAAAAGATATGCTCTGTTCTGAATTGAGCTTTTCCCCAGCCTACCTACCTAGCAATAAATATATTCAGGTGGGTTGTAACAATTGAAGTACAAGCTATTTATACACTGCTGGTTATTTCTAACTTGAAGTATCTGACTGGCTCTGTGTTAAGTATGTGATGTTTAGCTTCTAAATGTCTATCTCATAGCCTCTCCTCTCTCTGTGCCTTATAAAAAAGACTAGAAGAAGAGACTTGAGAAAACTTGAAATTTAAGAAGAGCAAGTAGGAAGCCTTCTGTGGTGTCTACTCTCTTTATCCCCCTTATTAGTATGTTGAAATTGCTATATTAGCTCTACTGATTATTTAGCTTATTTCTTGAAAAAGTCTAAAGGCATCTAGGATTTCATAAAGAAGTTGCACTTTGGGACATAGTTCTCCAAGATAAAAGAACTAACTCAGGCAAAACATCATTTGCCTCAGGACAGAGCTGCCCTGTGAAATGGGGAGAGACAGGTAGACAATGAGAATGAGCTGTGTTTGCTGGGCTGAATGTAAGAAGCAATTGCTTTGGCTGCATATCCAAAGAAAGTTTACTTGGAAACCCCCCTTACAGAGACATAAATGTTATGCTCAACAAGAATGAGCTGCCTGGTGGGGTTTGGGGCAGCTGTGGGATACCGAGAGCAGAGGGGTTCAGGCTTGTGCCTTTGCTGTTGCATCTCAGTGATGATGCCCTTGCCTTGAAACAACAACCCAGCATGTGAGCCGGCACCCAGAGCTGCTGTCTGCAGGTAAGGCATAGAATTTTCTCAAAGTCACTAAAGATCCTATACTATTCTTTCAAAATAGGGAAGAGTTTAGTGCTAGTGCTCTGAGTTCTTTGCATTGAATGGGTGTGCTGGGGGATGATGGCTGTTACTATTGCAGAGGGTAGTGCAGGGCATCAGCAGCACATTCAGGGGAGCAAACCAACCTATTACCTTTACACTGCACAGTCAAAGTGGTCAGCAGACTTGTAGATGGATGTCACTGATGGCTGCAGAGATGGGCAAAAGTATTCGTCCATTAGATTGCAGCGTTAATACAAAAAACAGTGAAGATGAACCGCATTACGCCTCTGCCCAGTGGGATCACAATAATACTTCCAGCTTTTGCAGAGGTAAATGCAGCTATAAAACACTGCACAAAATCTACCGGTTTGGTTTCTACTACTGCTTTTTACTTCAGTAAACTTGCAAACTTAGGGGTGTAGAAACACGAGTAACTATAATATTTTGTTGTCCTTCATACAGCTGTGCTCAGTTGTTGACAACATGGCTTGGGAGAAAGCAGATGGCTTTGCAGTCCAGAAGTCTGGAATTCATTAGTGGAAATTTTCAGACTTTTTTTTCTAATTCCTTGGCTTAGCTACAAGAACTCAAAGCAAACAGAGCTGAAAATTCATAGCAAGCAGCATGAAAAGAGTTTCTTTGCCCTCTTTCACCAAAAAGAAAAATATGACTGGACAGAAAAATTAAACACTTAAGAGTTTCTTGTACCTCATTTGCTTTATCTCTGAGGGAAAAAAAAAAAAAAATACTGAGAAGAGGAACTCATAAGAGCTTCTCTGGAATTCAGGTTTGTTTGTAAAACACCAAAAAGGTACTTGATAGTAAAGACTGTTTTTGTGCTAACCTTTTGAAGGAAAGGGGAGGAGACAGAAGAAATGATGTTAACTTACTCCTTGAAGAGTTTGGACTGCGTAGTATTCCTTACAAGGATCTCTTTCTCCTACCAAAAAACACACAGGATTCCTGTACAGAAAAAAAAACTGCACAGCGAATGTTAACCGGTGATACCCTGACTTGAGACAGGAGCAAAGCTTGCTAGATGTACTGCTCTAGTTCCCCTATCTGGGGAGACAACAGTGTCATCCCAACTCCTGGTAACCCATTTCTAGACCTCTGCTGATGTTTTCCTTGAAGTCTGTGTCCTGAGCCTGCCCCAGGAGCCACCTTTCCTCTCATCTTGCTATTTCCCAGCACTCTTCAACAACAAATATTCCTGTGTCTGAAGGTATTCTCCTATCCTGTTACATTCCCCTGATCCTGAGCTGCTGTAGAAGCTGGGCTTTGGTTGGGGGCCAGCAGCTTTGACAAGCAAAATAGTAACAAGCAATGAGTTGGAGAGCCTTCTTTTCAAGAAGTAAAGAGAAGGTAGAGAGGAAAAACTGTGCACACACAACCTCTCCTACTAAAATCTTTCAGCATGTGCTGTGGTTCTGCTGCAGGGGGTGTTTGAATGTGAGCTTCCAGAAGCTGCGTGGCTTGTGAATGGTGTGGTGCTTTTAGAGGCACCTACAGTCTGGGCAAGCCTTTAAGCCTTATGTAAATACTGGCTAACAGAACGACATTGCCTGGGACTTTAAAAGGGTTGGGTAAACTTCTTGGAACTGGGGGAGTGTTGCTTGAAAGAAAGAAAGGAAAAAAAAAAATCTGTCTCCTGCTTCTTGGTCTTTTTGGATTTCTGGGATGTTAGGTTTTATCCTCCTATGCAGACGTGGGGGGAGCAGTTTCAATGTGTCATAGCACCCTTGAAGCAGAAGTCATGTAATAAGGAAGCTTTGCCTTCATCTGGACAGGGCAATGACTTGCCAGCTGGACTGGAGCTAAGGAGTAACACTAGGTGTTAGTCATCGCTAATCAGTAACATGCAGAAGGTGCTGTGGCTTGTTACCACTTCACATCTATGCTCCTTGCTCCAAGAGAGCCAGTAAACAATGTGACTCGGGAGGGGGAGAAATGGATTATTTTTCAGTAAACCATGTTGTGTAGTTATGGCAGGTGAGATAATCCTCCATTTCTTGGAAAAGGCAAAGATTCTTAGCTGGGATTTCCTTAGGATGACTCATTAAAAATAATAAAAATAAAAAATCAAGTGACACTTCATGGAAATCACTGCAAAAGTGAAGTAGCAAATTTCTGGTCCTTAGCACCAGGAGTTTCAGGCTTGCTTCCATGTGAACTGACAGTCCTCCTAAAGAGCATTACCTTTGGTCCCCAGCACTGAAATTCTCATTCCAACTCCAGTTGCAGGTGAGAAACTAAAACTATCCTTTCTGCCTTATTTTAGTGCTTTTAGTTGTCAATTAGACAGAATTAATAATTCAGAAGACAGGTGATATAAAATAGAATTATTCCTTAATGGAAAAATCCTTCTGAGTGTATGATGGTTTTTAGCAGAACCACGTTCTGCTAAATGAACAGTGTTCATTTAGGTTGCTTAGAAGTAATTCACCTGGCATGAAAAATTGAGATTTATAAAAATGCATTCTGGTTAAATGTTGGCCACTTCAAATCTTTAATTTGACACCTAGACTATTTGACTAAATTTGGTTTAATAAACTATATTATAACAACATGACTGAAGTCAAGCTCTCAACCCAAGGTAATGTATTGCATTCAGTTGCTCCCTCAGGCTATGGCAATGCTATGTGTGGAACTGTACAAGCACTGGTTTAAAAACCTCTGTGGCTTGAAGTCTTTAGCACCACTTCCCTCGAAAGCATGGGCAGGACTTCCATAGCCTGTAAAGCCAAGGAGACTTGTGACCATCCTGCCTGCCTGCTGCAGGACCCAGTGGTTACAGCCTTGGTGTAGAGCTGGTGTCCTGCAGGGACATCTACAGGGGCTGGAGGAGAGCCTGGTGCATGCAGCTGTACAAATACAGGCCTCAGCTCTTTTGTTTTCAAGTTGGTCGGCCAGTTTTGGTCAATTGGATTGAAAACTGCATTTGCTTACAAAATGTACAGCTTAAAAAAGTTTTTGGATTTGACCTGAAATTAAATGTTATAGCTGGGGAGAATATTTAAGACTAAAAATATTTCCTTTTTAAGAAGTAAGTGAAATATAGATAACGTAGACATCTATTCCTCTTTGATTTTCTGGCAACTGCCTACTGCCATTCCTCTACACTCCCCCACAAATTCTTCTCCAGATTCTGGCCAGGTTGTAGAGCCTTAGTATTTTTTTCCTCTTTGAATTGCAGAAGCAGGAAGAAGCATTTTTATAATGTTTCTGCTTGGTTTCAGAACACAAGTCAAAGAAGTACAGTGAAGTGGCAATACTTCTTTTACAATCAAAAAATGTTCTGGGGGGTTGAAAAAATCTCCTGGGAGAGAAAAAGCATCACCTTATCTCCTCCTTACCTAGATACAGCGATGGGGTGAATTGAGGACAATAGTTTGCTTCAAAACTGAATTTCCTGCTTTCAGGAAACCTGTAACTTACCTCATCTAGTATGTTCACACCAAAATATTCGTAGCCCAACTGCAATGCCACAGGCAGCTTTGGTTGCCAGAGACAACTTCGCAGTTCTACAGCACAAACACCCCTGAGGGATGCCATCCTTTTGTACATCTCGTGGTATACCCTAAACACAGACTCTAAATCAGTTTAGGAGTTGAAGCTATTAGGAGTAGCAGGAGTCTGAGTGAACCCAAAAGGAAACTTTTAATTTTACTGTAACACAAAAATCCTCTGCTTAGAGGAGAATTTTTTTTTATTTTATTTTTTTTTCATTAAGGGAGTTACAGGGAATGAAGAGAAAATAGTGTTTTGTTTTTTTCTTCTGGCAGTAAAGCAGTGTAACTCGTAACTTCATTGTAACAGTTGGTTAGCTGTATAATTTGCTGTAGAAGTTGGCAAGGGACAGATTTATAGATAAACATGAGCCTAGCCAAGGGATGGTAGCTTGGTGTGGGACGTGCACTCCAGATGAAGCTACAGGGGAGCTGCTATGTCACTACAAACCTTTGCCTCTGTTTTGTGCTAATTTAAGGTTAACATCCCGTGTGCTTGTTGTAGAGCAATCTGTTTCTATTACTTTATCAACCTGCAATTTCTCTTCAGCAGTCTCTCTCACTGTGTCCTGTACCACTGCGATGTATGCAGTGAACAGCTCAATGTTCTGCATTACTTCTGGTACTTCCTGATCCCTGGTACAGAGGAACTGCACAAGACTTCAACTGTTTGTGTATGTGAATGGTGATAGAAAAGTTTCTCTCAGTCTCCTGTGTGCGATGGAAACCTATACAGATGTGCCCAAACCTAGTTTTGACAACTGGTAGATCATGGCAGATCTGAAAGCTCCACAACTCTAAAAACAGGCATAGAGGGGGCACTGACTGGGAGTGTAAGGAAATGAATGCTTCTTGGTAGGGAGATGGTCAGGTGGTGTGAGGATCAATGAAAACTGCAGTTGCTCCGAGTTTAATTTTGAGAGGTTTAGTGCCTTGGTGGAGGCACCAAGCTTTATGCACCCAGGCTCTTGGTTTCAGGAAAAAAAAAATCTTTAACCCTTTACTTAAGTGCATTTTCTTATACTAAAATCTGATGGGGACATATGGATTTCCAGCCTCTGACTCTAATCTGTATCAGATGTTTCAGGAAGGTGCAAGAGGTCCTTGCACGTTGATATTTGGAGCTTTGCAAAAGCAATTCATGCTCCCAGCACCTTGCTCCCCTCCAGCTCCTTCCAGTTGCTCCCGTAGCGGTTTCCTGCCAGGCAGTGGCAGAAGAAGCAATGCTGGGGGGTGAGAGGGTGGAGAAAATTGGACTTCTATTTAGCCTCCCCTTGCCTTGCTTTGTGAAGAGTGTTGGTATGTGTTCTGGAGAACAGCAGGTTTTGATTTGCAAAATCAGAAGCTTCTTGCCAGAGAACTGTCTAAAGGGCAAACCAGAGGGCAGCCAGCAGCAAAACTATTTTCTAGCTTCAAAGGTGTTCCTTTCAAAGGCCAGTTTAAATCCTTGAAGTATTAAAGCTGAGAAAACAAATCGGGAGAAGAATGGAATGAAATTATCCTTACCAAAGTAGCAAGCCAGGTTCATATGTTTAGAAGCAAAAATTAACCAGAGCGGTGCAGAAGTTGCACTTCACCCTGCTCTGTGGTGTCGAGTGAGCCTGTGCTAGCTGGGAAGTGCTGCGTTGCTGCAGCGTGGCTGCTGCAAGGAGGGCTCTGCAGGAGCTGAGTGAGGAGCCTGAGGCTTTCCTACGGTGGAGAAGCAGGAGGTGATGCTGTGACTGGTCTGATGGTGTGACTTGACTGTACCTGCCTCATGCAGTGACTATGGTACCTTTCTGATTCCTTGTTCAAACACTTTAAGTGAAGCCCCAAGCCATAAATTGGTGTATACTGGATAGAGTTAAGGATTACTTCTAATGCCTTTTTTTAATCTTTGGGATTTAAGCTTGCTGATTTCTAACATTGGCATGGTTCCGCCAGCTACTGAGAAAAGCTAGCTCTGCTCCCTCCAATCCCACATAATCTGTGGGAATCCTGTATTTATGAAAAATACTGAGTGGATAGTCCTGATACCCAGAAATCTGGGGTTGGGGGTTATAAGGATATCTGTAGTGCTCTGCCAGCATTTCTTACTCTTGACCTGAAGACCACACAATGGGCTGAGAAACCCAATCCTGTACCAAAAGCTAGCTTGCTTGAAAAATCTATAGATTTTTCCAAGCACTTTTTCTTTCACTGTCATTTCCCATTAACTTATTTGCAGCTCCTGTTATGAGTAATTTACATCAAAACTCAGGAAAGGGCTTAATGCTGTTTAAAACATAATGCTTTAAATTAATTATTATTAAATGTGCCTTTGTATTTTTAAAGTATTGCAAATGTAGTTAATTAGCCTGGTTGGCTTTACATTCCATATGCTCATCATGGCAATTCTGGTGAAAAGCTGTCACTGAGTTGAATCCTGGTTACTTAATTCTCAGTCATAGGTAGGATGTTGATTTGCATTTACACATAATTTCTCCTAACACACAATTTCTACTGTTTCAAAGCCAGCTGTTTGACAGCGATGAATGCTGATTAGTTCTCCCCAGTTCTCAAAGAGCTCCAAAGCTGTTAGCACTATTATGGACTCTTAAACTGAAAATACCAAGTCCCTATTCCTACACAAGTCCCAGGTGAATTGCTAGTTGACACCTCTGCTGAGAGAATGTCAATATAACAAACATCTTTTCCTTTCCTTTGAACTTCTCAGCAGAAGAAAGGTGTTGCTGTTTTCACTTCAAAGCCACTTGCTGATTATCTTCAAAACTCGCTGTGGAGCTGAGGTGGAGGCAGAGGGTGGCCATCCCTTCATACGCAGCTGTGTCCTGTCCTGGAGCACACGGACACTATGCCATGTACAGCCCAGCTTTCTACAAGTACCAGCAAGGTGAGCTTCTTTCCCTTTTTCCCTCTATTGGTGGATCTCAGCTTAAAAGTAATGACTCTAGGTTAACAGCAGTCACTCTGTTATCAGAGGGAAGTCCAGACTGAGCTGGCAGCCCAAATATTCCTGAGGGCCTTGGTAGGAAATAATAGCTCCATTGCACATTACTAAAACCGAAGTGGCAGCAATGGGAGTATTCAACATTTTTTTCAGTGTTTTAAGTATTTTCACTGACAATAATATATAAAAAATGCAGAAGGTACAGCAGGAACGCAGTTGAGGAAGATGATGACATGCAGTGTACAATGGCTGCTTTTGCTCTCTTAATTTTTACATTTTGAAGCAAGATCTGAAGGAATCCTCATTAGTGTTCCTTTTCTCCTTTTTTTCATTGAATTGTCATCATTGATATAAGAACTTTTGCTGTGTATTTCAGTATGAATCTAGCTACAGGTTATTAGTTCTCAGAAATCAGTCACCATTCAACCAGCAGTCTAAAAAGGGTAGTTAAAGAGTTTTATAACCCAGCTACAGCCACAGAGGTTGTAAAGGACTTCCATTTGCTCACTCACCCTCCTCTGCATCATATCCAGATCACTCACTCCAGCGATGCTTCATAGGGCTGTGTCAGGTCTAGTTCTGTCACCAGAGAAAGGGCCATAAATCAGCTTTGCAGCCTGTTCTATTGCGTGACTGCTGCTCCTAAAATTTTCCAAATATTTATCACATTTCTTTCAGTGTATTCTGTAATACTCTTCCAAGATAATCATGGAAAAGCATTAGATGAGTCTGGGAAGTGTTGGCTGATAAGTTATCAAAGTGATGCATTAATCACTAATTAATGCAATTCATACGCTCAGTTGAATCTCTTTGTTTGGCTTTTTTCATGGGAATATCACACAGAAAGATGAGATGTTTTGCATGGGTGAAATTTTGGGCTCTGGCTTGTAATCTTTGGCAATTAGTGCTGTGGTGATATTTAAAAAAAGTGCTTCTTTCCCAGTGTCTGCACTGCTGGCTAGTTACCTCCAGAACCAGCAGGAGAGGGGTCTGTCCCTTCCCAGTTTGCTGACACACCAGGCTGCGAACACTAACAAACTGAGATGAAGGGTAGTTTAAAATAATACACTAGAGGCTGAGGAGCAGATGGGCTGGCAATAATGGGCTGGTGTTATGAAGGAGGTAGGTAACTTTGAGAAGACTGGGAGGGGGCCCAGCTGAAAGTAGTGAAATCTTCAACTAATGCACATCTGTATTTGGGTGTTTCCTTGCCTTTGTGCTGGTTATCTTAGATAAGATTAGTTTGGTATGATTGTTTAAAAAAATAATAATCAAAAGCTAACAAGTTACTAAAATTCATGTTGTATAGGGAATAGAAAAGGTTTATTGTGTACAATTTAATACAAATAAGATAATTTAACACGAATAGGTGAGATTATGAACTTCCTACTCGGTTTGGGCTGGGTTTGGGAGAAAATGCAAGATCAGAGACTGTTTCAGAGGAGGAGGAAGTTAATCCAAACAGACAAGATAAACTGGAATGGAGTGTCAAAATGACTTGCCTGATGTCACACAGCAAGTTGGTGACAGAGCTGGGACTACCAGAGTGACAAATCATGGGCCTGTTTGGTTTTATTCTGGGGGAGTGTGGAAAAGAAAACAAAATTGGTTTGTACTCAGCATAGTGTGCATAGCTGTTTCATACAGGCAGTAAAAATGCATGTATTCTTTCTTATAAACTAATTTAAATTAATTTCCAACAATAGACCGTTTTTCTTTATTTTTATGACTTCAAAATATTTTAAATCTCGCCTTAAAAATGAGGCATGATTTCGTTTGTAAACTCCTGGGCTACTTTAAGAAAAGTACCTGCTTTTTTGTGAGTTGAAATGTTGAGGCTTCAATTTCTTCATTCAACCTTAGCATCAGCAACAAAAGTAACAGTTTGAAGGAATCATTCCTTTAAGTAAAAAATGAACTACCAAAGAGGTAACAAGATAAGATGAGCCCTTACTTTCTATTTTAAATAGGATGCCTTGCACTCGAGTTTCAGTAACTATGTAAGGCGTAGCTAGGGTTATCTCTGTGAAGTGTTTTTGTGGTACTTTCTCTTTTCCTTTTGTTATTACGATCAGACTGAAACATCACAAAACTATGTAGTTTAAAAAGTCATGTTTGTTTCGACAGCTGCTTGAGCTACTTTTGTGAGCAAAAGTGCTGCAGTTTCCCCAGCAATGCACTTTGAGGCACTCGCTCTGTCAGTCATCGCTCCCATTCCTTTGCTCGGAAGAGGCTTCCTGAGATAAGAGGTCACAAGTTTCTCCAGAAGAAGGCAAAGCTCGAGCCTGCTGCGTGGGTCACGTCTGCACCGAGGTGCCTGTGACTGGTGCTGGCTGGCCTGGCCCTGTGAGCCTTTCACACCCTCCCCACATCCATCCCAAAAGAGAACACAGCCCAGGACAGAAGTGGCTGGAGGCTCTTGTAGCTGGTCTGTAGTGTTTTTCTCACAAAGTAAAGCGAGGAGAGTGACTGCAAAAGGATGCAGACTGGCTGGGAGTTTGGTCAACTGCTGCTGGGCACCCTCAGTAGCTGGTGGAGGATGATGGCCATGGCCTTTGGCCCTTGCTCGACTGAGCACTAACACAGGTGCTTTCACTCCTACGTGTGCTGGTCAGCGTGTTTTTAACTGAAAAGACTCGATAGTGGGGAACACATTCCCCTTCCAAGCCGCGAGAGGAGCTCCCCGGCCCCTTGGGCTGACAGGACGGACCAGCGGGCTCCTGCCCGGTCTCCTCCGTGTGCACACTCCCGGGCTCCCCACCGCTCCCCCGGCCCTCAGCGGCCCGGGCGAGACCCTCGGGCCCCCGGCAGGGGGGAGCCGGGCGGGGCCGTGCCGGGGGCAGGACGCGAAGGGCCGCGGCCGGGCTCTGCCCTCGCCGTGCACCCACCCGCTGGGGGGCCCCGGGCGGAGCGGCCCCAGCGCTCCCCGCCCAATGAGCAGGGAGGCAGGGGCCGGCCCGGCCCGGCCGCGCTATAAGAACCGGGGCGGCGGCAGTCCCCCAGCGAGGCCGCCTTTGCTGGTAGCGGGACGGGTCGTGAGCAGCCACCATGTGCGGTGAGTGACGGGGCCGCCTACGGGCAGCCCCCGTCCTCCGGGCGGGACGGAGCCGGCGGCTTCTCCCCGGCCGCAGCGGGACAAAAGCGGGTTGTCCCCGGGGCACGTCGCGATTTCTGTCGGGATAAGAGCTGCTTTGTGCCGTGCTGGGGCAGCCGGAGCCGCGGGGTGTGAGGCGGCGGCGGCTTTGTTCGGGAACTGGCCCCTCTGCGTCCATTTTGTGTGCGGGGGGGGAGAATTCGGGGGGAAGGGGCTGAGCAGTAGCGGCAGGTAAAGGTGGCGCTTCCTCGCTCCTCTGGGGGCAGGCAGCCTGCCTTGCTACCCCGGGCTGTGTCCTGCGGTCTCTGGGTCAGCAACGACTCCTTGACTATTCCCGGGGGGAGGCAGCCACGTTGTAGCCTTCGCCCCCGGCCCCGGTGCCTCCCCTCGGTTCATCGCCGCCGGGGCTGGTGCAGAGCCGTGGGCGCTGTGCCTCTGCCCTTGCCGGCCCGGGGCTGCGGATCCGCCGTGAGTCACGGCCCGGCGGCGGTGCAGGGAGAGTTTGTGGTTTTCGAACAAAGGCTGTGAAGGAGCTTAGTTCCTCGCGGATGAGTTTATTCGCCTTCCTTTATCTCGTAAAGATGAGATAGGGAAGATAACGCCCGCATCACGTGCGCGGTTAAGAGATGCTTTGGGCGAGGTGAAAAAGTAGGGATTCAAAGGCTGCTAATGCAATATATTGCGTGAAATCGTAGTAAAACTTTACCTGTTCCTTCACTGAAACTTCCTCTGAGGTCGGGGAGGATATTTTTGTTGAAAGGAGAAAAATCTCCCCTTGTACTTTTTAGCAGTCACAGACAAAACCTTCTTTGTGAGATCCCAACTGAAAAAAAGAGCTGAGTTACTGCTCCAAAAAAAAATGCACGTTCTGAGCTAGCTATCTTTTCCCTGCCTCCACATCCTCTTTGATTGTAACCTCAGAAAGAGCAAGCTGTCTAGCGAGCCCCTTTCACTTGAATGGAAACAGGAGATGGTTCTGTTTGAGCGCCTACGTGACTCTCCTGGCGCTATCACCAGAACAAACCCAGTGCCTTCTACACAAAACCCCCTCAGGTGAGAGACTTGGCTCGGTGCCTAGGCAAACCAAAGGTTCTGGTTGCAAATGCTAAAACGGTGAGATACGTAATGACAATATCAAAAGTTTGGCACCTGTGAGCTGTATATTGATTGGGAAACGAGGGTGTCAACACTGGTGAATGAGTTTGGTGAAACAGCCAGCTTGGGGTGGAGTTACTGAGTCAGTACGAAATGGCAGAGGGCAGTAATTCATAAAGCACAGTGAGAGTAGAGTTAGTTTGTTCCTGTTAAGGGTTGGAGATCCGCCACCTCCAGCAATAGCAAAACGAGTAAATGTTACAAGGAAGTTAGGACTAAAATGTTACTGAGGAGAAAAAAAAAAAGTCTTGGGGAATCGCTGGTCTGTTCCCCAAACTCTGAAATCTGAGCCAATTTAATGTGGTGTTTGCTCGCATGAAAGCTGTCCCATATCTCCCTTCCTATGCTGAATATACAATCATAAAATAGTTTGAATTGCAAGGGACATTTAAAGATCATCTAGTTCCTGCAACCCCTGCCATGATGTAGGAAGTGCAGGAGCTTTTGAGGTTGCAATTAGCAGTTTTAAACTTTTTTTTTTTAATGTCTTTCCAGGTTTCAGTTTTCACACTAAGAAATATGTACTGTGTTTTCTCTGACTTCAGGTAGCACATGAAGATCTAAAACTACTGTTCACTGTTTTGAAAATACGTAGGTCATTAGGTATTGACATACGCATGCTCTTTAGGCAACAAAGTTGAGATGTTATCACACTCCCATATACAAAGACAGTATAGCAAAACTATGCAGAGTTTAAACAAATGGGTAAAGTATTCTTATTTTTATTCTTAAAACTGGATTACCTATTTTAAAAGAAACGTTGTTTCATCAACATATGAGGTTGTGTCTGGGAGTTTCTCAGAAGTAAGTTTCTGGCATCAACAATGAGCTTACCCCAATAGAAGCACCCTTTTATTTAAAAAATAAATTATTTTTTTTCCTCAAACTTCAAGTATAGGCTGCCCCCTTCTTGATTTTGGTGAAATCTTGCAATTGCATGTGTTCTTGTAGAATTTTCTCACAAAAATATTCAGTGAACTTTTTTCCCCCACTCTTCTTGATACTCAGCTTGCAATCCCAAAAGGGGAAGGGGAAGCTAAAGTCTTGATATGCATGTCAGGGGAAAGCCTTGCTTTCAGTGCCTGCTGGATTAACGCTGTCTGTACTAGTGTTTTAACAACCCTGCTTTAAGTGTCTGATTCTGCAGGTAAGCCAAATGAGTACTTGAGCCTTTACTGGGGAGGAGAGAAGCAAGCTCTGGAAATGGCATCTATCATCTTGGGGAGGCAGTTATAAAGGAACGTCATATCACAAACCTCTGTTATCATGAGTATGATTCAGCTAAGATTCAGTCGCACTGATTTGCTTCCAGAAGGAAGGAAGCAACGGGAAGCTTTTATCAAATGTTGTTTCTCTGTGAGTTGAGCAATGTGCTTTAAATCTAGTCAAAATGATGACTGAGTAGGGAAGAAAATACGCAAGCGGGAAAATCTTGAAATAGAGCAGTACTGGAGAAAAGGTGCTGAGAGAAAGATTGATTTCCTTTAACTGGAAGAGTTTGTAATGCATTTCTTAAGAAGCCAGGCTCCCGCTATTGCTTTCATTGTAACAGACGCTGGTGACTTCTGAGTCTCCTAATCCATGTGTGTGGAAGCACAGCTACAGTTCCCTAGAAACAAGGATCCTTTTAACAATTCCAGCACACTGGTAGTATTGTGAGGACAGTCCCGAAGGAAGGTTTTTCCTGGAGCTCGGTGCAGGCAGAGATGCCACATGGAACACACAAGCCTGATGCATCTTAAATACATTGTGAAATCTGGCCTAGAAAGTATAGCTGGGTCTGAAATGAGGTGTGTAGCAATGTTTTGGAATGATGTTGAGAAATTTGTATTGAAGAATGCTGCTCTTGAGGCTCGTGGTTAGTGCCAGAGAACGGTAAATGTCTGCCTGGAAAAATGATCAACAAGCTCTCAGTCTAAGGTGGCTTTATGTAACTGGAGGCATTCTTTTTCAAAGCGTCCATGAAGAACAGTATTTAGCTGTTCGAATTCCCAAGTACCTCTTTAAATGCAACTATTGTCTTAATATCTCCATTAAAGTTGGACACTCCAGAAATAATTAGGCGAAGCTCCTCGTAAATCTCACTTCCTTAGCAGAAAAGCATTTACCAGCCTTTAATCCTTCCAAGATAAATCCAGAGACCGGTGGAATAGTCTCTTAGGTGCACTGTCAGATCAGCAGTATTAATGGCTTAAAACCAGGGAGTACCAAATTCATGGCAATATCTATAAGCACGATTTACTGGTGTATGGCTATAACAGCTTCTTCACTACAACCATTTACAGTTCAAAAGCTCTGATTGAGGGGGAAAAGGGTGTTGAATTTCAAACAAGGCTTTTTCTATTTAAAACGCTTGTCTGAACTGCTTATCTGTTGAGCTCTTCAAGTCTGCCTTTTGCAAACTTGGTTTCCAGTCCTCACTTGCTGCCTGGAGAAATCCTTGAAACAGTGCAGTTAGGCTTTTCTGTTTTACTGGGGTACAGATTTACAAGAGTTAATAACAGGGCCTAATTCGTCCTTATAGATGCCCAAGTCCCAAGGAAGCATAGTAGGCAGAAGAAAGAAATGATTGTGTTTTCCCTTGAAGGTGACCCTTTTTTTATTAAACCTTTTCTAAAGATACAACATCATCCCCCAAACTCCATTTAAGAAAAATGCTTGTGCACTCTTGTCTTCCAAAAAAAAAAAAAAGTGTGTGAAGGGAGGGGAAACAGCCCAAAAACTCAAAAAGCCACTTCTTGGTTGATGACTAGCTCATTGAAGAGAAGAGAGATCAGACTTGCAGACTCTTTCAGGCTTTCTGTTTGCCAAGTAGGCAAGGAGCAAGTTTGTGCCTTTCCTGTGATGCCTCTAAAAGCTGACCTGAGTAATGTGGGGCAAGCGAAGGGATCTTATGTCTCTGCGTTGGGTTTGGCAGGCAGCATTGTGTTGAGGCAGCACAAAGGGTGAGTTCTTGGTTTTTGGGTGAGCCTGTTCTGTGTCTTCTATTTCTTTCCTTTGTTGTCCTATCCTTTTGACTTCTGCCCTTTCTTTATATTGGCTTCTGTGTTCTGTTCCTGCTGAAGTGACTGTTGTATGCCAGATTAGGCTGGAGCCTTTCAAAAATAGATGTTGTGCCTAGTACCTACCCATGGGTATTTGGGGCCGTGACTTTGATTACAAAAGTCTCCTTGTGTTAGAACTGGTGAATATATTCCTTCTTTAAATGTCTAGTTTTAGATTGGGATATGAAATAGATCATAATGTTTCCATTTTCAGCTGTGGTTTTCATTAAAAGTAGATTTTTTTTAAAGCTCTCTCAATGGTTTAACTCTTGGTGGGTAATATGAGATGACTGAAACCAGCCAGGAAAGCTTGTGTTTGCTTGATCAACATGATAGTCCTGATTTATTTACTGTATTTGAGCTCTTTCAACTTAAAAACCCATTAGCGAGATTTGTACTAAATGGGAGGTGGCATCCTCCTCGGACCTCTCTGTGATGCTAATAAGTAAAGAGTTTTAAATTGAGTTTGAAGGGATACAAACTAACAAACAAAAAAAAATGACTCTTCTTTTTTCCCCCTTCCCTTTTTCTCTTTATACAGGAATTTTTGCTTATCTGAACTACAGAGTACCTCGGACTCGTAAGGAAATATTTGAAACCCTGATAAAAGGATTACAGAGATTGGAATACAGAGGATACGACTCTGCAGGTATCTAAATTAACAAATTAATTTTAGCAACCAATAGCTACTTATGTTACTTATGTGAGTTTCAGCTTCTTCATCTTGAATTTTTCTTTTTTATCCTTCATTTTTGAAAGATCAGTACTAATTACCTTGTTTCTTGGATCTGCTTCTTTCAGCTTTCTTCAGGACTTCAAATTGGGTGTGCAGCTCTGTAATCAGATGGTGATTGAAGTTTAGTACACATAAGCAAAGTAAACAGGGTGTGAGGAAGAAGACTTCCATTGCAGGGTCATGTAGTTTGTGCCTCAATTTTTGTGTGTGTATGTTAAGTCCTAGTGAAAAGATGAGGAAGCTTGAACTTATATTTTGAGCTTGCTAATTTCACCAAGTGAAATATGTCAGTGTGTCCTCAAGCAAAATTTGAGATAAGTCTTGTATTTTCTTCATTTATGCAGTGAATAGTCATTAATCTAGTTTGATTTGAATAGTGATTTGAAATCAAATAATGTCATTTGAACATACACAGTTCTAGTGACACATTTCAAGAGATTACATCTCTTTGAAGGGTCATTTTCAAATAACAGTTGCATCTGTATATGCTTGTCTGTATTTTCTCAGCCGTTTTTAGCTGATGTATTTCATGCTTTAATTAACACTTGTGACTGGGTCCTGTTTTGCAGGAGTGGCAATTGATGGAAATAATAACGAAGATAAAGAAAGGTTCATCAAACTGGTCAAGAAAAGAGGAAAAGTAAAGGCCCTGGAAGAAGAGTTGTACAGTAAGTGTCTTAAGAAACACCCTTTTACTTTGGCTACCCAGTCAGCTAATATCTGCATCTCTGCAGAAAGACCATGAAATTTACGGTTACGGTTTTATTGCAGAAATAACTGCAGTTAAACAATTTATGGTCCCCAATTCTGCACTTAAAAAGCAAGCTTGGTCTTCAGGTATGGTGCTGTGAAATTATCAGTCTACTTCCCCACTCCTTTGGTTGGTTGTGTTCAAGACCTAGGCCCTGTTGGTGATCTACTCAGATGATTTCTGTGTTTGGTAGCTGAAATGTCAGAACATGGACTCTGACAGAATTTATGAGCACTTAAGCAGCTGGCTGTCATCACAATCTGCTTTATGCAGTGCTTCCATCTGTGAAGAACTGAAGTTGTGTTTTAATAAGTTTATATTCTAATTTGTAGTAATGTGGTCTGTTGGCCTAGTTGTTGGTATTGGCTGAGAATGCTTGAGTCTTGGCAAAGTTTTAATCACAGTCACTTGAACTGTCTGAAGTGTAATGTCAAGTAAGCAAATGGTTTTAAAGGAAGCCAGAAGATAACTTTTAGATTTTTGCTGCTTGAATTCTCTTAGAGTTTTACTAATTTTGTGCATGTGTGTGAGAGGGAGATTCGCTCAACTTTAATTTTTTTTTAATTTATTTTCTTGTCTATAGAACAAGATGGCTTGGATTCCAAAGCAGATTTTGAAACACATTTTGGAATTGCTCATACTCGCTGGGCGACCCATGGAGTACCAAGTGCAATAAACAGTCACCCTCAGAGATCAGATAAAGGAAATGGTATGTATCTTCCACAGAGCTTTGGAACGGTATGACTTTGAAACAGCTGAATCCCCATAGTACAACATATACCCGAATGCAAGTAAGAAGACAGGTTATTTGTATTGTATACTAGGGCTAAGCTGTTACTATTCTGCTTAGGTTCGAGACATTTACAATAAAACAGCCTCTTCTGAGGCTAATGTAGCACTGTAAAAGACTCATGAGGTCTGTTCTCTGAAAAAGGATGCAAATTAGTCAAAGGACAACATTTGTATTTTAAAAATTGAGATTCCCAAAATCTAAGTGCATCAATACTGTCTGGGCTGGGAAGAGATGATTTCATTTTGTATCTCTCTTGAGGTATGTCTTGGTGCTGTTTTACTGGGTGTATTCTACCTTTTGTATGCCTTCAAAATTCCCAAGCTTCTGCTTTCTGTTGCGAATGTTATGATAAGCTGTAGGTCTGAAAGCTGTATCAGGTGGTTCCTAGTGTACTTATAAGCCATTTCTCTATTTTTGTGTTCTGGTTAGGTATCTTAATGTTAATACATTACTTATGTATATCTATTTTTTTTCCTTTTAGAATTTGTTGTTATCCATAATGGAATCATCACGAATTACAAGGACCTGAGAAAATTTTTGGTGAGTCTGTGGCAACTTCATTTTTAAAGTAGAAACTAAATGCTACACTGTGTGATGTTAGGTCTTTCAGGACTGTTAGAACCTGAATTCAGATTTCTTATGTCAGCTGTAAAATAGCATAAAGGAATCAGCTTAAAGATACTCAGGAGTTGGCAAAGAGCAATACGTTCTTGTAATCCTAAATGCAAAGTACTTTGAGCAGAGTAGCATTGTGCTCAAACTGATTGAGAGTGCATGTGGAGTTGGCTTCCTCCTGTTTCTCATTGTTTAAAGATGCTAAGGAAGTCTTACTAAATTGTTTCTGAAACAGTTGTCCTATGACACGACAAGTTTTTTACTTTGTAGTGATATATATATCTCCATATATATGTACCTGTCCAACGTAGTGCTCCAAGCAGTCTGTTTTACTGTGCAGTTTCTGGTGGGAGACAGATGAAGTGTTTCTTTCCTGAGGATGAATGCACCTTTTACTTTCCTATTTAATATTCTTAGGAGAGCAAAGGCTACGAATTTGAATCTGAGACAGATACAGAAACGATCCCCAAATTGATCAAATACATGTATGACAACAGAGAGAGTGAAGACACCAGTTTTTCAGCCTTGGTAGAAAGAGTTATTCAACAGTTGGTAAGTGCGAAGTTCCTTTTTTTTTTTTTTCCATACTAAATTATAAGCTAACTATGTGGTTTCTTAGGATTCTGCATTTATGCCTTTGGATGCTCTGCAGGGTTCCTTAGAAAGTGCTGCAGATAACAGTTTTTAGCTTCTAAACAATGCTCAATAGACCAAGAAATTAGATTAAAATTTTGGAAACTTCAAAAGCTTTTCAATGCAAAATTTTAAATTGCATTAGAAGTTGGTGGGTAGTTTTGGTGTGTGTGTGTTTGTTTTTTTAAGAACGAGGTTATCAGAGTTTTTGAATGAAGCAGCTTAGTTTAAAAAATAAGTATATTGTAGGAGCCTCTGGGACTTGGTATCTCTCATAAAGGGCAGTGTGCTCTCAAATGCTATTCTGATCATGTTAAAACAGTGCTGTGATTCAAGTTTGTCTCATAATATGCTTTGCCTCCCATGTTTGGAAATAGATCTAACAAGCTGTACTGATTCGTGGCTTAGCTGGTTCCCAAACTGTGAAGTGGGAATCTACTGTTACTTAGTATGTGAACACTTAGATCTTTGACAGATGCACTGCAAACTTGGAGAAAGCTTGCTTTGTTTCCTTCCCCAATACCCAGGCAGATGTTTTTCCTCCCCTTCCTGCAGTTTCTTACACTCTTTTCACCTCCCCTTTCTCCTCTCTAAGGCAGCTCTGTAGTATTCTCCCTAGAGCAGGGCTGGAATACACATGAAGTAAAGGAAGGCCTTTGTGGGTCAAAAGGGAATAGTGGTGCACCAGCCTAGCTGAGGGGAAGGGTGGCTTCTTCTGGCCACAGAACAAGTGCAGAGTAGTCTCAGACCAGAGCCTCTGTAAGGGGAGTGAATATTACCATCTCTTTTCTGTTTGCAAGGTGGGAGGGTTTTTGTTTCTGCTTTTGGAACACTTGTGAGGTTTGTGTTAATACAAGTTGTTTATTGTATGCTCCTGCTCTTGTTCTTGCATTGTGGATTTGGGGATTTTGAATTGTGTGTGTTGTTTTGTTTGGGTAAATGCACTAATAAGATTTTGCTGCTTAACCTAGAAGTAGTAATTTCAAAATCTTAGCTTAAAATGCACAGGGAGGCAAACCTATGTGCATATTCCTAATAAAAGAAAATTTGTAACACAGTTTTCAGGTTGATTATACATCTCTGAGATTTTTCTTAACCCCTGCTTGGGAAGGTATTGTTTTTATTTATAAAAAGAGGCTAAGTGTCTTTTCTAAGTGCTTGCTTCCTGATCGTGCAACTGTTGCACTGTATGTGTATGTTAGCTTGTTCTGCTTCACTACCAATTCCTTTTAAAGGTGCAGTCTGCCTTTCAGGAAGAGATTCCTGATTGTAGTATAGAGCTTTCCTTTTGAGCCTTCCCAGGAAGAGGGGGCCCCAGTTATATGAGGCACAACTAATTGAGATAAGTTGTTTAGGACTGTTTTTTTGTTCTCTTCTGTCTCCACGACGTCTAGGAAGGTGCTTTTGCATTGGTTTTCAAGAGTATCCATTATCCAGGTGAAGCTGTTGCTACCAGGTTAGTAAAAGTCCATTTTAAATATATCATATGCCATTTTAGGTATATATATAAAAACAAAGCTAATGTCTCTTTAAACATCAGTAAACATCTTTAACATCAGTATCTTATTTAAAAATATATTAGAAGTCTGTGATTAACTAAATCTCAGAAAGTAGATAGCTATGTCAGTGGAATCCTTCTGAAGCACAGTAAAGCTCTGCTGTTAAATATAACTTAATTTGAGCTGTACCAACTGTACACAGAATTTGCAGAGGCCTTTGTTGATTCTGTCCTCTTTAACTTGCTTTTGTTTACTAAATTAGATGCAAACTTTGAGGAAGTAAACACAACAGTGAAAAGTAACCAGATGATGTATTCTCTATTCACACAAATATGCTTTTAGTCATCCAAATGACGTTCTCGGAAGAATTTGCGACTGACGAACTCATTCCTGTAGTTTGTCCTTTTATCTGTTACAGTGTGTCAATGGAGATGCTCAGTATATCTTCTGTTTCTAAAGTTGTATTGAGAGTATGGTAACATTTCTACTTTATCAAAAAGGGGAGGGAATGGGTTTGGTACAGTTTTTCATAGAATCACAGAAACATTTAGGCTGGAAAAGAACTTTAAGATTATCAAGTCCAACCACCCACCTTTCACTATGAATAAATCCTGAGGGTTTATTCAGGTTGGCTGAAATCCCATCATACTGATAGGTTATACAGATAGCATTCTATAGTTTTTATAGCATTTATGAGCTTTGTAAGTTCTAGTTCTATTTATATTTGGAAAAAAAACTTGCAGGAAATGTAAAGACACTAAAGTAGCAAGTGAAGTAATAGTGGGAATAAAGCCTGTTTTATACTATAACCTAAAAGCCCATTGCTTCTGTGGTCTAAAATGGAACTCTGTTAACGTGAAAAAGCCAGCTGTACCATCATTCTAACTGGAGAACATCTGAACTGAACTATTCTGTATGTGGTTCAGGTTTGGGTATGCAGGAGTGAGGGGATTAAGAAGAGCTAAACTTGTAATCTGAGGTGTCGAGGGAATGTATTACTCTTTTATTCCTGTGAGATTTATTTGTTTTAATAAGCTTTTTATGTGGCACATGACCCATATAAGTAAAAAATTGTCTTTAATATTCCACAGTTTCAGAGGTCCAGTAGGCTGACAGTTCTGAGTTTAAAACACTAAAGGGTGGAAGAGCATTTTAATAGTAAAGAGTGATAGTGCCAATTGCCTCAATTTAGAGTCAGAGTGAGGTTTTTTGTTTTGTTTTGTTTTTGTTTTGTTTTTTTGATGGTATTCAAAATGGTTCCTGTGCTAAGCTGTTTCCTTATTACTGGAAGGAGAACAACTAATTCACAGATGTTTTCCTCTACCTGGTGGTAGACCATTGGGAAATACATATGGCACTTATGCATATAATAAAATTTGGAGAGTCTTACACAAACGAGTCAAGTTTATATAATTCCCGCCATATAATGTTTTTAGGATCAGAGTTGAGAAGGATCATTCAATTTAGGAATCTGAATAGGAGGTTGTCTTTCAACTTCACAGATGCTTTGACTTCGCTATATAAACTCGTGTGTTTTCTCTTTGTAGGAGAGGGAGTCCTTTGCTCATTGGGGTTAGAAGCAAGTACAAGCTCTCCACTGAACAGATTCCAGTTCTATATAGAACATGTAAGTTGATAAAAACCAATTATGTTATTTTTAAAAGCTAAAGTTATTGTTAATTTTGATTAGAAACAAGATTAATTTATATACTATAAAACTACCAGCTGCTGCCCCAAATAGCTTCTTAGCTGAGGGTATTCCACTTTTACACTACTGAATGTGTAGTTCATGTAAAAGTGCCTTGTCCTTTCTCGCCCCCAAAAAACCTTTAAGCATTTGTGTAACTGTGCAACAGTGATACCTTTAACCTGTATAGTCTGTAATCTCTAAGTTGAACAGTTCTGGTTTTCCATTTAAAGAGCGTTGCTTCCTTAATTTAACAGGCAACATTGAGAATGTGAAGAACATGTGCAATTCACGAATGAAAAGACTGGACAGCTCTACCTGCCTTCATGCTGTTGGGGATAAGGCAGTAGAATTTTTCTTTGCTTCAGATGCAAGGTAGTAAAGCACGTCACCTTCTCTCAAAGCATTATTTTTGCTTAGAAGTGAGATGGTTCTGGAAATCTTATGCTGTCGTGCTGCTGCACAGTTGTGTTCTGATGGGATAGCTTCTTATCCAGGTTACTTCATAAAGCCCACAGTTTAAAAATGTGGAATCTTGACATCAGCATTTGAGTTGTTTACAGTATCTGGTATGATATCTGCTAATTGCTAACCTCTTTGCCTTCTATGAAAAATATACAGTGCGGGAAGGGAAGGTGGGTTCAAATAGCCACTATCAGCCAAGTATTGGGGCATACTGTAGATTAATCTGGGTTTTGGCGTTTTAATCCATCCATCTAGGTTATCAGAGGAGGAAATAGTGATATGGTTCCAAACTTAGCAGGAGTGTGGGCATTGGATACACACTTGTAGCAGAAGCATGATCCTGACCTCAGGGATCTGCTAGAGATCATGACAAATAAGATCAGATCAGCACCAATTGGCTGATGTGAGATGCAGTGATTCCCGAGCTTCCTGCTCCAGGTTCCTGTGAGGGTGCAGGAGGAGCAGCAGATGGAGCCATTTCCTTTAAGATGGGTCTATTTGTAATTATGTCTGAAAGGAAAAGAGAAGTGAGTCTGGAAGTGTGATATCACATTTAATTTCAATGAGGAATGCTGCTATCAGCTCTAACTAAAATGTCAGGATTGTCTTGCTTCTTTGTTTTCTATAGTGCTATCATTGAGCATACCAACAGAGTAATTTTCTTAGAAGATGATGACATTGCAGCAGTAACTGATGGGAAGCTTTCGATTCACCGTCTTGAGCGTTCAGCTAGTGGTGATCCTTCCAGAGCCATCCAAACCTTGCAGATGGAATTGCAGCAAATCATGAAAGGTGGGTTGAAACAACTGTAAAAGAGTCTCTTTGTAATAGACCTCAAACAGCAAACCATGTGCATAAGCGTGACCATGTAATGTTGTTCTGCATAGGTAACTTCAGTGCATTCATGCAAAAGGAAATCTTTGAACAACCGGAATCAGTTGTCAACACTATGAGAGGCAGGGTGAATTTCGAGAGCAGCACAGGTAACTCAGAACAGGCATTCAAGCTGCACTAAGCCTACAAATTTTAAACATACTGATTAGAAAATGAAATACATCTTTGATTTTTGCTTTTGTTTGATTACAGTTCTGCTAGGGGGCCTGAAGGACCATTTGAAAGAAATCAGAAGATGCCGAAGGCTGATCATTATTGGCTGTGGGACCAGTTACCATGCTGCAGTAGCCGTATGTTCAGCTTTAGCAGAAATGCATATAGAACTCCTAGTTTTGGGGCTTTTAGACAACAGTTCTTCATCTGCTTTTTTGTTTGTGGTACAAACTTTGCCTTTCAATGAAGGGTTGTACACATTTGTTTAGTTTTTCTTTGTGCCACATTCTTTATTAAAGCTCTAATGTTGGTACCTACCATGCTAGAAATTAACTTTTTTAGTCTTGGTGTTTAAATCTTCGGTGGGCTCTGATTATCATTTTTAATAAGTTTTTAATAGATTTCTCAATCTTTAGATGTTAAGACTTTTATGGGTGGCAATATTAACAAATGTTGTGTGCTGCTTGAATACAGACTCGACAAGTATTGGAAGAATTAACTGAACTACCAGTGATGGTGGAACTTGCTAGTGACTTTCTGGATAGAAACACACCTGTCTTCAGAGATGACGTGTGCTTTTTTATAAGTCAGTCAGGTGAGCTGCTTCTGCTGTTTGTCTTCTACTGAGTGCAAACTAAAGAGAAATAGGAAAAAAATACTTCTGAATGTCACAGAGGAGGGTAACAGCTAATGGGCCAGATCTGTCTTGAATGAAGTTTCTTTCAGCCTTGATTCAGGTACATAGACAATGAACGAGTGCTGAAACATTGTTTTCAGATGTATTTTTGCATTGTGTGAGTGTGGATGCAATTATATAGAACACAGTATAACTTCTTTTGTAGTATTTTACGCCTCTTTGGAATTGTTTCTACCCTCTGTCAACCTTGAGGTAAGATGTAAATGTTTGTAAATGCTTTCCAGGTGAAACTGCAGATACGCTTATGGCCTTGAGGTATTGTAAAGAACGTCGTGCTCTAACAGTTGGCATCACAAACACAGTTGGAAGCTCGATATCCAGGGAGACTGACTGTGGTGTACATATCAATGCAGGACCTGAAATAGGCGTGGCAAGCACAAAGGTAATTGCTGTTCAGTGTTTGACTTCCATGCTTCACCACTCTGTAATCCTATATAAATTTTAATTGTAGCGCTTCAAAATGAGATTGTGCTAACACTGTGCAGACTTAGTTGCTAAATATTTTGTTTTGTCTGCAGGCTTATACCAGCCAGTTTGTGTCTCTTGTAATGTTTGGCCTGATGATGTCTGAAGACAGAATTTCCTTGCAGAAAAGGAGACAGGAAATCATTAGTGGACTAAAATCGTTGCCAGGTATATTGATATTTTGGGTGTGAGGAGGGATAGGGGGTATTGTTTAATGGGTAGTAAAATACTACTCAGAAATTCTTTTAATAATGTTTTTCTTGTTTAAGTCTCACTCTTCCCTTCTTCCTGAAAGGTGGATGATATATGAAAAATGGATTATTAGGTTCTACACCTATTGCTAGTTTTACAAATACCATTTCAAGAAACCTGACAGGATGATCAGAATTGCAATAGTGTCGTTTTTTTCTAAGAAATATTCCTTGATCTCTTAAGTTAATAATTTAAAATTAGTAAAGCCTTTCACTTTTAAAACATTATAGATAAAGACAAAACTAATTCAAGCTGACTTTAAAATGTATGTTTACAACTTCCTTTAGAATGGGATGCCCAGACACTAAATGTTAGATTTGTTGCTGCAAATAAGGCCAGACAAAGTTTATTTAAACTGCAGTCAAAGTTGCAAAGATAGTGTAGTTAACAGTTGAATTATGTTAAGCATATTTGTTATAATAGATCATTAGATTATCATGTTGCAAGCAAACCAGACAGTAATATTTTTTCCAATTGACAGATTTTTTTTTATATGTCTATTTTATGTGATCCAATAGAGATGATTAAGGAAGTCTTGTCCTTGGATGAGAAGATTCATGATTTGGCTCTTGAACTGTACAAACAAAGATCACTGCTGGTTATGGGTCGTGGATATAATTATGCCACTTGTCTGGAAGGAGCTCTGGTAGGAACCTCTCAAAATCACTGCATGCTACTTAAAATGAACTTTTGTGGCTTCTGCAGAATAGTTTATTTCTCAGATTTCTTTAAAACTTAATTCTGCTGCAGTAAAACTGCTATCTATAATGTTGAACATTTAGTCCTGTTGGACTGAACGCATACGTAAGGTGAACCTGGGTTCAATATCAACTTCTTGGTTCTTTCACATAATAATTTCAATGCTTAATGAATGTACTTAAACAGAAAATTTAATACCATTTAAAATGCTGACCTGTTTGAAAATAATCTCATAAGACACAGTGTGCTGATGTTCAGGTAAGATGCTCATGCAGGAAACTGCTAAATGATATTTCAAATGTCCTGGTGGAATGGATGTATATTCGTCTGTCAGAAGTTTGAAATGTTTAAGCTAGACTGCATTAGGCAAAATTGTGCTCCTAAAAATTCCTGTTTGTTACTCCATTTCTTTAACTGAAAATGCATGTGCATCGGGAAATTAAATTTCCACCAGCATCCTGCTAGAAATCCCAGTATATAAGCTTGTCTCTTCTAGCCTTTGGCTGATTTTTTGAAAATAGCAACTTGATAGTGTACATCTGTATTTAATTGGCAGATGTACAGCTTTGATAATTTGCTTCTTGCAGCTTTTATTTGTCATCTGATTTACTTGTAACTTCTTGGCATTTGCTTTTTTTTATTTAAGAAAATAAAAGAAATTACATATATGCACTCAGAAGGTATCCTGGCTGGTGAGCTGAAACATGGACCACTAGCCCTAATAGATAAACAAATGCCGGTTATCATGGTGATAATGAAGGATCCTTGCTTCACCAAGTGCCAGAATGCTCTGCAACAGGTCACTGCTCGACAGGTAAATTGTTTAACTAATGTAATGTCATAGAGTAAGAAACTGTGCACGCTGTATTGCTGCTGACTGTGCTTCAGAAGCAAGATGTATTGATTTTATTTTTTCTAATTAAAAGTTGTAAATAAGGTGTTATACATGCACTGCAGTTTGTCATTAAAGGTTAACGTTAGCAGTGACAACCGATCGCATGTGGATGTATTTCAGTTTTGAAGCTAAAGATATAAGGTTAAGAGGTGAAAACGTTAAATTCTCACACAACAGTGGGTGATGAAAGCCATTATGCAAGACTGGCATTATTTTTATTAGCAACTTTAGCATTTTCAAACATACTGCAGGCATGTTGTGAACTAATACTGCAGAGGAGTTCTAAGTCAGCTCTTCATTTAACACTGTAAAACTATTTTCAGGGTCGTCCAATCATTCTGTGTTCTAAAGAAGACACAGAAAGCTCAAAATTTGCCTACAAGACCATCGAGCTGCCTCATACAGTTGACTGCCTTCAAGGAGTCTTGAGTGTTATTCCTCTCCAGTTGCTTTCGTTCCACCTGGCTGTTCTGAGAGGATATGACGTAAGTGCCTTCTACGTTTAGCCCTCCAGTCAGAGCAGTTGTGAATTTCTTCCTACCAATATAAAGTGAGATATATGTTTATATGCCATTTCTAAAAAAGACAAAAACACGATGACAGTTACAGGCTCCAACAGTGACTGTAGAGGTGTGGTGGTAGTAGTAGAACTGAGGTTAGCGAGCCAGTTCTTCAGCCTCTTTTTTTAATGGTATCCTTCTAAATCATGTAAAGATCATTTGCTTAGCTTGATTAGTTAAGAATGCAGATAATACTTTTTTCAGAAAACTAGATCTTAAAACATGGTATTGCACTTTAACTTAGAACAGTTCACTGCTTTGTACAGTGTAGATTGTTGACTCTGGCTAGGTGTGTCAGTTTGATAATGATGACCTCTGTGCAAAGATGCCCTGTGCAAAGCAGTGTATGTTTGTCAGGAGGGTTTTGGAAGCAAGGATGAATTCAACAATGAGTTGTAGTCTCTTGTGTGTGTTAATGTGTCTAGAATAAAGCAAGTCTCCTTAGGAAAACTTTAAAACAAATCAAACAAGAACACCAGCATACTGAATGAACTGTCAAGTGCAGCATGCCACTTTTATTCTGTCATATACTGAAGGTCTGTCTTTTCATTCTAGGTGGATTTTCCAAGAAATTTGGCCAAATCTGTTACTGTAGAATAACAGCAAAGAACACCAGATCTTTTTTCTTTCCTTTCTTTTTTTTTTTTTTTTGTCACCAGACCTCTGAGTTATTCTTGTAGAGATGTGTTGTTCTGAACTGATAGGTACACATTTTTTGAAAGAGAATGACAGTGCTAAGTGGCAAGTGTCAGAAGGATTTCTTGCAGCTTTAAAAGCTTTCCATGTGCCTTGTTACCCAAGTGCTTTTGCTCACAGCAAATATTCCTTTAAGTCCTGAAATTGCCAAAGGAGAAGATAAAAATAATTGTTTACACATGGTATACTGAATGAACTTTTCTACTGTGCAATATATATATACAGCTCTCTTCAGAGTAACTGTGAACATTTTTTAGCCTACACTACTTAACTAGTTTTAAAGATAAAGTATTTATAAGTACAATTGTATAGCTTTTTTAAGTTATTTTTTTAGTATGTTGCTTATCTGTAGCATTGGTAATGCTCAGAATGTAAATACTGAGCATCTTGACACACTTACTTGTGTACAGTTTTTAGAGTATTTTTTTCCTACTTCAGCCTCAAACTGGAAATTTGTTGTCCATCTTCCCACCCAGCTTCTGCTTCCCTGCCCTTGTGACTGTTTTGTATTTAACCAATCTTTTGTAAAGCTCTTCTGTGGCTGTAAATTCCCAGCTATGTTTTAAATTCCTGTTTCTTTCAACTAATTATTTGAAAAGCCAGAACAACATCTTGTTTTGTATGCTGTCCCAGCTCTTACTTGCCTAACATGTACAGTGCAACAAAATAAGGGAACTTGGATGTCTTTCATCAAATGATACTTCTGTTTGAAGTATGTACAATGAAATTAAAATGCAATTAAAGAAAAGATTATATAGATTCTTCTTGTTTCTGATTTTTGGTGGTGGTGGTTTGTTCGTGTGTTGTTGGTTGTGGTTTTTTTTTTTTTTTTTTTTTTTTTTTTTTTTTTTTAATCCGTTAAGGGCTCCTTATCTCAGGTCTGAGTACAAATACAACACTGCAGTACTCTGGTAGCAGCAGGAGAGAGATTTTCCTCCAGTCTCGTCTGAGTCTTGGTATCAGTGTTCTTTCATCTCTTCCTTTCTGTGTGATACAGGTCTCCTGTTAGCCACAGGTACTCATGCAAAAAGTGGACACACTTTTCTTTCTCCAGCAGCTGTGTTTCAAAAGACTCCATCAGGGTTAGGTAGCTTGCCCCATCTTTACAAACAACGTGAGTACAGGAGCATTGCACTTGGTGACTGCTCATCAGTGTTTTGCGAGTCCTGTAGCAGTACAGCAGCACAGCCTCTGTAGCTCCTACTGAAGTTCACACCAGCTATTGATTGCACACAGGGAGTTGGATTCATTTCCTTGCATGAGCAGAGAATCACAGAATGGATTAAGCCTTTCTATTCTACCTTCTTGCCAGGAAAAAATTGCCATAAACTTGTATTTAATATTGTATCTAATCTACAGTCACAGGAACACAAACAAAAACTAAACAACCAAACAAAAACCCTATACTGGTAACTAGGAGAGTGCTATTTACAAGTTGAAGATAGGACTAATCAAGAAAAAGAAACACTTGTTTACACAAAAGGCCTTATTAATGATTTCAGGTCTTATTTTTAGCGCCTTCTTTGTGTTAAAAAGCAGAGCTGCTGAAGGAAGCTGGCATCACCTGCTCTGTAAAATATGTTAAATGGATTAATTAATAATAAATAAAAAGTGTGTTTTTCTAAAATCATCCAGGAGCATACTTGCTTCATCGATGTATTTAACATTAATTAAGGGGTTTATTTATCCATTTACTTAAGGGGTGGCTGTATTTATTTTAATTAAGGGCCTGACGTGTATAGGGCAGGCCTGAGGCACGCCGGGCAGTGACGTGGTGCCGGCGCGTGACGTCATCGCAGCACGCCCCCCTCCCTGCTGTCCGCGGCCGGGCGGTGACGTCACGAGCAGCGTGAGAGCCTGACGTGCGGCCATGACGTCACGGCGGGGGGCGGGCGCCGCGTCGCGATTGGCCGCAGCCTCCCCGTCCCCGCTGCGGGCCTTCCCCGCCCTCTGAGGGTGAGCACGGCGAGGTCCCGCCCCGGGGGTTCGATTGGCTGAACGTGGCCGGCGGCGGGCTGCGATTGGTCCGAGGCGGCGTCCGTCAGCGCGCGCAGGCCTGGCGCGGCCTGCGCGGAGCAGCGGGAGGCCATTGTGGCTGGGGCGGCCCTGCGAGGCGGAGGCGGCGGCCGCGGAGGAGGAGGAGGTGGCAGCGGTGGTGGTGGCGGCTGCCGCCGCGGCCCGTCCCGCTGGAGCCCGCTGAGGGACGAGACGGTGAGGGAAAGCCGCGAGGAAGGCGGCGGGGCCGGAGCGAGCCGAGCCGAGCCCCGCGGTGAGCGGAGCCCCGGCCCCACAGCGGGGCGAGGGCGCGGGCCCCGGCCGGGGCAGGGCCCCGGGGAGGTGGGGAGGCGAGGAGCTGCCCCCGGCGCCCCGCCTCCGCTCCCGGAGCTGTCCGCCTGCTGCCGCCGGCTCGCCTCAGGGTGGGTGGCTGGGGTGGGTCGGGGTGCTGGGCTGCTGCTGGGAGAGCCCAGGGGTGCCTCAGAACCCGCTGTGACCGGCCGGGGTCCCGCTGCGCTGCGCTCACCTGCGGTGCCGGGCTGCCACAGGGCTGCCGGGAGCGGCACGGGAGTTAACGCGGCGGGGTTTTGTGTCTGGGACGTGCACCTGTTGATACGTCCTGCTGCACGATTGAAAACCAAGCACGACTGGTTAATTTGCAAAGGTAATAAGCAAATAGGGGAGATTTGGAAACAGCACAGAGAATCTTCTCGTTTCATATATAGGTAGCATGTTCATTCTATGTTCTTTCCATCTGCAGTGCGATTTGGCTTGAAGTTTAAAAACCAAGTTCAGTTTCTTGATATTTGTATGCTTCATTGTAATAACACCTCTGTATCTGAAATAACACGGGGAATGTGTTCCTGGCTGTTAAAACCTGTTTGTTTCAGAAGCTTTTGACTTGGGAAATATCCAGAGGATGGATCTGGTTAATAATAAGTTGCCATTTTAATAAATGACTTGTAGGGAGGTGACTGTTTAATACAGGCCATGTATATACATACACACAGTGGTACAGTCACTTTCAAGTCCTGAATATTTCCTACTGGAATTCTGTACGATAACTCATAAACCTATTGGAGATAGGTTGGATGATTTTGTTGTTTTCCTATTTTTATTTCATCTTCCTTGAGTTACAGGCTGAAAACCATTTCTGTGTTTCTGAACTCACCGCACACAGTAAAATCAACCTTGTCCTTCTTAAGTTTCTCCAATGGTACAAGCAAGCTACTAAAACAGGCACAAAAACCCACACCAAATTTATGCATCTCGTGCATGGTCTAAAATAAAAAGATATCTTGAAACTTTGTGATTTGGTAGCACACTGTTATCAATACGTAGAAGTACGTTTGCTGGCCATCCTGTGAATGAACGACTTTGGCATTTGGCGCTGGTCCTGTTTGGTGCAGCTGTAGCTAGGGAACCATAAATGAAAACATAGGTTTCCAAAATGGAAATGAGATTCTTGTGTATCAGAAGCATGGAATATGTTGTGTGCGCTGCTAGGTGGAGTGGAGCATCGAATTGTTCCAGGTAGGAGAGTAACAGCTCAGGAGTATGAAACTCACTTGTCGTATACACTTTTCCTTTGAGCAGTGGGAAATCTGTTCTTATTCAAGGGGCCTGACCCCCCCAAAAAATAGGCTCTAAGCCATAAGTCCTGTGAACACCTACAGTCCCGCACCGCCTAGTCCATGTGCTGATGCTTCCAAGCAGCTTGCAGCCCATGTGCAAACTAGGGCTCTGCCTGCTGCTTTTCTCCGTGTGTTATGGAGCGGCTGGGCACTCAGCACACTGAATTCCAAAGGATGTCAGAATCCACGAAGGCTGTCTGTTGCAGTGCATGAGATCTGCTTCGGGTCTTGTCTGAAGAGCTCATCCTGGTCTTTAGATTGTTTCCAAAAGATGGCTTTGCGCAGACAATATTTCTCGAGGGTTCTCCGGTTTGGGATAACTTCCTTTTCCCTCTGCTTCTTTATCACTGCTACAGAGAAGTGATGATCGTTATCCTCTGAAGAGATACAGCATGGTTCTCACATAACCAACAAGCCTTTAACTTGATTTCCATTTTAATCAAGTTCTATACTCTTTTTCCCCTCCTCTGTAAGTCTTTTGCAGAGGTAGGGTCTTCACTTTCCAGCTGTCTCTCTTGCAACGTTGGAGATTTACTGAAAATACCAGGGCTGCTCAGGGACCGTTTATCAAAAAATTCAGTGCTGCAGAGTGTATAGCTTTGGAGTAATAAAAAAGGCTGGAAGGAAGAGTGGGTTTGTTCCTAGGGTGTAGCAGGAAAGGTTGAGAGCACTACTTAGGGCAGGGTTTTGGTCTTATCTAAATGAGCTCATGGTGGAACCACATCTGACTGGCCCTGTGTAGATGTATTTCTGTTCCCTACTGCTGCTGTGCCAGAGGCAGAGAACTGGTAGCCTACGTTTTCCTTTTGCTGATCCTTTCTCCCTTGCTTTTTTTCCTTAAACTTCTAAGAGGATGTATCGGGTAAATTTACTGCCTGAATTGCTGCCAGCGATGACCAAGTTGAGTACCTACTTTTAAAAATGCCACTTAGATTCCGGGATGCTAGAAGCTAAGTGGGGCTCTGGATATTTCTTGAGAACGCTTTAAGACTAGCCATTGCCGGATTAGCCCCAGTCTCTCTTAGGTTTTGCAGCTCTTCCTTGCACGTTTCCTGGTGTTCATCAGCTGGCGCTGGCCATGGAGAAGATGCTGCTCCTTCCTGCTTCTGCCAAGGAAGGGAGACGTCCAAATGCTAATTCTTGAACAACTGAAAGCCTTTTGTGTAGCTCTGATCCCTTCTGGGGGGTTCTGGGTTGCTCTTGGGGCTTTTCTGTTTTGCATTGGCTCACAAATGTTCTGTAGGCCAGCGAAGAGAGAGAGAACAAGTGCTTTTTCTGTAGCTACCGGGGACGTTGTACAGCCTGGTGGTTAGGGCAGCTGCTGAGAGGGAAGGTGATCGGCTTTCATTTCCTGTTTCAAGGAACACTTGCCTATGCAATTTAGTCTGGGCTGTAATGACATGATCTATCATGTTGAATGTGAAATTAAAAATTGGGGAATTTCTTAGGGACCTCTACAGTAATCACCGAGGTAATTGAGGTCTTGTAAGGTTTGGAGGAGGGATGGATGCCCGGGAAGATGGGAGGTCTACGCTCATTACTGCAGTGCTTTAGAGCTAAAGAGGTTTAGTGCCTAACCTTGCTCTTGGATGTAATTACGTACATCTAATTCATTCCTGACAGATGTTAGTGTGGCACAGAAACCTCCACTGAAGGAGAGTCCATCACTTCCTTAGGGAATCCTGTAGGGTGCTTCACTGCTCCTATTTTTACAAACTGGCTTTTGTTTCGTCATCTTCTCTTTCTCTCCCCTCTTTTAAAAGGTCTAATCAACATCTTTATAGCTCACTAATCATCACATCCCTTGTGTCCATGGAGAATAGATAATTTCATTCCTCCTTTCTTCAGTCTCTCGTGCGTTTCCTCCTCTCCTCTTTTTCTGGGTAACTAACCCAGTTAATGTGACATTTTTTCCTCCCAGGTCTTGCTCCGTACTGCCCTCTGGACTTCGGTCTGTGTCTTTGTAGAAGCCCAGTTGAGCAGGAGGCCGATTAGAACTGCTTGGGAGAGGCCAGCTGCAGAGTGTCACTGCCTGGATGGTATTTCTTTTTGCATACAGTTTGCTCTTCCCTTCTTTAAAGGGAACTCTTTGATTCTTGTAGGGCTTTAAGCACGCTAACAAATAGTGTGGGATGTCGGTGTGTATTTAAGGTAGGAGGAAGAGGAGAGTGGGTTGAGATTATCCTTCACGTTGTAGAGAAAGAGCTGTGGGATTAAGGTTTGTTTTGGCAGTTGTTTACTTGGCTGCTTTTTGTGTTGGGGATTGGAATAGAAGCGTGTTTGCTTACAGCTGTGAAGGTTATAATTATTTGCTGTCTCGTCTGCAGGAATTTTTCATTAGCAGTAGTAATAAGTGAAGTTGAAAGAATGCTTATTAAAGGGTATGCTACTGAAAAAGTTACTTGTATTAAAATATATTTTCCAACTTGTTTGCCTTGAATTAGTCAGAGATTGAACATCTGTTTTCTTTTTTTTTTTTTCTTCAAGATCTTGAAACCTGTACCAGGTCCTTGAGAGAGAAAACTACATGACACTACACCATGAGTGACAGTAAATGTGACAGTCAGTTTTACAGTGTTCAAGTTGCAGATTCAACGTTCACTGTACTAAAACGTTACCAGCAATTGAAGCCCATAGGATCAGGGGCACAGGGCATTGTTTGGTGAGTAAAAATAATTTATTAAAACATAAAAAGCTCTAAGTATATAACAAAGTCTGAATGTATTCCTGATAGAGGTGCCAGGATGTGAAATGTTGATGCTGATTTCTCTGTCTCTTGCTACAGGGTTATGATGGACTAAATAGATACTAAAATACCTGCCTGCAGTAGTTCATGGGCAAAACTAGCTTTTTTTATTTTGGCTTTAGGGGAAAAATAATATTTATATAATTGCATAAATTAAGAAGGTCAAGAAATTTCCTTCTCATTAACCACTTTATTTTTGTTTCTAGTTCTCACGTTCCCCTCGTAGTTACGATATTACAGTGTAAGGAATGACAATGAGATGGTGAGAGATTCTGGGTTTTACTCGTTTCTTCATCATGGCCCCCTTTCTTCCCCCCCTTTTATTCCCGATCACTCCTGTCCATTTCTAGGAGCCATCAATGCAGTGCCTTGCCATTAAGTGGCAGGACGAGGCAAGTCAGTGTCATTGTCACTCCATGGATTAACCAGTAAGGGACGCTGTGTGAGGGGTTGGGCTGCCCGTCTCTTCCTTGGTGTGTCACCTCAGCTCTGTGTCCAGCCTCCACTGGCCCAGGACGAGCGAGTCGTTAGTCTGATCCTGAACCTTAGTCTCTTGTATGGCACCACACCTCTGGGCCAGCTAAAGGTAAACACTTTCAAATGTTTTTTAGACTGCAGCAATCCATTCTGCACCGCTTACTGCCAGCCCTTATTTTGTTGGGCAAAACTTAACTTGGTAACAACAGAAATGTTTATCGATGCGGTTTTACAATTCCGTACACAAGGGAGTAAGCAGATATGCTTAGGAACTCTAATATTAGACTTGATCAGAACAGCATGGTGGGTTGTTCGTGCTTTAAATCCAGCCTGCGGTTTTTGTTTGTCTATAAATTCTGCAGAATAAGTGTGGTGACTCATATTGTGAGCAACTCCTTATACTGCACCTGCCCGTGTCTTTTTAGCCTTCTCAAAACCTTTAAAAAAAAGTTGCATATACATAGGAAAATGCATTTTTGCGTGAACATAGCTTTATTTAAAAATAAAATGACTTTGACGTTCTTATTGCCCTGCTAATAGATGAAAAATAAGCAAGATGAGACCACCTTATTTCATTCTTTAGTGGGCTGAGTGATGAATGGGTAGGCACGCTAGATCTTTATGTTAGTGTTTGGTAAGTGTTAGTATAGGATATAAAGAATACACATACAGAAGCAGCGTAACATTAAGTGTATTTATGTATTCATGCAAGAATTTAGGGTGGTTGTAATTGCTTCTCCTTTCATTGGAAGTAGTGCACAAACTATATGACTTAAACTAGGCGTCTGCTGCAAAACAAAGTTGGGGTTGCGTTAAGGTCAGCATCCTGGGTGGAGGAAGGGATGATTTGATTTATTGACTTGTTTTGAGAATACTTGATATTTTGGAACAACAGGGTAAAACATTGCATAAATTCTCATCTTCATGTGAAACATCTCAAAACTGTGTCCAAGTTGAAGAAGGTGCAGAATCTTAATTTCTCCGTAAAAGTCCTTAAAACGCACAATGGAAATACGCAAAATGCATGGGTATATAGTGTAGAAATCTCACCGCAGGATGAGTTCTGTGCTGTCCTTTTTGGCTGGAAAAATATCAGTGTCATTGCACGTGTGTATCACACTAATTTTTTTTTAATCATCCTGTGCTTAATGCAGACATTACAAAAATATTTCTGGGCTTTTGTGTGTGGTATTGTTTTGGTGAGGAGTTTACAAAAACAAGTATATTACTTCAGCAGTGAGAGGTCTGAATTCTGCTGTTATTTTTCTTCCAAATATTAATAGGAAACTTCATTGGTATTGTTGCTTCTTATTTTTCTACATCTTATATTGAGAAAAAACAAAGTAGTTAAAAACAACGAAGAACAGTGATAAAGGAAATACGAAATGAGAGCTCTGGATAAACGAAAAGGGAACCTGATTGTTATCTAGAGGGTATTTCTGTACGAAGTTCACTTTTATATGTGACTTTTCACACTTTTCTCCTGAAGTATTTACATATTCGAAACCTTACAATGTTTGCTACTGAGTAACAAAATTACATTAAATTTTTCTTTTACTTCCTGTCATCATTTTTTTTCCTGTCTTGCCCGTGATTTCGTACGTTATTCTAGTAAATCTGATTTTTCTGTCCCAACAAATTTATCTTGTCCTTTAGTGCAGCAAAACCACAATCTTATTCATAGACTGATTTGAGCTTGGACTGTTGATAACTTTATTTGCAGTTGCACTTGAAGAAATTGTGGGGAGAGGTTTGTTGCTGCATGCAAACTTGTATTTAGGCAGTAGGGAAGTTAGTGAAGTGGAACTAGCAGAGCACGAATCCATGGTAGTAGCACACTGCAGTCCAAAGAGAAAGTCCTTTGCCTACAGATCTGAAGTGCAATTTCTTGCTGTAATTTAGCTCGTAATGTTTTGTTTATAATTTCATCACGTATGTGACATTGTTACTCCTAATATTAAACGTTTGCTCAAGATGCAAATCTAATACAAGTGCAGGGAAGACCTTACTACAACTCACCACAATTTTTGTGTTTACATAAAATTGTGATATTTAGAAGGATGCTTTTGGTGGTAAAAGATGTTATATTCCGTCTTTTTCTTGGTAAATTACTTCATGCTCGTACATCTTTAACTGTTTTTTTCTCCTATCAGTCTGTTTTTAATTTTGGATTGTGAAGGCAGCAGATGCAGCTGCAGATTCTTTTTTGAGATGCAGTGTCAGTCACTTTCATGTAGATAAATAAGCAAAATGAAAGGTCCGGGTGACTTTTTTAATATCTGCTGAGGCTGAGTCTTGACACATAGCTGATTTGTCAGATTGCAAAGGGATACTTTGCCTGAAATCACTCATATGCCCCTCTGCTGCAGTGACCTAGCTAGCTGTGATTGGCTTGAACAGCTTTTTTCATATGGATCCTGTTGATTATTAGCTTTGTACTAATTCCCAGGCACCTTCAGTCATTAATACCTATGTAACTTTTTACGTATTATGTCTTCTAGGTGAAGTGAATAATGTTGAAGCATCAATGCTTCGTATTTGGGAGGAAGATAGTTTGTGCAATTGCCTGGCCGCCCATTTTGTGTTTTGTTTCACATAGACATAAAGGCTTTAGATTTTGAGAGTGATCATACGTCAGTGAATAATGACCTGTGTATTTCACAGAACTATGTTGAAATAAATGCTTTCATTGAAAAGCCTCTCATGAAAGTGGTGTGTTGATTCAAATCTGGGACAAGAAAACATCATCTTGCAGGCAAACCCTGCTTTGTGGTGGTATTGCTTTTTCCAGTAGGGAAAGTAGTGCCTTGAAGTTGGTAAACTTCATATGATTTGAGTATTTCTATCACAGATGAGCTGTTCTTTTGTAAGGGTGCTATAATAGGATGGTCCTTTTAAGCCCGGTGTTGTACATCTCTTGATGAGACAGGGAAGGAATTCACAAAGAAATGTTCTGGGAAAATGTGTTTCTTTCCTACCCTATCAAAGTAATATTAAATGGAAGTAATATGGAAATCCTTATGTAAAACTACAGAGGTAGGAGACTGGAACATCTGTGGTGTTTATGGTATGCATTTGCAGATAATTTGCTAAATAGTCTGTTAATAATGAAGATATTCCGACTTCAGTGTTGTTCTGGATATACAGATAATTTAGCCTTAGATTCTTGCAGCTGTATCTCAAATTGCAGAGGGAATGAACAAGGACGACTGAAAAATAACACCAGATGAATGGCCGTTTTCAGTTTTAAACCCTTGTATTGTTCCCTGGGATCTGGGAGCTTTCCATATTTCACCATTCTATTGATTTTTATTTTGTGCAAAACCAGATGATGAGTGTAATTTTCTGCTAAGCATTAAAATTGCTCTGAATTATAATTCATTCACATGCAGGAGTGCATTGACACCTGTGGAACAGATCAGGTGCTGTGACTGTCCTTCAGGAAAATTCCTATTGCAAATGTGAAATGGCTGTCAGCAGTGCTGTCCCAAAAAATGCCAAAGTATACACATTGGCAACTGAAATACTAATTGATTTAAAATAACCTATTTTTCCATCTATTGAGTCAGCAGATTGTATCTTTTGGGGGCACAGAAGACCTTTTAAGAGTGTTAGTGCCTTTTTTTAAACTAATTCTGTTTTTAAGAAGTGTACATTTTGTAAATGTAAATGAGATGAAGCTGCTTAGTTGATACTAATTTTTTCAAATCTTGATTTATTTCCTTGCTCCTGTCTGCCCTTTCCCCCCATCTCTCCCCAAAACAGACTTCAACTTACATTGTTTGTCTTTAAAAACTTCTAGTGCTGCGTTTGATACAGTCCTTGGAATAAATGTTGCTGTAAAGAAGTTGAGTCGTCCTTTTCAGAATCAAACCCACGCAAAAAGAGCTTACAGGGAGCTCGTTCTTTTAAAATGTGTCAACCACAAAAATGTAAGTTTGGCTTTATATTTTCCTCTCTCATCTTAGTGTAATTTGTCTAAAAAGCTCAGGATTTGCTCTCTTACTTGTTACCAATAACCAAAATACCAGAAAAATGGTGAAACTGGGAAGTTTTGTTGTGGGTAATACAATTTACACTGTGTGGTTGAGCTCTTGGGTGAGCTGTTTGGTTGTTAAGTGGATGAAGTGCCAAGAGCAGGAGGTTTTTGTTGCAATGATGTTGTCTATTTATCTTCAGTGTAGACTTTGCAAAGATGACATTGCTGTAGTGTGTTTGCTTTTCTAAGTCCTGTTAAGCGAACGAAGCCTGCCTGGCAGATGGTTTGGCTCTTGCAGCTGCACTGTAGTTATATCTTCTGAGTTCAGGCAAGATTTGTATTAAATACAGTATTTAACTGGTAGGTTTGGAGGGTGCAGTGATGGAGCTTAAAAAAAAGGGTGCAATTCAGGCACTGGAGAGGTAGATAGGTGTCATGTAACTTGAAAAAGAAAAACATTTCTGCTGTTTTAGTTCCTTCAGCATACATGCTGCAGTTCTGAACTGGTTTTGAAACAGCAGTTTTTCAGTGTAAGTGAGTTAAGTGAAACCAAGTAATACTTAAATTGTGTATATTACCAGTGTGCCTTTGATTTTGAATAATAATTTCTTCAATAAATGGCTTTTTACTTGAATTCAAGCTGAAACTTCTTCTAATGTTTTTCCTTTATAGATAATTAGTTTATTAAATGTATTTACACCACAGAAATCACTAGAAGAATTTCAGGATGTGTAAGTACTAGTTTTTTTCGTTGTTGTTTTAATTTTCCTGACAAATAGTAGCATAAGCCATAGAGCTATGTTTCCACTGTTTTACAGATCCTATTCTTTGAATACAGAAGGTAGCTGAAAGACTAAATCTAGGCTTTAGTTAGTCTTTCTGGATGTTTCTGAAAGAAAGCAAAAATAAGATGTTTTACTACACAAATAAGATGGAAATGGAGGTCATTCCAGTGAATATGCTGTTGTGCTTTGTGAATGGGCTTGGGTAAAAGGGTGTGCATGTCTGGAGTGGGTAAGCAGATGATATTTTAACTTGAAAATTAATCATTCCTTATTTGTCCTTACTATGATTGTGTTCTTTTTTTAATTTTTTGCCGGTGTGGGGGGTGTAATTATGGTGAAAGGAAGCATCAAGTCCTGATACATTTCAGTATCTGCAATTTCTTAATCAATTTCAGTCAGTCTGGGTTTTTTCATGCTGTATCAATTTAGAAAACTCAGAATTATTATTCTGACTGCCATTTCTAAAACCAGCTAAATTCTAATTTCTAGTGATTGACTATTGAATACTTTGTTCACTTTTAATAGTTAGGGTAGGTAACAATATAATTTTAAAATTATGGTATTGCACAAGAAATGCATTTTAAATTGGTTAACTTTTTGACTCAGGGTTTCTTAATGTTTTCTTTCTTATGCTTTAGATATTTGGTTATGGAGCTGATGGATGCCAATTTGTGCCAGGTTATTCATATGGAATTGGATCATGAAAGAATGTCCTATCTTCTTTACCAGATGCTATGTGGTATCAAACATCTTCACTCAGCTGGTATCATCCACAGAGTAGGTAGTATTAGATCGTTAACGATACTCTATGAACACAGATGTTCTTATGAATTGGAGATTGGATTTTGAGGAGAATCCAGTCTAGGAGAGGAACAGAACTGGGATAGCTCAAAGGAATATAACTAGAGATAACTTAAAAGAGTCTGTGACCAAACAGAACTTTGAAATAATGTGTGTGACTCCCACCTCTGTTATTAATAGATGAATATTGAAATGTGATATCCTTCACATGGCCCAGCACTATAGCAAGATGAGATGACTACAAATTTCACTGCCAACAACTGTAAATAATTATTCTGTTATTTCAAGAGAAAAGTCTGAGTGGAAGGTTAGAAACTCCAAGCCAGCTGGTTCAATACCATTCTGCAGAAACTTGTTGCCTTCCTAAAATGTTCACACTTGAACTATTTGCATGTCCCCATCATCTCCCTTGAGAAAAGAATGTTTTGTACCTGAAAGCGTAGTTCATGTGACTGAAACCAATTCAAACACTTGAGCAGAATTAAATGTACATCTGTAACTCAGCGACTTGCGATAATCTATGAATAAAAAAGCGCTTTAGTTTTTCCTGTGCTGTATATTCCTTTGGGTGCAATAATGCTTTTTCCCATGAGGCAGATGTCTTTAAATATTTATATTTTTCTCCCTGCTCACTGGATAACTTCGTATTTTCACTGCATCATAATTTTAACTGTGAAATTTGCTAATCAAAATAATGCTGCAGGTGGCTTATCTGTCATTAACAAATATGCTTATTAATGCATTGTGTTGGGACACTTCTTGTACAGACACCTGACGGATTCATACAGTCTCCTTTTCTATGCAACTATTATTCGTACCCAAAATAGATCCACCTGATGTGGTAAAGGACGTAGATAAATGTACACATTGTGCATTACAGAATGTAAGGTAACTGACTACACTGTCAGTGCACAACTGTGTAAATTAAAAGGCAGATGATTTTGATTTGGTATTTCCCTGACCTTTTTGAGCACCGAGCTGTGCAGTATTTCACTTGTCTCTGGTTTGTGTATAAACCAGCAGGTATATCAGAGCATGAATGTAAAGCTGCTATGTGAGGGGAACTGGTGGTGTATATTGACTTGGGGAGTGGGGAGTACTGTATTATCCAGTATGTTGATCCTTCCTTAACTGAGATAATTTCTTGTTAGGATTTGAAACCCAGCAACATAGTAGTAAAATCAGATTGTACGCTCAAAATCCTTGATTTCGGACTGGCAAGAACGGCATGTACTAATTTTATGATGACTCCATATGTAGTAACACGGTATTACAGAGCGCCAGAGGTTATCCTTGGAATGGGCTATAAAGAAAATGGTAAGTTGCCGGAGCAACACTTTAAAATCTCTTTGACACTCTTTTGTCTAAAGCATATCTGTCTCAGAACATAACAGCCTTAAAAGATCAGGGCAGAGCTGGTTTTCCTCTGCCATGTCTGTTTTTGAAGTGTGCTAATGACATTACTGGAAATAACAACAAAAATATACACTGGTTATTTTGGAGAAGGTAGTAGTTTTCTACTGCATGCTTATCTCTATTTAACGTATACTGTTCCTGCTCCCCTGCTGTTGTTTTATCTTCTCATGTGTTGTCTTGGTGTCATTTTCTTTACCCTAAAAAAAAGAGACATTTATGCTGGATGATACTTTAAAATAATGATAATTGTATAACTAATAAACCCTTTTATCAGTGTGATTTTTATTATGAAGCATCTTCTTTTTACAGTCTGCCCCTTTTATGTCTGTGATTATTAAAATCTATTTCAGATTCCTAGGATAAACCATGTCTCATATTCCCTTAAATCTGCAAAGCACTTAAAAAGGCTGGGTTTTATTCTGTAGTTGAACTGTTTTTAATACCTTGAACATCCAGCGTACAAACTTGGGTATTAGTGTTTTACTTGCTGATTTTTACTAGTTGTGGAGTAATATGCTGCCTCCTCTGGTCTTCTATCTTAATACATCTTTTTGCTTTGTCACTGGGGCTTGGGGATATTGTGTGTTCTGTAATTTTGGCTGCCTAATACAAGGGACTCACAGGACCTTGCTGAGCCACCTAGGAGTTTACTTTAATGTATGTGGCAGCTTGTACTACAGCAAATGCTCATGTGGATGAGAACATTAATAGAGGCAGTTCTGGATAGGACAAGAAAATAATTGCAGGACTATAAATGTGCAGTGTGAAGTTACAAATGAATAATTATCGTATTTAAAAAAAACTCTTTAATCTTTTGTCTTGTTGCACCTAACATATGATAGTGGATATCTGGTCTGTTGGGTGCATCATGGCAGAAATGGTCCTCCATAAGGTCCTGTTCCCAGGAAGAGATTGTATCCTTCTTTGTGGTTGCTTCAGCACTGTAAACACTGAATCTATTTTACAAAATACTAAAAAGACAATGTAACAGCAGTTAAGTTAGTTGGTGTTGAAATGATTGAAAATTCATGTTAACAGTTTGTTTTTCCACATTGTTGTGTTTTCTTGTAGATGCTAGATGTTTTTGTTTTTTTTCCTCACTTTTGTTCATGAGACTTCATAATTTGATCATCTCATTTTTGCTTTCAGTTGATATCTGGTCAGTTGGGTGCATCATGGGAGAATTGGTGAAAGGTTGTGTGATTTTCCAAGGCACTGATCGTATCCTTCCCTAGTCATCCTTGAACCCCATTGCACTTCCAACAGAAATACATTTTGATCTGTATAAGTATAAAAGCATAAACAATGTTTTCCATAATGTTTTAAGAGATCTACTGTAATATATGAAATTAGTGTCATTAGCCAAATTGTTAAGCCTTCCCATTTTATTTTTGTAGTAGAGTATTTACTGTAATTTGTATTGATTGAATCCGTAGGATTTACATTAAGAGCTTCAGCTTTTCTAGCTTTAAAAGGATACTTTTAGATTAAAAAATAAACACCAGTAAGTATATTTTCTTACTATTGTTCTTTGTAGATAAGTGTTTTAAGCAAAAGCCTACAAATTTACTTCTTAGTATGCATGCATTTTTGCTTCCTATTTTGTTGAACAGTGAACTTTTTTTTAATGTACAAGTTTTTGAGTTTCAGTCAGATTTTTTTTCTTGCTCATTAGGACACTGCTGTCCAGCAAGTGCTAATTGCAAGCACACTGCATGAGATCTTTTAAAAATTATTATTTAATACAAAGGGAACAATTCTTTTTCTTTTGGAATTTTTGTTTTCATTTTTATGAAAACTTTATTTCAGGCTTACTTCTTCTTAAGATTCCTCCATCTCCCTCTTCAGTATTTTTGATCCAAATTTATCTTCACATAATTGTGCTTTCTTATGTTGTAGTAATTACAGGATTTTTTTTCTGTATTAAAACCATATATTTTTGTATATGCCTTAGTTTGGAAATCTCAATAACAGTGGTTCAGAGACAAGCCCTTATGCTGTGTTAAGTGACCAAAAATGATGATTTAATTGAATGCATGTTCTTTGAAGAATTTGATGCATTTCAAAGTATTTCCCTAGAAACAAAATTTAAAACACTTGACTCGTTATCAAGTTCTAATTTAAAAAAAAAAAAGAAACCAATTCTCTTTTCTTTTATAAAGAATTGTCTTGTGAAATATTAGTGTTGTAGGACTAGAAGTTCCAAGTTTATCAGTAAATATATAGAAAGCCGAAGATGTAATTAAACCACAATTGCCATATGTGGCTGTAGGCCTTAAGTAGCCCTAGCTACTTGAGGTCCAACATTTTGAAGAAGGTATAATATTTTTTTTCTTGTCAGCAAGTAAACGTTGGGTCTACCACTTTGAATATCAAATATACGTTCACATAATCTTTTTATAGATACCTCTGTACCTTATAGAGGAGGAGTTTAAATTTGAATACTAACTTTCATGACACTAATCTTCAGCAGTTGATCATGCATTACTTAGTAGCATAAATGATTAATTGTTAAATAAGTCTGTTTTCCACCTTTCTTTCTTTTTATATTTATTGTTTTACCTTTCAAAGCCTTCAGACCAACCTAACACAATTCTTCATGTATGTTATGTGTCTTTCACCTGCATGTCAGCATGGGCTATTTTAATTCATTCATGATAAATGAAGGAAATTTTGTCCATATTTTTGAATATGCGAATTATCATCTGTGGTTCTCTGAAGCTCCACCAGTCTATATTTCAAGGAGTCTCCCCTTCTACCTTACCAGAATGCATAGCTGAGCTTAGAGTATTTTTTCTTCTTCTAAGACTTTCGGTTCCCTTTCATGTGAAATACTGACAACTATTCATGTTGTTGGCTTAAGCAGTTAACAGTCTGGAAAAGTTTCAGATTGTCATTTTTGTTTAGCTGCAGCTGCAAGGCTGTTTTGACTGTGTGGTTTATGGGGGATGTTAGTGTGCATGGCCATGAAATTTTCCCTTTTATAAAACGTTTTTTGACTTAAGTTTTGAGATGTCATAGTATTCGGGTATTTAGAGCAGGGCCAGTTTCAGTACCTTGCCTAATGATGTGCCCTTGACTATCTTTAGGAGAACCTGCTCTTCGATCCAGTAGTTTGTATCCCAACAGGGGTTTCTCAGGGAATTGCAGCAGTGCCTTGGTTGGGCTGAGATGCTCCACGTTGTCAGAGCGATGGATGGGCTGAGCCTCCTCCTCATGGGTTCTGTGGAGCATAAACTGGCCCGAATGGCTGGCAATTGCTATTGCATTGGAGATGAAAAACGTAGAAAAACTATGCAACGCAGATACCGAAGATGAAATAATGGAAAGCATAGCAGCACCAGAGCATGTTTTTAATGCTCTTGCTATCCAGGTGGTGAAGGAAACTGACTAATAGAAAAAGCATGAGGTCATAGTCATGATTTCTTAGCGGAAAATTGTGCTTTATTGTAATTGTTATAAGGACTCTGTTTCCAACTTCTCTTCTTCCAGACTGACAAAGTAGGCAGGCACACTTGGTATGGACTAAAGTGTTCTGGGTTACTTTTGACGTTGAGGTCACTGACTTGACTAGGAAGGGGCTTCTGTCTGCAGATTGCAAGGTTATTCATAGGATGCTCTGCATGCTTTACAGTGAAGTTAAGGTTTTCTCCCTCCAGGGTTTCTAACAATGGGCATAGCTTATTTAACATCCAACTCTATGTTGGTGATTTTTTTTTTTTCAATTTTTTCCCAGGTTTTTATCACTGTCCATACCCTCACCCTGAAACCACAATAGAGCGGACTTTAGTTTGGTTAGCTGGCTAACCAGACTATGGTTACTCAGAAAAAAAAAAAAAAACTTCTTGAAGCTGGATTGGTGGAGTTCTTGCAGAAATTAGTTTTCCAACTCAAAACAAAATTTCCTGATGTATGTCAAAACTTGCCTTGTACGTGCTTTGTTTTAGCATGAGAGTCAATACTGACTCGAATTTTTATGTTAATATTGTTTTTCCATTGGAATGTATTGAGTAAGCAAATATAATTTTCAATCTTTGCATCTAAAGTTTTAGCATGAAGCAGTGACTATGCATATATTTCTAGTTGTATTTCTGGTGGACTGACTGAAATGAAAGCGCTTTAGTGTTTTATAAATACTTTAATTTTAAGTGCAGCTAACATATTTCGGTAGAAAATATGTATGAGGATGGATAGGTTGAAATGATAGATTATGAATTGTGCAGCACTTCTAGTCTGTCTTACAAAGCCCTAAATTTTAGATTTTTGTCAATGTAGCTTTTTGCATGGCAGTTCAGAATGTTACTGATCTTAGAATGAAGTTCTTATTTTTTTGTCATTTGTTCAAGTTTTCAACTTTTCAGATTTCTGTAAGTGATATTTCTGTGTAGTGCAGACTTCAAATTCTTCAGCTGATTTTCCTAAAGATATGGTGCAGATATTGATCAGTGGAATAAAGTTATTGAACAATTAGGAACGCCGTCAGCGGACTTCATGAAGAAACTACAGCCTACAGTGAGGAATTACGTAGAAAACAGGCCCAAATATCCTGGTATTAAATTTGAAGAGCTCTTCCCAGACTGGATATTTCCATCAGAATCTGATCGTGACAAGTTAAAAAGTAAGGCAAACTTTTTTCTCCTTTTCAAGATTTTAATTCAAAACGTCTGCAATGTGTGTAATAAAAATATATATATATATAAACTATTACCATAGTCTACGGGCAGACATAAGTTTTTGTGCAAAATAACTTGTGTATTTTATTGTATTACAATGATCATTCATAAAAAAAGTCAATACAGTGACTCTGCAACAATGAATAGCAACTTACTGTGCATTTACAAATGTATTTAAAGTTCAGTAGTTAATGACAAAAACTGTGACCCATGCATCAACGTGACTGCTCAAAACTGAGTTTGGTTGATGTCAGACGCAGGGTTTATGCTTTGGATTTCAGTAAGATAACATTTACGCTAGAGGATTGTGACCTCATTTTGAAAGAAATCTGTACGAGTATGGGAAAGCTTGCATCTCTGAGCCTGTTCTGATAGTGCAGGTTAATGTTTCTGTGTATTTAGCAAAATGTGGAGCTTTAGTACTTAAATAAAATAAAAATAATAATAATAAAAAAGGCAGTGCTCAGTGAGACCTATTTAATCCCACAGGACTAAAAGTTAAGTATTCTCACGTCACCAACAAATGGAACTTGTTGAAAGGCTTAGATGATTAAGAAATCTGTTTGTTTTTTCTGTTCCCAGTATGCATTTTGTCATGTATTAAAAATCTACAGCTCTTTTATCTGTGTTTTTTCATTTTTTACTTTCTAGCCAGCCAAGCTAGAGATTTATTATCAAAAATGCTTGTAGTAGATCCAGACAAGAGAATTTCTGTAGATGAAGCCTTACGTCATCCTTATATTACTGTCTGGTATGACCCAGCTGAAGCAGAAGCTGTAAGTTTGCATTGAAAATAAATTTTAAGATATCAGTTTAATGATTTTAAAGAATATATTTAGTTTGAGTCAAGAACATACTTTGAACTCATATTTTAACTAGTGAAAGTTGCATGTAAAGCATTCAGATCAACGAACTACCTGAAGTGGAATTGATATAATGGTTCCCTTTATGGAAAGAGTTGCCTACGTGGTGGCAAGCTAGTGCATTTTGAATAGCCGGCTTTCTCAGAGGCACCATCAAGCCTTGTGAAAAGTTTAATTTCTAATTGATGCTTTTAAACAGCATTTCAGTGGGAGGTAGGACTTAAATTCTGGAGTTATAAAATTAATGTAATTTTGAGATATAGGGGATAGACTGCCGAAGAGAAAGGTAACAAATGGCTAAGAAGATGGTTTTTAGTTTTCTTGCTATAATTGATTATGTTGGCCATACGTAATAGTTAAATTACAGACTTTCTTTTCTTTGTAGCCTCCACCCCAAATCTATGATGCGCAATTGGAAGAAAGAGAACATGCAATTGAAGAATGGAAAGGTAAAAAAGTGAGCATGACCAACAAATTTACTGTAATAACTTAAGTTATTAATGAAAGCTCACAGTACATGTGTGTTAGATTGTGTAACTGGAACCACTATTCAAAATATGCAGCACTACTTAAGTCAATAAGAAAAGAAATCAATGGAAAAATGTACTATTTTTTGGAACAAATATATACGCATGTATGTTATGTATGCATACATGTAACATTCTGAAGTCTATTCACTAAAATGTCATTTTCATTTTCTTCTTCCTTTCCATTGAATATTTTGTTGTTAAGTGTTCGTAATCCCAATGATTGTTTTTTTTCTTGATAGAAAATGCTCTGAAAGAGAAACAAATCAAATGGAATTCATTTGGTTATTACTCAGAATTAGAGGGGACTTAATCTATTTAAACGTTGTTACTCCTTGTTTCATTACGCCTATGGGCATGCACACTGTGTTAAGTGAAGGTGTAACTTGTACCTGATGGGATACCAAGAACGTTTCATGTTTTTCAAGAACAGACATTTGCTGATGTCAAACTGAAATTTCCATGGGGGTTTATCTGCATGGTATTTTAAATACAAATTTGATTTATTTATGCATTTATTTGCAATTAATATTAGTGCATTGTAGGTATCTATGTAGTATTTTGGGGTGGGATGACTTAGCTATTCTGCTTGTAAAATGTTGATTTTTGGCACATGCTTAGTGTCTTCCTGTGATACATAAAGAAAATATGTACAATTCTCTAATTATGTTAATAGGCCTTTAAAAAAAAAAAATAAAAGGCCCTTACAGTTGTACTTAGACTGACCCATAACCTTTTAATTGTATCTTTATGCATTTATAAATTGTATATAAATCCTCTGATGTTACAATATTTTTTCTCTCTTCTTTCATTCCTCCCACCTTCCTCTCATAAGAATTAATATACAAAGAAGTAATGGATTGGGAAGAAAGGAGCAAGAATGGTGTGGTAAAAGATCAGCCCTCAGGTTAGTCATTGTTTCAGTAGCTCTTCTATAACTATGCTGCGTAGGGCTGATCTGGTGGACTAGAGGAGAGAAAAAAATCCTACGTACTCCAGGTAGGCAAACATTCTGTTCTTAAAGACAAGGATTCTGATCAGCCATGTACACTAGCATTTCATTTTTATGAAATAAGTTATAGGAAAACATCTGGGTGTTCAACACGCTCCGCGCACGTCTTAAGCATCGAAAGAAACAATTGATGCCATGTCACATCAACTGTTACACAGATATCTTTTATGCTGAATGGTTTTTCTTTGTGTGAATGCGTACATTTCATGCAGGGTTAAACATTGGGATAAACAGGGTTAAACAGTGGGATTATTTGTACTTGCAATATTGTCTTGCCTCAGATTTTATTATGTTTGGTTTACTTAGCACAGATGCAGCAGTGAATAGCAACACCAGTCCTTCCCAGTCATCATCTATCAATGACATTTCATCCATGTCAACAGAGCAAACATTGGCTTCAGATACAGACAGCAGCCTCGATGCCTTGACAGGACCCCTTGAAGGATGCCGATGATCAGCCAGGATTGCAGACTTAACTTTGGAAAAAGAACTCTCGCTTCCATTGGGCCTGAATTGCTTGTAAGTTAATGGAACAAAACTAGAAAAACTCCATGTTCTGCATGTTCTACTAAAGTAATGCCTGTTTTTATTTTTACTCAGTTGTTATGAAACTGCCTGCTTAATGTTGTAGAACTTAAATCAATGTCTAAGGAACAACAAAAAATTAAATTTAGACACTATAATAGGCTTTTCTTTTGTTTCAGCCTATTTCAGGTGAGCAGTTATAATAGACTTTTAACCAATAACTTCTCTTAAATGGGTTCATGAATCTTCAGTACCAACTGGCAGGCTTTTGTGACATCAATGGTTGTTTACATTTTAGTACAGTATTGCTCATTAGTAGGTTTTTTGAATGTATAGTGTCTATGAAGTCTGTTTGAACGTGTGACTATGGCAGTTTGCTTTATTTAACTACTGGAGTGTTGTGTGTAAGTGTTAATTCACATTGAACACTCAGTACTATAGTTAAAGGGCAGTTATTTTTACATATAGCACTTTTTTATTGAGCCCTTTCTACCTTCACTTCCTAATAATTCTGTCTATCTTCTTGTAGAAGAGAAAATTGTGAAGTTTAAAGAATGTAGCCATCCCTTCATGCTTCACCAATGAATATGTCTCTGACGTTCTTTTCAGTTATTTAAACTGAAGTGGATGGAAGATACAGTGGCTTAGTTCAATCTTAAGGATGAGTGACTTCTCTGTGAAGTTGTGCCTGTAAAAAGAGGGGAGAGTTTAAATTGTTCTGTACATTCTGTCTGGCAATACTGGCCCTTTAACAAAAACAAACAGAAAAGGAAATTACATCTGTGCTTTTCATTCAGTACAAACTGATAAAAGGACAGGAGAACTGGAGAGACTTGCAGCCTAAGTGGCCTGAAAAAGAGCTGCATAAACGTTTTCCATTTTTTAATGGGTCCATTCTATCTAGAGAGTAATTAAGGAAACAAATGTAGTAGCTTTAAGTCATTTGACAATTAAGTTTAAGTATTTACTTAATTGAATTTAGCTCTATTCCCAAATTAGGAAAACCTCTCCATTTCCTACTGGAGAGGAAAAATTAATATATTTAATACATATATATTTTCTAAATACAGTGTCAGAGGAGAGGAGCTTATTAGCTGTTTCAATACAGGCTTGTCAATGCAGTTTTCAGAATTGTGTAACAGAAACACTGCCTACACAGTATGTTGAATTCTTAGCAAACGTTTGCAGTAGACTAGGGCTTAAATTACCAGATGCTACACACTTGTGGATTTGTGCACATTCACTTTAGAGTGCACAAGTGTGTAAAATTTTGCTAAAGGATCTTATGTGTGCATGTGTGTATGATTAAACTATATAACTATAATAGTAATAGATGTCCAAGATGAGGTAAAACACCACTTTCCTAAAGGCATTGTATTTAGCTGTTGATTCAGATACTGCTGACTTGAATTTAAAAAGAGCACTTACAAAATAGACTTGTGCAGCTAGCCACTGTGTTACTGACGTGTCTAGTACATTCTTGTAAAAGACAAGTGTCCCTTGTTTCTGACCTTAAGGTTTGAAAAGCAGCAACTTTATGCCAAAATTGCTTTTGTTAAATTGTATCCATGTGTTTTTAAATAGCTTAATTTGGTGTAGCAAAAATATTTCACTGTCTCAGAAAAGAAAATTCAACGAAGTATTTAAGATGTTAACTTCAGAGTTTTCATCTGGAATTATGAACTTTTTATTAAAAAAAAAAAAATCAGTTTTATTGAATTGTAGGATATTGAGGGCTTTTTTTGTTGTTTTGTTTCAAACGTATGGATACCTTAGTTTCTTTGGATACTGATGGTACATTTTTATTGTGTTTTTGTTACTGGAAAAAAATAAATCTAAAATACCTTTTACCATATGGCAATACAGTACAGGTTGCTATTATTTTTTTCTTTTTTTTTTTTTTTTCTTTTTAATGCTTGTTGTTTGTGCCAGTTAAAATTATTAAAGACACCTTTTCAAAAGTAACATAAGTGATTTTGGACTACTTATAATCCTCCCCCCCTTCCTCTTTAGCCTACCAAAAGATGCAGCCACTATGGAGTAAAACCAAAAAGAAAGCTGATGGTTTGATTGCAGAAGCTAACTGCTTTGTTGATTGTCAATAGTAATATATTCAATTACATAGTGGTGTTAAGCTGATAGTACTTTATAAAGAGGTGACTTTTCTGGCAGTAGCATTAGCATTCTCTTTTAAAATAGCATCCTACAAACAATCTCAGATTGGCCATGCAAAATTTCTGCCTACTTTTTTAGAAGACTTTTTCTTAAGTCTCTGAATACAGCGGTTTATATATTTCATGTTACGCTTTATGAAAAACCTTTTTTCTTTAAATGGGTATGAGGGACTAAGGTTTCCAGCAGTTTTAAAGCTACTGCTAAAACAACTGCAAAGCAAATTTGTCAAATTTACCTGCATGGTAACTGGCTGTATCTTTTTCTGCTTCACTCTAGACCTGATTTTAATTATCACTGAATATTTTTATATTCTTGATTCACTATGGAAGCCATCTACTGGATTTCATTTTTCAAGATTTATTTTTAGCTTTTTCAGGTGAAGTTGCACTGTACTCTACATTCATCATTTTAACATTTATTGCTTCAGAAGATTTAATGCAACACTTCTGTGTCGTTTGGATATTCTCAGAGTTGAGTTTTTCATATTGGACTTGGGCTGCTCAGCGCTGGGCTGGTTGGACCAGATGGCCTCCAGGTCTCTCCCAACCCAAATTACTCTGTGATTCAAATCGTCTTTTAATGTTGTGTGTGTGTGTTTGTTTTTTAAACACAGAACTGCCCTATCCCCAGGATTTGAACTGTTACCTGACCTTCTAGTATATACAGTTATATCAAATAGGTAATCTTTGAACAAAATAAGCCCTGAGATTGAGCTTCCTTGTAAATCTTACTGTTTGTAGGAAAAGCCATTTCATACCGTACGTTTTTAATGGCTTCTTGCTATGTCATACTTTGAAGCTTCTAAATTTTACCAAAATGTTACTGCCTTCAAAGCATGCATGAAATGAAAAGTGTGAATATTGTGGATTTTGATTCCCGCATAACTTAAACTGCCAATAACCTGAATAAACATCCAGTTCTCGGAGAAGGCAGATAAGCAGATGATACTCAGCAAAACGCATGCAGAATAGATGCATGCTAAAGCTCCCATGCTGTTTCAGTGTGCACATATAGACTATAAATGCACTGCATGCAAACTTTATACATATTAGTTGTATTCCTGACTGCAGGTTAAGTTCAGTGCCACATCTGTGAAATGGTTGTCGATGCTGTGAGAACCTCATCATTGATGGAAAGTAAAATGCACATGTATCTTGACAGGGGTTTAAAAGTTGGGAAAGTTTGGTGTGCAATATAATCACTTTTATTCCTAATACTAAAATCATGTATGTAAAGTGATACAGTTGACCATTTTTTTGCACTTTGGCTTTTATAAATATTTATATGTATTTAAAGACTAAGAATATGTGAGTGTGTATACGTATATATTAGAAACCTGCTCAGTTTTGTAAACATGAATGTTACTTTTCTGTATGAGAGACTTTGTGTTAACACTACTGCAGTATGCATAAACGATTTATAAAATATGACTAAAAAGAAGTGGCAGTCAACATAGATGCAATCTGTAATCTTAACTGCTCACCTGAAAAACAACAAAAAAGGAGAGATATATGGCTATCAATCAGATTATTTACCAGAAACATTGTTAGATATATGAACACTGAGTAGCTGAATGGCATTGCAGAAATGGAGTATGTTTTTAAAATGTTCTGTGCTCATATTGTTTTTCCTCAAAAAAAACCAAATCCAATCAAAAAAAAAAAACAACCAAACAAAAAACCACCACCCTTAGAGAAACCTGGCTTTTTGAAATCTGGATAAGCAGCCTGTAAGTGTGCTTTGAGGAAACAGTGTGATATGACAAGCTTCATTTTATTTAATGGAAAATGACAAAAACACGAGTGATGAATGTCAAAATTAAGGTTTTGTCTGCACAGATTTTCCTATACAAACAAGTCTGACTGGAAACTAGTGTTTGCAAACAGCCTGTGAAGCTTTATCTTGTTTCTGGTAAGGGTTTGCATTTCCTCGTCAGAATAATGAAAATTAAACTGAACCTTAACTCAGAATTAACTGGTTGGTTGTTAAGACTGATAGGGAATAGAGGACTATTATTTTTTTGTCTTTTAAAGTCCTGACAGAGTGCACATGTTTATTCAAAACTAAGCGTGTTTGGGGGAAGTAATTCCATGTGTTTTATTTTTCTTTCCTGAAAGAAAGACCTCGATTTCTAAATCATAATGCTGAATTGGTTTCCTTTTTAGATTGTATTTGGCTTAAAATTGTAATTTTACAAACGAAGTAGGATTCAGACATTCAAAAAACTTACACGCTAAGCCTCCAAGAACTGGGTAAATGAGCCTTTTTTTGGCAGAAGTGCAATCCTCCCGTTTGGTGTGCACTGGAAGTTCAGATGCTGAAGTGCAGACAAATCTTTACTGAGCATAATGCTGTTTTTGAACACAGGTTCGGTCTTGCAGCAATACAGTTTGTGTGGAGCGTTTCATTTGAATTGTGAGTCTTGAAATGGAAGTACTTAGTGTGGTGAGGGGTAAATGCTGACCAGCCTTTGTATATTCTACATATGTCATATGGATTCTATCAGGGCTTGATGCTAAACTTAGTGATGCTGTATACTGGGAACCAAATTCTTTCCTGGGATGCGTATTGTGTAATTCCTGCTCAAAACTGGTTTTGATCCAGGGACACCTGCACCCAGATGCAGAATTTGGACTTAAGTTCCTATAAATGAATCTAGTAACTTCTTTGCTTTTCCACAGTGTCTTCGATTTTTTTCAACATGAAGTATGACAAAAAAATGTATCCTGCCTCATTATTTTCCATATCTCTTAGATTGTCTATTACATGAGTAATTAGTGATGTTCTAAAAGCTTTAATCAAATCAGCTTTATTTTTTGCCCACTGCATGCTAAAACATCTGGAGCTAAACTAATGTTTTAAGTAAGCCATCTTTTCTCATATTAGTGTTGGAGGAAGGTGAAGAGAAGATCATCACTTCTGTTTGTGTTTTATTAAATGACTATTTTTGTAGCTAAAATTTTATTTGTTGGATTTCAATCCTATAGCCTTGCTTTGTTGATATAAATTTACCTGGGTCCGCTATTTCAAAGAAATATATGTATAACAAGTCCAGTATAAAATTAAAATAATAAAATAGTCTTCTGCGATTTGTTACTGAAAATATGACAGATTATTTTGGTCCAAGAATTAAAAAAAAAAAATACATTTAAATATTTAAGTTCTTATTCCTTGATGTTGCTGCTTATTTTTTGAAAAGGTGCTTGCAGTTTTGCACAACAGAAATCAACTTTATTAATTGCTGGGTTTGAAGCACTTTAGGATTCTTCTGAATACAACCAGTATATGGTGTTAAAAGGAACGACAAAAAATCAGTTTATTCAAATTCGGTTTTAATCTTTTGATCTGATAGATTTGATCAGCATTTTCCTTTAAACATAAAGCTTTTTTGAGAGATGTGAACTTCGAGATTTTTTTATGGCTGAAATTTAACACACAGTACGAGATCATTTGAGAAGCATCCCCTATTTAAACGCCTATAGGGTGACGTGAATAGCAATGTGACTACCTAGGCATCTATGGTATAAAGAAATGCAGAAGTCTGTCATGTAGCCAGGTCAGCTATCTTTTATTAACGTTAGGCTATTCATCCTAAGCTAGGTGTATATGCTGTGGTGAGGCCAGAACATCTGCTTACACTGGGACTCCACCATTATATATACTATGGGGATACCATAGGAGTGTCTCTAAAATACTAGTCTGAAAGCTTGATGCCTTCTATGGTGTACTTGCTTAATTAAGTACGTGAGCTTGTTTCCCAGGCTGGAGTCCAGCACTCCATGGTTTCTTAGGATAATGAAAGAAGAGACGAAAGCAGTCACGTAAGAACCACATTTTATGTCCACTACCTGAAACAGTAGTCATATTTGTTATCGATAGCAAAGCTAGTTTAATACCCATGAACATGTGCTATTGTATTGTCTTCTACTGGGAAAAACTTTTTTGAAAAACCATATGTGTCACTAGCTTTTCTATGAATTCAGATGCTTAAATTGGTGCTAATTTTTTAAAAGAAAATGTAACAGATGGTTAGCAATGTATTTGTCTGTTTTTGATACCTATATTTTCTTAAATTGTGGCAAACCAAACTTTATAAAATTACTAATGTACATTTTTAGGTTCGTCAGATTCCCGATTTTTCCAAAAGTGAAGTGTGTAAAATTCCAAATCCTGCTTCTCTGGAGCTATTGCTTTCAGGTGTTTTATACACTGATAAAATGAACATGATTAGAAAAGTTAGCAATGCATAACTACATTCCCTTTCTTTAAATTGCATGACATGCTGGGTCCCACAGGTGGTTTTAGTTTAGTGTAATTAAGATACCTAAATAAGGGCAAGTCAGAGATAATTGTGATTATTAACCCAGTACAGTGAAGCCTTATCTGGTCATTAAGATAACTTATAAAGATTATAAGAATTTTCATCTATTTTAAAGAGAGAATGGAATTAATGAACTGTTTTGTACAAATGCAGATGTTAAATCCAGAGAATATATTACGTAGTTTGCTCCAGAACACATGCTATTAAAGAGTATAATGGGCTCCTTGAGTTATTTGTATTGAAATCCAATTTTTCCTGATCACTTAAAATAACCACCCCTCCCCCCCAACTTCAGTTCTCTGAGAACTTGTTTGAAATGCCTTTAACTCCCTGTTAAATGCTTTGTGTGTCTTGTTTTGGCTCTCTTTTCCACCTTCTGTTTACCAAATGTCACCAAAAGTAGCATCAAGCCCTATCACTTGTTACAGTGTTCTGATTTTATGGCCTTAATATTAGTTACGATATGGTATATAATTTCAGAAGAAAGATGTGCTTTGAAGTCTAATTATATAGATACATGTGGCCTCTTCTGCGTATGAAATTAGGCTTTGATTGTCATATCTCATTCTTTATGCTTGTGCAATAGGAACATGTTCCCTTCAATGCAGTGGCTATTTTGTCTGATGCTGGACTTTGTTTTCAGGATGACTAGACAGTATTTTTTGTTTCATGGACGGCAGTCATGCTTCCTTGTTTTTTTTTTTTTGGATTGATTTTTTTTTTTTTAAGGAAACTAGAATTTCATAAGGAAAGCTGTCAATAACTAGTTCTGAAGTGCTAGTTAAAGCCTTGTTCTGATGCTTTTTTCTCAAAAAAAACTTATCATAAAAGAGTACTAAAGCCACTGTAAAATTACAAATAAATATGTATACTTAAACAATTTGAGCAGTTTGTTTTATTTACCATAGCTATGTGTTCTTTCTTGGTTCTTCTTGTGTGGAAATGGAATGTTTTATCTAACTGAAAGGATTTGTTCTTAGTTTTATAAAACAGAATGTTTCATTTACACTTCAGTTGTTGGTTAACCAAAAAGTAAGTATGAGTATGAAAAGTAAAAAAAATACCAGCTTTAAGATGCTGTTTGGAGCTGCTTTCTCCTGATCAGCTGGAACATTTGGACATGTTAACAGCACTTGGTTTTACTGCCAAGTAAAAAGTGTATTTTGAAATTTGTTCTTCAAAATTGCAGAACCTTTCTGGGTAATACCAACAGATCTGTATTCACATCCTTGTGTTTAACCAGTATCGTAATTGGTTTTTCAGACTTCCTTGTAAGTTCCAGAAAAGCTACTGGCTCTATGGGGTGTGTATATTTGTACATACATATGGACTTTGAAATAATTTGCTTTTCACCTAATGCTCTAACATTGTTGTTTCATCTTGTTCTGACTGAACAATGCAGATGTACAGGGAGAGGACAGGACTTAACCTGAAGCTCCAGATTTCAGCCACAGGGCCCCGTGGTAGTGCTGGCGTGGGCTAAAGGGAGATGTTTGGTCTCATTATTTCTCTGTATTTGTCTCCAAATAAATCAGCTGACTTAAGGATACAGGTATAAACTCAGCACCCTTAAACCCCATTTCACACCTGACTCCTAGAGTGGCTAGTAAAACACTCCCAAGAAGCACAACATCCTGAAATTAAAAAAAGTCATACACTTGGTTCATTAGTACAAGCGACCCCGAAAATACCAGGGAGCTTTCCCATGGTGCTGTGTAGGCCGGTTTAGGAATGGGTAATGCAAAGTATGTCTGAAAGATTTTTCCAGGGGTAAAAGAGAGCATCCTTGGTGTTAGCAGGGCACTGCAGAGAGTTCCTGGAGTTAAGGCATGCCCACGGGTTTGTATCACTGCTTGCTTTGTAATTGACAGCCCAGTTTTTACTGCTGAGATTCTTACTTTGTGAGATCAGAATATGGCTTTTCTCTCTCCTACAGAGAGCTCAAGTTCAAACTGAACCAGTCCCTGTTTATTTCCACTTGTTAATTTCCCCAAAGGTTTCAAAAAACTCTTCCATTTCTTTTTGAAGCATTTCATTTCTTCTCTCTGCATCTTCCTTTGCTCTCTCTGCGTTTCGCATTTTCATCTCCACGAGGCTGTGCTGCTTGCGCTGCTGTCCCAGTTTTGAATGCATGTCCTTAATCTCCGACTGCAGCTCTCTGTTCCGCTGCTCCAGGCTGTTTGAAATAGGGACATTATAAATTATGTTTTTTCCCCTTAATGAAACTGTAGCTTTTAATTTTTTAAACATATGTGCCTATAAATACAAATATTAGCAGCCCCCAAGCGGGCTGTTACACGCCCCTTGTTAACCTGTGTGGGAAGGACGGCATTCTTACACTGATATTTTCAGGAGATAATGCACCAAAGTTGCTCTCACTGGCAGATTTTCTTCTGTAAGGGAAATCTAATGTTAAATTACATCCTTAGCCAGCATTAGAAGGACCTTCAGCCCTATGCACGTATTTAACCCCCTGGTTGTGCAATGTGATTTTGGTGGAAAAGGGGTAAGGAGGCAGCAGCAGCACAGTGCTGTTTCAGCATGCAGCATTTTGCAGCATATGCAGGTGCTGCCTTGCCCCCAAGTGTGTATGCTAATCTGATGGGGCTCTTGGGGTCATCAACACCTGGGTCCGTACGTAGCCTGTTTTCTGTCAGAATTTGCTGTTCAGCACTTGATACTGGGGCTTGCTTTTCCAGTTTATGGTGTTAAATATTAAAAAAAAAAAAAAAAAGGGGGGGGGGGGGCAATTGACCTTACTTCCCCCAATTTAGAGTAAATACAAATAACCATATGGCCAAAGCAGTATTTTGGGGGAGATGCTTTTTAAAAATCATTTCCTTATGGAGTATTACAGTAGTCCAACAGTAAATGGCAGTGCAATTTATTTTAGGAAACACTGAGGATACCAGCTTGATCTGCAAGGGAAAATTTAAGCAGAATTTAATGAGGAGTTTAACGATAATTAAAAAAAAAGTGAGCAACCTAGGAACAGTTTGTTTATTAAGAAGAAATTGGTGACTACTTCCTTAGGAAATTAAAGTTTTAATGGATTTTTTTCTCTTTCAGTGTTCACGGCAAAGTGTAATGGAAAATTAAACAACTTCCGTGCTGTCTATTGGAAAAAATGCATGTTAAAGTGTTATGTTTTAATCAAATAGTTATTTTGCATGATTTATACCTGTAATTTATAGCTAATGATGCTGTATTTAAAATGTTCATTCCTTTTACCTACATGACAGAAAAAACAGCACCAATTGGAAAGTGGAACTTGGAAATGCTGCCATGTTGTTATTTTGATAACAGGCTATGGGTAAATTTGTATTCAGTTTCTCATCTGAGAAAGCTGGGAAGTACTTCTGAGTGCTTTCCTCAGATTTTTAAATTCATGGCTTAAAATGTGTAAAGAATAATGACCTACCCACCACTGCTGAGAACCCAGTGCTTCTTCTTTAGAGAAACATTTAATATTGGATTAAGGCTAAAGGGAAAAATACACAATATACCCGATGCTTTTCAAGAGCTCTGCACAGTCATGCTGAAAATCTTAATATGTGCTCTAACACTTCTCAAGCACCTCACACAGAAGTGGCCCCGTCCTGGCCCTGGATGCTGCTCCTGGTGGTACTGCAGCAGTGCCCAGAGCCCCCGCTGCAGTAGCATGCTGTACAAAGCGATGCCCTCCCTGAAGCTTCACCATTCTTAAAGCTTTTACCTTGCAACTCTGGATTCGTACTCTGCCTTCTGCCTGGACATCAGCGTCCTCAGGCAGGCCAGGCGCTGCTGCGGGGAGCTGGGTCTCACTGGCTGCTCGCTGGCAGGAGGACGGCTGTCGCTGGTGTCCCCTGGGATGGGTCCTGTGCTTTCCCGAGCCTCCAAAACACCTCCTGGGGCTGTGTTCGTTTCTTGGGAGTCTTCTGGGTGGTTTGGCCCTGTCAGGTACCTTGAAGAAGGATTTTCCTCAAACATTGTTGAGCAGTGAGCACCTGCCCAGCCGGCACCATCCGTCCCCTGCGGGTTGCCAGAGCCTCAATGCCTTTTCTGTTTCACGGGGGGAACTTGTTTTCGTGCCTCTCTTGCTCTGCCTTGTCACAGCCTGTGAGAGTTTTCTTCCTTCCCACAGCTGTCTGAAGCTTTTCAAATACTTGGAAATAGTCCATTTCGCTGGAGCCTGGATCTCATTTCAGGCTCTGGTTTTGCTTTTTGTATGCTGTGGGCTCCAGTGGCCGTGCCCGGCTGCTTCTCGGCCCCAGGATCTGCTCCTGCTGTCCAACCCTCTCTATTTTCAGTGTTATTTGACTGACGTCTGCGGGTGGCCCATTGCAGAGCTGCCCACCACGGAGTTGTTTCATTCCTGGGCTGGGAGATTATTTCTGTAGTCGAAGGACAAAAAAAAAAAAAAAAGATATATTTTTCACACTGCAGAGGACTGTGTGCTCCCCTTTCCAGGGGTCAGAGAAGAGACAAGTCCCAGCTGTTGGCTGCTCTCTCCCTGGCTTTTCAACTCTGAGGAACATCAGATGGATGTTGGAGGTCGCTGGCCCCTGCCGGCCCTATGAGGAAGGCAAACTGGATAGGAATAAATGTGGGGTGTTTGGTTTTGCTGCCTCTTCTCACAGGAGAATGGGTCCAGAACAGAAATATCTTGGCTATAACTTAAGACCAAATCTGCAAGCAAGTTGAAAGTGTCTCTTGCTTTTAAGGCACTCATTCAAATGATTTGGGAAGTTATTTTCTCTCCCCGACCCCCACCTTTTCAGTCTCTTGGTGTAAGAAGTGGTATTATAATGCCAGACCATGATCTTGTACAGACTATCACCTTTTCATGAGTTTTCTGATAGTAACAGAAAATTGACAGATTAACTAAACTTGCTAAATGCCCTCTAAGAGCTTCCTCCATCCCTGCATCACCACCGAAGGTAAATCAAATGCCGTTCACAAACTCGCCCATCAGAGGGGAGCACAGCACCAGCTCAAAGGGGTAGGAATGGCTGCATCCAGTCAAAATCCTGTCTTAGCGGGGAAAAATGCAGAATTAAGTGGTCAGTTGTGCCTAGCAAAATTGTTAAACACAAGGCTGCGGAATGTTCCTTGCTGAATAGCTGGGAGCTCATTCAGATGCTTTTCTGAAATCTCTTCAGTAGGAAGGAGATGTAGAAAAGTGCAGGGGACTGGTGGGAGCTTGCCCCAAGGATTGCTTCTCTGCTGCACCTTCCTTAGGCATCTTAGCACCGGTTCAGACACTTCCGTTAGCTGGCACTCCTATGATAGAGCTCTTTCTAGTTTTGTGTTTTTGCTAATTTACTCACCCTGATGTTATCTCAGAGCTGACGTGCAGTGAAAAGATAACGATGGACGCACAGAGTCCTCTTCTCATTGCCCCTCTCACCAGCTCACTTCTAGCACTGACGTTTCAGACTGATGTGAGGAACGTCAGCGTTGATAAAAGAACAACCAGGGGGTGAGGAGGATGCGGCTTCCCTGCTTGCTCCTGGAGGTCAGTGCTGGCAGGACAGTAGGGCAGCTGGGAGGAAAAGAAGTTGCCCTTGGGACGAGTCCTGCATCAGTGCATGAGCTGGCCTGGCCACGTAGGGGGGGCAGAGGAAGATCCTGGGGCAACAAGCTGCCGTGAGGGCGGCTGCACGGGGCCTGCTTTGAGGGTGGGGTGAAGGCAAGGCAGAGGGGCCTGCCACAGAAACATTTTCTTCAACCTTGAAACTGTTTTCTGTGCCTGGTTCTCAAGGCAATCTCCTAACAAGCTGCTGAGCTGCAGGGGCAGGACATGGAGCCCATCAGGGTGCAGCAGCTGTGGATCCTCTCCTGACTGTAACATCAACCTGGCACTGCACCACATAACGTTGGTCTTTCCACCTCTGTATTTACATTTATTCACACTCCCTGTTCTCCTTGCACCTTCCCCATGTCTGGTATTACTTTCCTCATGAATTAAGGAACATTGATGGAAAACATTGTGTGTTTTTTGCCCAGAGGCACAGGAAGGACTCTGTTCCAGACTCTCGGCTTGCATGGAGCTGGGATGTTTTGAAAAATCGTTTCTTATTTTGGACCGACTTCGCATGGAGCTTGTGATTCTCCAGGATGACCTCTCTGCAGAGTGCAGAAATGCTGCCATGTGTGGTTAAAATGTGACGTGCCTGAAATAGTTCCTCCAGGCGAGCTGTGGGATGCAGCCTCCCTCAGTCCTGGTGCGGCGCCAGCCGCCTGTTCTGTGCATCGCGGCCAGGCCCTGAGAGAAAGAGAGAACGGTGTACCCCAGCTCGCCTTTTGCAGGGCATCCCTTGTGCTGCAGACAGATGACCTTCGACTGCTCCAAAAAGGATGTCAGATTGCCTGGGAATGTGCTTTGGGGTTACTGCCTAGATAAAAGCTCATAGCTTCCTTTACTCAAAAGCTGACGATAATTGCACTCTGCATTTGCAAGCCATGTTTATCAGTGCTTTCTCCTCTTTAAATTAGTGGTAGAAACAAGCTCGGTTGCCAGCTTTGGGAAAAGGGAAAAAAACAGAGTCATCTGCATGCAGCTTGTGCGGACCTCCTGACAGCCTCAGCTCTTTGGGTGTCGAAATAGCCCCCTGCCACGCGTGCAGCCAGGTGGTTCTCAATCTGCTGGCCACGAGCATGCATTGGGATGGTTGGAAAAGGTAAAAACCAGGACTGTGCTCCTGAGGCTCCTCGCTCTCAACAGGCCCACCTCTTGCTGGGCTGGAGAAGACATCCCGAGGATGTGCCAGCAGCCAGGAGAACTGCTGTCTTCATCGGGACAGAGTCGGAGCTGTGTGTGTGATGTCAAGATAGATGGACGGATCTGAAGTTTAATAATTTTAGGCATTCTTTGGGATAATATTTTAATTCTGTTTGGTAATTATTACGTGTTGGCACTTAAATACCTATGCTGAACCTGAAGTATTTTATAGTTACTTCAGAGCTAGATTCGCCCCATATATGTATATGAGCTGTTTGCTTGTACGCACTTATTCAGGCTGAACTTCCACACCTGCTCTGTGATGTAATGGAAGAAACAGTTCTGGACTGGGTTCTTGCTTAACAATTTGTCTTGAGCTATGTTTGGAAACTGGAACTCAACAAAAATTCACTAATTGATTTTCTCATTAAATGGAGCTACTTGTAGTCAGCATGTTTTGCATCTAAAATTGACTTCAGTGCTATCTTAGTTTTCCATTAATGAATTGGATATTTTGCTCATGCTGTTATTTTTCAGCTTGGATTTCACTGACTGTAGAATTTTGAATCCTGTAATCTCATCTCTACTTTTATTTTTAATTTATCAACTGTAAGAGGAAAACAAGTTTCCTGTTTTTTTTTTTTTTTTTTTTTTTTTTTTTTTTTTTTTTTTTTTTT